>JAWNNH010000216.1:0-13147 GCA_035043045.1 Hirtodrosophila alboralis | reverse complement strand
TAATATATCCTTTAACTGATGTATATCAATTGGCTTTATTTCTATGATTAATTTATTACTATCCTTAGATATATGCCTTCTCTATTAAGTTTCTAACTCTTACATAACTGTAAGATCTAACCAGAATTTAATCTTTAAACTTCCTCGAAATTTTTCGCTTATGAATATTTAATTTTATTTTGTTAAATATGCCAAAAACTTTTACAACTACTTAGCTTTCTCTGCTATATTTCTCTATATTTAGTTAGTTTTATAAAGCACAAAAGTTTTGACCTCCTTTCGATGCCAAACAATTTGCCAACTGTGTCCAAAACGAAATGTATCTAAGACACCCATGCCACGCCTCAGATACAGATACAGCTGCAGATACATAACATATACGAGTGCCTACATATGTAGCCGATAGCTGAACACGAAACTAAGTATATAACTTATACATACTTGCTTATATACTAGCTGAACAACCAATGAGAGCTGCTGTGTGTTCCAAGTATCTGCAGTTGTAAATGTATCTGTGGGTTTGTTATATGTATCTTAAGCTTGGCATGTTGGGCAACTTTAGCTACTTAGCTCGTGCGCATTTACTTAATTGCATAATTAAGCATATTGTGCAGGAACTGATGTAAGTTATAACAACATATATATTAATATTTCTGATCATTAATTGAATTAGCGCCTACGGAGATGAGCATGAAGATGGAAATTAAAACTGAAATTGAAACTGGGGTCACTTAATTAGTTAGGCGCTAAAGACAAAAAAATGGAAAATAAATAACTATTAAATAGAATCATATATTGTCGACTCAATTGAGCAACAGGAAGTGACAGCTAATTGACAGGCTTTCCCGCCTTATAACCTAGTATATACACTAAGAAAAAAGAAATTCTTTTAAGTATAAAAACACTTTCGATAAAAAAAAATAAAATTAAATTCTACAAACAGAGTATAAATCTCTACAACGAAGTGGAAATTTCCACAGTACGAATATATTTTCTATGATATGAATAAACGAAAAAAATGATGGGTTTATAAACGGAAGTATGGATTTTCTACAATATGAAATCCAGGTGTTCTATGAAATGAATATAGAATTCATTAACCTGCAGAAAATTTTCTATGCTCAATATAAATTTTTTGCAAAATATGTTGACTTATTTCTTTAACCAAAGTAAAGTAATTTTTTTATTCAAATTTAAAAAAATAACGGATTTTTTTTATTATGGACATAAAATTATAGATTTTTCCATGTTTTGTAGAAAAAGTTTCCTCGACTTATCGAAATAATTAAATAAAATAAATAAAACAGAAAATTTTATCTGCCAGAGTTACAACATTTTCTTCACTTTGTGGAAATTAAATCTACAGGGCATAAAAAAATTTCTATGGCGCTATTTCTATCCTGTTTTTCCAACCACTGACGTCAGTTTTCCACAATTGGATGTACACCTTTTTTTTGAGTGTAATTGACAGGCTTCCCCGCCTTATAATATATATATATATATATACTAATATAAACCCTAAGTTCCATTAGGCTTGATGAGTTTCCTGAATATTTGCATATATGACAGCTTCTATATAAGTATATATATATATATACCTAAGCTCATCCATCAACAAAATTCACACGATATCATTAACAGCTACTTGAGAGTTGAAGCGTTATTGACAACGGATATATCTTGTAGATATATATATTGTATATGGCGCTTTTAAAGTCACTTTCCCAGCATATCCTTGAGCATCACCCCCATCGGTAAATCACGTTAATAAGCCGGTAATGATTTTTATATGTGAGAGTGTGTGGGTTGTGTTTTACTTTCGCATGTTTGGCACACATTTTGCAACGGTTTTTACCCCCAACAGGACTTTATCAGGACCGGAAGGAAACATTTGCCCTGTCACGGGTCGAAGGGTCGAGAGAGTATTCGCTACCCTTGCAAAAACCCGTAAGCATATTTCACTTTTGCTGTTTAATAAGGCATGCGAAAAACATTTCAGGACTTTGCAGGACTCCTAAACATCCTTACCATAGCCAAACCCCAAGCCCAAGCCCATTCCCTTTCCCCTTGCCAGCTTTATCATCATTTGTATCCATTATGAGGCGCTGGTTTTGGTTTAGGTGTTCGCTTTTGGCCCGGCCAGGCCCCAGGCATCATCATCATCTGGCCAAATATGTCTAGTCGTCTCAAGTTGCTTCTCTTCTTCATTTGTCAAAGTTACGCGCGCTTTGCCCCAACAACAACAAACTACAAATCTTATGGCTTGCAACGCTTTTCCAAATGTTTTAGATGCTCACATGTCACAATTGCAGTTGATGAAGCTCCACAGGCGGGGAGTATGCCAGGCGAAGGCCAACACTTAACTTCAAGCTTGAAAGGGGGGGGGGGGTCTTAGCTTTGGGTAGGGGAACACAACCACAAGGAGTTGCTGCTAATGCGTCGCCAAACAGCCAAGAGATGTCTAAACCTGCAGCAGAGCTACGCTGTTGCAGTTGCTCCACTTGACAGTCAGTCAGTCGGGCAGACTTTCAAACGCCGCACAGTGGTATAAATTGGTTGAAAAAATGTGATTTCTTTGGTTTAATATTCACTGCATAAATTGAGATTATGAAGGAACTAGAAAGGAACTAGAATAAAATATAAAAATATATATGTTATATTACAGTGCTTCAGTACACACCCTAAAAGTATTTAAAATAATAAAAAAATATTCAAAACATTATTAAATATGGTTCGAATACACAACCTAAACACATTTATAATTTAAAAAAATAAAGGCAAGATTTTAGTGACGTTGAATTGTTAAATTGAAAATCTAGCTGGATTGACGTCATTTAAAACGGATAATTCTAAAAATAGAAATGTCCAGTTAGGAACTTGGATAAATAAGCAGAAAAATAGCTGTTAGCGCAGGCTTAGAAATTAGAATTTACAAATGGGTCTGTTGATGTAAGTAACTAGTTGCCGAGATGACGTAGGGACCGATAGCTCAGTGGACAAGGCATCCGCCTAACGAACGACAATGACCGGGTTCGATTCCCACCAGGCACCACTCATATACGGACAGTTTGAACAAAAATAAATTCTAATACAAAGGTTACTGAAGAGACTTGCTTTGGCAGCAGTCGAAATAGTACTATCTAACCAGCCAACAAATTTAACTTTTCATTTTTTCAAATTCCAAAAATGACGTCAAGCCAGCTAGATTTTCAATATTTAAAAAAATATTCAAAATATTATTGAATATTATATAATCCAACATTTACCACACGGCATTTTTTATCCCCAAAAATCCAAGAGTCAATTCATATATAAAATGCGTCGCTGATACCAAAAAAAAAAGTTAAAAAATTTGTTATCTATATCGTTATCGAGATAAACGAAAAAAGCTAGATTTTTTACTTTTCAAAACGTTAGCTTTAAATAAGTGAGAATACCTCAAACACTGTCTAATTATATGAAATATATTTACCATATATATTTATTTATTTATTATTTATATATTTAATACGCATATAAAATTTTTTAAATTAGATTATTCAATTAGAAGTTATGAGAAATTAAATAACATATTTAGCATTTAAATATTCGCGTTTTAAAAAAGCTAAATTTTTTTGAAATTTAACCTCCAAAACTAGAGTGTTGATTATTTTTATTACTTAGAATTCGTAAGCTTACTAATAGTAAAAGTTATAAAAAGAAATGTTACATACAAGAATTTTTTAAAAAATTATTGCATAGTGTAATTGTAGTTTAAGTAAGATTAGAAAATCTTCACGAAAAATCTCAATAAAATCAACTGGAATTTCTTTTTTAAATCAATGTAATTTGAGGCAATTATTTATTATAAATCTCATAATCTAAGATATATTTTTACTAACAAAAAGCCAAGGAAAACTGTGATATTCAATGTATAATATTTTATTTTATTTTAAATCTCATATTCTAAAATATATTTTAGCTAACACAAAGCAAAGGAAACTCTGATATTCTATATATAATATTTTAACCATTAATAAAGATTAGAAAGAAATATATTATTTTAAAAAAAGTGAAAACATATAATATAAGACTTCCTAAATTTAATAAAACTTTTTCATTTAAATGAATTTATTAAATACTAAACAACCATATAAAGACACTCTAATAAACAATTTCAATAGCTTTGAAACTCTGATATTCTATATATAATATTTTAACCATTAATAAAGATTAGAAAGAAATATTTTCTTTTTAATAAAATGAAAATATATAATATAAACCTTCATAATTTAAATAAATTCATTAAATACTTAACAGCTATATAAAGACACTCTAATAGACAATTTCAATAGCTTGGCAACACTGTTATTCTATATATAATATTTTAACCATTAATAAAGATTAGAAAGAAATATTTTATTTGTTGACAAACGAAATTATATAATATAAAACTAATTAATTTAAATGAATTTATTAAAGACACTCTAATAAACAATTTCAATAGATTTCAAACCACTGTAATCTCATGTAGCGACACTGTAAAAACCCGTCAAATAGCGCACATACCAAAAAATAAATCGACGTTGGATCGATGCGTGATACTCGGGAGGTGAGTTTTTGATTTAGTTCCAACAGCTTTGGACATATTGGTGACGTTTTAGCGGCGGTAAAAAAAGAAAGAAAAAAAAAACAATTCGCAGAAATTGCGGGGCAAGGTACAGCGCAGGAAGAGGCAGAGAGTTGGGTTGTTGGGGAAGTTGGGGAGTTGCAACTGCAACAACGACGCGCCTGGCGGTCTGGGCGGCGAAAACGATCAATGGAGTTGAAGTTGCGAGTTGGAGATTGAAGTTGAAGTTGGAGATTGAAGTTGTTTTAGCTTTCGATATTTGTTGCCGAGTTTTTCAAGTTTGGACGCGTTGGCATTCCGGGCATGGCGCTAATTAACTACTGCCGGTGTTTAGTGGCAGCAACTTGAACCAATTGCTGATAATAAACATTTTTATTGATTTGTGATGATTGCCGACATCTCTCTGAACAGGTGCAACGTTGTGTGTCTCTCTTCAAGCTTGGCAATTTATTAAATGCGATTTATTTGCAATTGCTTCTAAGAAGCAGGAGGTGCTGTGCCCAGGATTAGCAACTGCATTGCATTCTAGGAAACAGCTTTTTGTTGTTGTTGTAATCTCTGGCAGAGCGCATAATTGCCACCGGTCTTGCAGATAGGCATCACCCAGCGCCAATTTGTTGTGTCGCCTCTCCAAAAACCCAAAACGAGTTACCCTCTAGCGCACCTTTTTTATGGTCGTTACGTGTCGCGGTCGCCGAAAAGCAGCAGCAGCAGCAAAAAAAAAAGCCCAACTCTGAAAATTTTTTAAAGAGTTTACTCGACTAGCAAATACTTTAGTACATGTATTTAAATAAGCTAAATATATTTAACTGTAAGCTGCAGTTGTAGGTATTAAGAATGGTTTATGCGAACTATCGCATTTAGTTTGAGTTCTTTAGAGCACAGGACCGTTTCAAGGTTGCCGCGGGGCGCCTGGTTTATTGCACAAGCGCGTAGTTTCGTTACTCTAAGAGCTATGATTTTTGGGGCTCCTGGCGCATAGGACACCCTGGCTCCTAGAGGACCCTGGCTAATGCCTAGCGTGACTCTTCAAAGGGGCCTGCTTTAGATATTATTTTCTGCGTCAATTGTGCATGCTTACCAGGTCCAATCTGGTCGAAACTCGCTAGGATTATCCTAAAAAAGAAAAATGTTCGCTCTGTTATTTCTAAACCTATTTGAAACAGTTCGAAAGCAGTTTGTAATCCATTAAAAATTTGTATATTTAATGGCCTCGATGACGTTGCAACGACACGGGGTCATACCACTTGAGGCACCGTGGGCCCCTGAAATACCCTTCAAAGGGGCCTGCTTTAGTTTTTATTTCCTGCGTGAATTTTCGTCAATTGCGCCTGTTTATCAGGTCCAATTTGGCCCAAACTCGCTAGGATTATCATAAAAAAAAGAAAAATTTTCGATGTGTAATTTCTAAACTTCTTTGAAACAGTCTGAACGCAGTTTGTAATCCATTAAAAATGTGTATAGGACTTAGTTGACTTCGATAAGGTTGATACTGAAGTTTCTGCCAAGCTTTCGTTAGTATTTTCACATTTTCTTGTCTCAATTGTGACCGATTTGTCAATTTACAATAAAGTTTATTAAGAATATTGAGAAGCATCCAAAATATTAAGAAAATTCAAAATCAAGTTATAAAATTTTTGTGGGTCTCCCTTGTATATTGCATATAGCCAGGGCCGTCTTAAGGGTACGGCAGACTGGGCATTTGCCAGGGACTCCGATGGGCCTGTGGCCACCAGGTCCTCGAATGGTATGGCCCCGCGTATTAAGAATTTTGTGAAGCAGCCAAAATATTTAGAAAATTTAAAATCAAGTTATCGAACATTTGTAGGTCTCCCTTGCATATAGCCAGGGCCGTCTTAAAGGTACGGCACACTGCCAGGAGCTCCGATGGGCCACCGGGTGCTCGAGTGGTATGGCCCTGCGTATTAAAAATTTTGTGAAGCATCAAAAATATTTAGAAAATTCAAAATTAACTTATCAAATTATTGTGGGTCTCCCTTGTACATTGCACATAGCCAGGGTCGTTTTAAGGGTACGGCACGCTGGGCATTTGCCAGGGGCTCCAAAGGGCCTGGAGTCACCGGGCTCTCGTGTGGTATGAAACCGCGTATTAAAATAAATCTTAGTTCTTAGAGTAGCGTGGCCCCGATTGTAAAAAAAAGGCAGGAGTACCGCGGAAACCTTAAGACGGCCCTGCATATAGCTTCAGTTTCTATAAAAATAATGATTTAGATGACGAAAATTTGAATATTGTTTCTATCTAATCAAAATAAATACCACACCTTCTATTCAACAATTTATACTTACAGGGTATTTAAAAAAAATATTCGCCATAAAATTGTTGGAGGCAGCTGACGCTGACGCTGACGCAGACGCAGACGCATGTCGTCAGCTTCCATAAAAAAATCTTATCAGATTTACAAGCGAAACTTCTAAGTAAACCCATAAAAGAAATTACGCGAGGTATTTTTTTTTTTTTTTTTTTTTGGTTTCAACTTGTGTTTGTTTTATTTACTCTAAAATATTTTGTAGTGTCTTGTTTTGGTTTTTTTTTTATATATTTTTTATTATATGCTACACATTAAAAATGCTTGGTGCTTATATAAGTAAGACATACATAGTACATATATGTATATATAATATAATTGTAGTTACCATAGGCTGATTATGTATAGAAAATTAAAAAAAAAAACATTATGTTTTATATATAAATACTAAAAGTTAAAACAATGCGTTTTCAACTATAAACAAGAACTGAACATGTGTTTATTATAATATACAAACTAGTTATATATGTTACTTATTATAGAAATTTAAAAATTTAATATATTTATCTTTGAAAACTATCACACACAAATTGGGTTTTTTTTTTTAATTTTTGTAAAGAAAGTTACACTAGGCGTATGTGTTATATTATAGTATAACTTAACTATTTACTAGGCATATTTATACGAGTATTTTATGAATTTGTTTATGTCTATATTTAGTAATAAGCTGTTCCATTAACATTTGAAAATGGGGCATATAAATTATAGCGGCAAGATTAATGTTTAGGTAATAAAAAAATTGAATAAAAGTTAAAAAAAACTTGCGGAAAATATGTTTAAAGATTTATAGAATTATCAACTTTAATATACTATGAAATAATTACAAAAATATGTAGTTCACAAAAAAAAAAATTGAATAAAAGTTGACAAAAACTTGCTGAAAATATGTTTAAAGATTTGAAGAATTATCGTCTTAAATATATGAAATAAATTTAAAAATATATAGTTCACAATTTGTAGTATAGTATTTTTTAAATTTGAGAAAGAATTGTGGTAAGAATTAACTTGTAATAAAATTAATCAATTAATAATTTTAAATATATGTAATAAATAGACTTCGGATTTTGCATACTTCCTTGTTTTTTATCGGATTGGTACCAATTTTTGTATTTGGGCATTTTATTGTTCAAATATTACAAATTTTAATGCCTATCGAAAATATGCAAAATATATGCAAAATATATGCAAAATATGCAAACAATTTCTAAGTTAAACAAATCAAAATATAATATAAAAACAATTAAAAAAGTGGGATACATATTAAAATTTCAATAATTAATATAGTAAATATGAAATATATAATATATTATATAATAGACTTACAAATTACCCTTGGCTTCTAAGGAAGTTATAATTTCGGCAACTGTCTCGAAATTCGATTTTATAAACATAATATATATATATATAGAAGCCAAGGGTATATTAATTAATGAAATTTTAATATGTATCCCACTTTTTGAATTGTTTTTATATTATATTTTGATTTGTTTAAATAAAATTAGTAATAAATTTAAAAATATTTAGTTCAGTTTCTAAATATTGTATTTCTTAAATTTGAGAAAGAATTGTATGAAATTAACTTGCAATAAACTTAATCAGTTAATAAATTTTCATATAATAATTCAATTGAATATTTTGTTATGAACTATAGGGAGTTTTATATATTTTAGAAGACTTAAGATTTCTTTGGAAATAAAAATCCTTTTCAAAATTAAATTTGAATAAAAACTCAACTTAGTTGAATTGAATTTATAAGGAAATAAAGAAAATTTTACTTGTAAAATTATTAAAAAAAATATATATCTTTAGAATCTTTATGAAAATAGAACATAGCTTGGAACAGAATTTTAAAAATATGTAGTCCACAATTTTTAATATTGTATTTTTTAAATTTGAGAAAGAATTGTAAGAAATTAACTTGCAATAAACTTAATCAGTTAATAAATTTTCATAAAATAATTCAATTGAATATTTTGTAACTATAAACACTTTCTAATTAATTTGCATATTTCACAAAAAAAAAAAAAGATTAAAGACAATTTTGGAGAGAAAAATATCAAAAATATTCCTTTTCAAAATTCAACTTAATTACTGGATTTAATTTATAAGGAAATCAAGAAAATTTTACTTTTAAAAATTATAAAAAATATATCTTTAAAAAATGAAAATAGAACAGAGCGTGGAACAGTCACAAGGATAATACCTATCAAGTATTCCAGCAAACGATTAAAACAGAAATATCTCA
This sequence comes from Hirtodrosophila alboralis, assembly GCA_035043045.1. NCBI lineage: Eukaryota > Metazoa > Arthropoda > Insecta > Diptera > Drosophilidae > Hirtodrosophila > Hirtodrosophila alboralis. The sequence goes on along the minus strand of JAWNNH010000216.1, from coordinate 3,966 downwards.
AATATATTTCACCATTCCTTTATGGAATTATATAGTATATATATCCTAATATGTAAGGACGCTAGATTATTATGTTGCTAATAAATATATATACTATTATATTAGATTCCCTCTTAGGCGCTGCTGCTGGAGCGTTCAGTGTGTGCACCGGATAGAAGATCTACCGAACGGGTTTCATGTGGCACCTGCTCCACTTCAATATATTCCTCCTCCTCCTGGACAGGCGACTCAGAAGCTGGCGAAGGCGCTGTTTCCGGTTCATATAACTCCTGTTTGACATGACTGGGACTAAGTGCAATGGGTGAACTGGCGGTAGAGCTGAGGGTCTCCTGTTTGGGCTGTGCCGGGAGAGCGCGGATTGGAGCTGCTGCTGCTGGTGGTGCTGGTCTCAGTTCATGGGCACGCTGATGATGCTCCAACTCAGCGCGAAAATAAAATTTCTCTGGGCACAAATTGCAATCGTATGGCCGAGCACCATGCTCTGCGATGTGGGCCAAAAGGCCCGAGGGCGCCGTGAAGACCGCGGAGCAGATATAACAATTGAAGCCACGCTGTTCGGTGCCGGCAAAGGTATGCTCCACCAGATGCTCCTGCAGCTTCTGTGCATGTGGCAATATCATTTTGCAGAGATTGCAACGATTCTCCAAATAGGCGACAGAGTTGGCCACAGCAGCTGCAGCGGGCTCCTTGCTGCGTTTCCCATTGAGATTATGTTTGCGACAACATTTCTCACACAATTTGGCAGTTTCACCAGCGCCGGGTAGCGGCTCCAGGCACAGAGCACAGACGGGCTCCTGCAGGCTGCCACAGCTGGGCGACTTGGTATGGAACTTGGCATGCAAACTGAGCTCAAACTCCGAGTGCAACGTTTGGCGGCAACAAATGCAGGCCATGGGCAAATTGCCATCGTTGCCATGCTCGGTGAGATGGGCACGAAACGCAGCCACATGCTCCAGCTGCTGGCCACAGTGGGCACACTTGCCCGACTGACCCACCTTGGAATGCTGCAGCTTGTGCTCGGCCAGTATGGCCGGCGATGGAAAGATCTCATCACAAATGAGACACTTGTGTTTGCCACTCGAATTGTGGCAGCTCTTCATGTGCTGCTCCAGCTCCGCGCGCGACTTGAAGTTACCCGAACAGTAGGCACATCTCAAGCTGACGCCAGTCTTCAGATTGTGGGCCAACTTGCGATGCGAGTGCAACTCCGCCTCGCTGCGTAGATCCTGACGTTCGCACATGCCACAACTGTAGCTGCTGCCGGTGGCATTCTGTGTCGCCTGTGTCGCTTGGGTCGCCTCGGGTGCACTGGCCGCCGGCGAGGTGGCCTTGGCCGCATACATCTCCATCAGATAGCGCTGGCTCAGACCATACATGAGCGCCGGATGCGGCGACTGCTGTGGCTTCAGCCCGCTGGTGTCCACTTGCAGTGGACTATAGAATTTCTGGCTGGCGGCGGCATTGGCGGGCGTGGCGGTGGCGCCGCCAAACAAACCCTTGAATGCCACGTTATAGTCTATATGCAGATTGCTGTTGTTATTGGTGGCCGCTGCGGCTGCAGCAGCGGCGGCAGCCAGCGGTGGCAACAAGGCGTTCACATACAGGCTGCCCATGTTGGGTGAACTGGGCTGCTTGTCCTTAAGGCCGCCATGCTGGCTCTGCATGTGCCTGTCCAGCAGAAATTCCACATGAAACGTTTCGGGGCAGGAGGGGCAGCGAAATTGTCGAGCATGTGCCGCCAAATGGAAGTGCATCTCCAGCTCCGAGGCACAAACGGCGCGACAGAACATACACTGCAGGGAATTGCTAGCAGCAGGATTGGAGGCATTACTGGAACCATTACCAGCTCCCATTTGATTGCCCAGCTGATGACGCGTCTTCACATGCACATGGAAGTCCGTATCATTGCGAAAGAGCTCCAGGCAGGCGCTGCAGCGCAGCAGCTTTGTCTCCTGACTGTGGGCACAGGCCAGATGCAGCTGCATGGCCATGCGATTCTCACAGAGCTCCGAGCACAGGGCACACTTGAGCAGCGTCTGGACATGCTCACTATTTAGATGCTGCTGCAGTTCATCGGATTTGGCAAAGGATTTGCCACAACTGGCGCTGCAATTGAACTCGCTGCTGCTGATCAGGAAATGGGCAACCACATGGCGTTCATATTCGCTCTGCTCGGGCAAACTGAGGCCACAATGTGGACAGATTAGCTGCATGCCCTCGGCTATGTGCGTCTTCAGATGATTCCGAAAGCTCTCAAAGTCTGGGAGACCCGCATTGCATTGATTGCAAAAGAAGATGCCTGGAGGAGCGGCTGGCTCTGGTGGTGTCATTGTGCGTCGCTTATTGCTGCTCAAATCTGTGGGCAGCTCCTGTTCCAGCTTCTGCTGCTGCTGCTGCTGCTGCTCCCGCTGTGGACTGGCTAAATCCTGCTTAATAATCTTGGGCAATTCCATGGCCAATCTTGGACTAAATGTGCCCGCCGTGGCCAGACGATTGAAGTGTTCATAGTAGGAGTTGGGACTGCTCAAGCGATCCAGATGTGTGCCACGCATATGTTGGAATAGCGTTGCAATATTCCCAAATTTCATGGTGCAATACTCGCAGCTCAACTGGAAGCCATTGGCATTGCTGACCTCCACTTCCCCCACAGCTGAGCTCGTGCCACTCCTCGCCAGCTGCTCGTGTGCACTCTGCAAATGCGCATTCAGTTGCTCCAGGCTATTGAACTCCGTCACCTTGCTACAGTAGCTGCAACGCAGCAGAGTAGGCGTTGGTGTCGTCGCATTTGTGGCATTAACATGGGAACGCGCCCGCTTTGGAAACTCCAGACGACTGGGACTACTATCGGAGGCAAGGGCCAAGGCATAACGTCGCTTATGCAAACTCCCATTACTCGATATGGAGGCAGAGCCCGTGGAGCGTGGACTATAGTTCAATGCATTGGGATTACCACCAGCAGCCAGGATTGCCGCATTCTTTTTGTGCTTCTGCATATGGGAAGTCAATGCCGCAGCGGTGTTATAACCACGATTGCACATACTGCACTGGAAGGGTTTCTGGATATCATGCGTCTTCATGTGAATCTTCAGATGATCACTAAGGAATGCAAGAAATAGATAATTGAAAGGTGGTAAGTTTTGATGACAGTTTGGAATAACTATAGATGCTACTTATGGGAGTTAGTTAAATCGCCTATAATACAATTATATCTCTAAATTAATCCTTTATCGTCTCAGGGTTACAGAAATTTTCCTCCTTAAATACGCACAAATTTTCTTAAAATACTTCTAAATAAATTGTCCTCCTTAAATATGTAAAAACTATATTTAAATACTTCTAAATAAATTGTTCTCCTTAAATACTCCAATATTATATTAAAATACTTCTAAATAAACGCAAATCTTGTTTATACTATCTTAAAATGTTGGCTATTTTACAGTCTTTTAGCTACTATACATATTTTAGCTTTTTTTTACATTTTTATTTATAATAAACTTTCTTCAATCTTTGTCCTACACCACTATTTTCTACTTGAAAAGTTTTCGAAACATAAACATATTAATCTGTACAATAAATTAAAAAAAAATTAAAAATAGAAAAGGAAGCAATGACTATCTTCATCACGCCTAAGCTATATACCCTTGCAATGGTCTTCTAAGAGAATTTTGAATACTCAACCGATTATTTCTAAGGCAGCTATATGATACAGTAGTCCGATTTCAGTCAAACTTTATCAGAAGGTAGTCCTCTAGAGCATTACAAAGCTTCCTAAAGATCTTCAGTATCCGGCATCACTAGGGACATTAACAAAAGAGTGTATATAGACGAACCGTCCCATACAAGGTAAATGGATACCCCGAAATTGCATATGGGGTCCATTTTGCACTTCGGGCTTCGTCGCGTGTTTCTTCCGCTCTTGTCACGTGAGAGAACTCAAAGTTCCATATTGGACCTTTGGTGGTGGAG
>JAWNNH010000215.1:0-52057 GCA_035043045.1 Hirtodrosophila alboralis | reverse complement strand
TAAAATCTGTAGGTTTTTCGTCATATGGGGCACCATATGCATCAGAAAAAGTAGGTTTGATCAAATATACAAAAAAAAGCTAAATTTTGTTACCTAGTGTAATCAGCGCTTTACTCAGGGCACAGATTTAAAGTGTGTAGCATTCGACATCGTAAGGGTAAAATGTATAAAGCAAAAAAAATTTTTTTTTCTAGAATATGTATATTTAACTAAGAGAACATTATTTAACATTATTATTACTATTGTCAGTTAAGTTAGTTTGCTTTTACACACTAAAAAGATGAATATAATCATTTTTGTTTTTCTTTATAGAAGGTATTTATTTTGTTAAGCTAATAATTTTTGTTGTGAAAATAAATATATTAAATATATTAAAAATCATTTATAATCATTTTATGCATGTCTACTTACATAAAAAATAAAATAAAATGTATGATGGAACAAAATGTCGCATGCGACATGTCGCGTGCGACAGAGATTAAAATTAAATAAAAAATAAACTACTAAATATTTTTAAATCAAATAATCAACATTATCAAGGTACATCAATGTATTACATTTTAAAATTAAAATATTTCTTCAAGATTCGCTAAAATCAGTGTTTGAACGGTTCGGCTTGAAAGCGACTTCTGTTTTTGTAGAGAAATGCCCATATAAAAGAAGATAAGACGATCTTTTATCCATACTATATATTCGGTATTGCTCAAGATTAAGACCTGTCAATCTAGCTTTTTTTTAAAAATCATTACAATTTTATGATTTTTATCTCCATTTAGGCATAAAATTTCCTTTTGCACCAATTTTACAAATTTGTTTTAACCAATCTAAAATCAAATCAACAATGTTTAGTTGAACTGAATTGGTTAAAAATTAACAAATTTGTGATCAAATACGAAAATTTGACTTTTTTGTTATTAACTTTTAATTTTAAACTTATTAGTTGTCATTGGCCTTAATTCAAGTTGTTTATTACTAACTTCTTTTTATTTAGTTAATAAAATTCCGCAGCGAGTTTTGTTATTAGAAAGTCTTGTAATTTTCCATGGCCAGTTTTATCATTTCACTAAATTTTAAATTTTTATTATAATGTTTTGATTTATGGGACAGTACTGATAATTAGACCTCGGATTTTGCATACTTCCTTGTTTTTCATCGGATTGGTACCAAATTTTTTATTTGTACATTTCATTGTTCAAATATTTCAAATTTTAATACATATCGAAAATATGCAAAAACATATGCAAAAAATATGCAAAATATATGAAAAATATGCAAAATATGCAAATTATGTACAAAATATGCAAAATATATGCAAAATATGCAAACAATTTCTAAGTTAAACAAATCAAAATATAATTAAAAAACAATTCAAAAAGTGGGATACATATTAAAATTTTATTAATTAATATACCCTTGGCTTTTATATATATGTATTATAATTATAAAATCGAATTTCGAGAGAGTTGTCGAAATTATAACTGCCTTAGAAGCCAAGGGTGTAGCATTAGCAAAGCCAATGCAAATATTTAAATGATGATTGCCACCCAAAATAAAATAATAGTCTATTGTTCTTAAGAAAATATGAAAAATATAATAAATATATAATTCATTTCTTACCTTGATCTGACATCTTCGATTTGGGAGCATCTGTATCGCAGTCAGATGTAATGTCAATTACATCTTCTTTGTTAATTTTTTCACCATCTGGGCGCTTTGATGTAGTTCTGATTGCTATAATTTTACCACTATCCAGCTGCATATATATTCCTTTAGATGATTTTAGTACCATAACTCTTTGTCCGGCTTTGAGTATAATATTCGATTTTTCTGATGAATTCGTTGGTATAACTACATCTAAAAATATATTAATTAGTTATATACTTTTCTGCTAGTAATCCTAACAAAATTACTAACAAATAATATTTACTTGTTAATCGATAATAATAGCTAACAACGATGCATATACCACATGTATGGAAAAATTGGCAAACTTAATGTTTAAACTATATTCAATATGTAAAGAAACATCCAAATTTGTATAAGTTAAGAACTGAGTACTAATATTTAAAAAAATTTAAATACAAACAATTAATAAAAATACTAATGTTTACTCTGCCTTATACCCAATTTACATTGATATATTTAAGTTAACACCATACAAACAAAGTAGGCAAGAAAGTCACCATGCACTATATAGGGTTTTATGGAAAAAACAAAAACAACCTTAACCTTACTGACTGATTGAAGACTCGTGGACTGGCCAAACGGTACAGGCTATAAACATGCTCTTTTTACAGTATATTATTATATCTTAGGCTGAAGTCTGAAAAAACTTTTTTGAAAATATGTCCTGAAGTGGGTGAAAAATGCACTTGAAAATTGTAAAAGAGCTTAGAAAAAGTCTCCTGCCTGAATTATAAACAAATATTTTTTGTTATTAAAAACATTTTTTAGTTAGTAACATATTTAATTATTCCTAAACTATCAACTAAGTGTGTAAACTGTTTATGAACTATTTATAGACGTACAAATAAGCTTTCTTTTGTAGTATTATCTACACAGTGCAACCATTTTTTTTAATATGAGAAAGGACAGTATGTACATTGTAGTTCCCTTGAGTATAGTATTACTGCATACTTGAAATTTTCAGATAATCTCCAAAATCTCGAGTTATGGCCAAAAAAACGTTTTTACACTTAGCAGGTAATAACACTTTTTGTGGCAAACGCATAAAAATTATCCATACACATTGAAAAGGAGGATTTGGAAAAGTTGTGTTTATTGGAGACATTTAACTCTAATAGGTTAGTTTAATAACACGTCCGGTGAACAATTTTTAGTAGCGCTGAAATTTTGGAGAACCTGCGGTTCGTAATGATAATTTTAAAAATTTTTTATATTTTTTTTGTTGGTGGGCACATATATTTAACCGATATGAAAAATTAATACATCAATAAAAGCTGATACTACTGATAAGCACGATTTCGATATCTTGAAAAACAAAAAAGTTTTTCATACACGCATATTTTTCGACCATTTGTTCAAAAATAAAAAGTTTCTCAAATCTTAAATACTGTTGTCGTATTGACTGACAGTTACCTAGTAGTTTATTGCTGAGCTAGAAGGTCGTTGCGTTGTAGACGGATAAACGTCTTGCAAGGTGATTTGGGTGCACAGATATTTTAATATAGCTATAATAGCTTGTCTTTTGTTTTACTATCTCGTCTTTTACTGAAGGAATGTTGAGATCCGTATGAATGTTTTCGTTTCGAACATACCATGGTGCGCCGTCGATTTTTTCTGAGGATCTTGGATTATGCTCGATGTATAATGTCAATAATGTTGCTGCTCGCATTCCCCCATAGTTGGAACCATAGCTTCAATATGTCTCCGATCAAGGTGGACGCAACAATAGGCTCCTACATCAACTTGAGGAATCTGCGTGTTGTACAACGTTAACGGAGGAGTTTTCCTATTAAGAGTAAACGTTCCATATTTGCGCCATCGAGGGAGCATTGTCCAGCTAACGCAGTAGCTGAAACAATAAATCAACTGGGCGAGGGGCGCCACTTGCGCCACCGATGGACCATTGAACTCTTATTGGACCGACAGCGTTTCCAAGAACGCATAATTTTTTTTACCTTTGCGCCGCGTTACATAATTTTTTTTAATGCACTGCGATGCATTTTTTTTTTTTTTTTAAATTTATTGTAAAATTGAGCGGAACCATTTTTGCCCAATAGAGTATGACAAATAAAAAAAAAACACTAGTTTGCAGCAAAAAAGGAGCTGGGCTCTCATGGATTACTCTTGATGTAGTTTTGAGCGCTGATTTCAAAAATGCAAACCATTTTTTTTTTCAAAGAATGGTTTTCGAGAAAACCGCAAATAGCTAGTTTTTTGGAAGTCTTTCAGCTTATTTGTTCATATCTACATCAGATATTATTTAATCCTAAGTAATGTTACACAATAGATAATTGTATTTCCTTTCTAACAGTATGCCGTTTATGCAGATCGAATAAGAATTAAAGCCATTACAAACCCTCAAAGTTGAAAAATGTGAACTTTTTTTTGCATTTTTGAAAAATTGCTGAATTTCAATTGCTCTTTTAAAAATTTTAAAATATTCGTTTATATACTTTTTAAGATTTATTATGGTAGATTATTCTTTTACAAACATTTTAAGTATAAATTTGTCCATATCGGACAGTAAATGTGGTAGTTATTCAGCAATAAGTTAAAACACCCAAGAAAAAATTTAACTCGCTCATCACTTTTCTAATCATATTTGACAAAAATTTACTATTTAAGAGAGAAATCAGAGATGCGTTGGTATATTTGAAAAACAAATTTTTCATTTTGTCTACGGAAAAAGTAAAGCGGAAATATTCGATAAAGATACGCCAATTTTAAGGATCATAATTTTCTGTAAATAAAGCAAGCAATCCTTTCAGAACGGCGTAGTAGCTAAAGTTTCTAGTCAGTTGGAACTTCTCATCTTCAAATATGACAGGAATAGTGTTGAACAGGGTGAATTTTTTCTTGGGTGTTTTTACTTATTGCTGTATAACTACCACATTTACTGTCCGATTTGGACAAATTTATACTTAAAATGTTTGTAAAAGAATTATCTACCATAATAAATCTTAAAAAGTATTTAAACGAACTTTTAAAATTTTTAAAAGAGCAATTGTAATTCAGCAATTTCAAAAAAGCAAAAAAAGTTCACATTTTTCAACTTTGAGGGTTTGTAATGGCTTTTATTCTTATTCGATCTGCATAAACGGCATACCGTTAGAAAGGAAATACAATTATCTATTGGATTGTGTAACATTACTTAAGATTAAATAATATCTGATGTAGATATGAACAAATAATCTGAAAGACTGCCAAAAAACTAGCTATTTGCGGTTTTCTCGAAAACCATTTTTTGAAGAAAAAAAATGGTTTGCATTTATGAAATCAACGCCCAAAAATACATCAAAAAAAGTATATTAGAGCCCAGCTCCCTCGATTAAAAAAAAATTTGTAAACTAGTGTAATAAGCCAATGGAAATATAAAATTGCAAATTTTAAAATTTACTTATCCATTTTTATTAAAGGCTTATTTAAATATATAAAAAAAATAGAGAAAAACAGGAAAAATATAAAAATCAAAAAAAAAACGTAATGACCACATAAAAATAAAAGAAAAAAATATAATAATCAAATAATTCGTTTTTCATTAGGTTTTACCGAAATGGGTGGAACTGAAAGTAAAGTCAAAGACTCCCCGGCAAATGTCATAAATACAGTAGAAGTTGTGGATCACACCACACAGTTAGACTCCCTATTTTTATTAACTTTAGTAATTGCAATTATTACGGGACTCAACTTTGTCCTCAAATTATATTTGCTACTTAAAAAAACATTAAGGAAACGTTATCTAAGCAGAGCAAATGACTTAGATAAGGTTTAAAAAATAAATAAATATATATAATATAAAATTTTTAAATTACTAAATAAAAGAATGATCTAAAAAAAAAAAAAGTAAAACAAAAAAAAAATGAAGTACGGTCCAATGAAGACGTTCAGTACGGACATGGGAACAGAATATAAGAATTTAATTATTAATGACTTGTGCAAATATCCACAAATTAAAAATATAACATATACTGCACACCACCATCAGACAGACATACATACGCTCCTATGTATCGGTTGGTAAAACTGATTGGGACTTATGGCTTCAATATTTTGAATTTTGTTTCAACAAGACCCCCTTAATGGTACATAACTATGGTTCATATGTGTTAGTATTTGGTAAAACAAATAATTTACCAAAACAATTTAATAGCATAAATAATATAGAAACGATATACAATATAGATGACTATGCTAAGAAAAGACTAGAGGTAGCATACAAAAGAGCTGGAATTATGATAAAAGAACATAAGAATAAGAAACTATATGACCAGAAAGTAAAAAACATAGATATATCAGTAGGTGATAAAGTTTTACTAAGAATCGAAACAGGTCATGTTAGATTCTAAATATACTGGTCCGTATAAGGTAACGGAAATAGGAGAAAAAAATTACATTATAATAACGAATAGTAAAAACAAGAAGCAAACAGTTCATAAAGATAGATTAAAAATTTGTATTTCATAATCAGTATGGCCATACATAGGTTTAAATATTTTTCGTAACCTCATTAAGTAAAATTTCAAATTAAAAAAAAAATAATAAAAAAATAAGTTTTTTTAAATAATTGGTTTTAATATTTCTCTATATATCAATTTTTTATATTCCAATGTTTTTATATTTCAATAATTTTATAGTCCAATATTTTTATATTTCAAAATTTTTATATTCCCATATTTTTATATTTCAATATTTGTATATTCCAATATTTCTATTTTCCAATATTTTAATATTTTAATATTTTTATATTCTTATATTTTAATGCATTTTTATATTTTAATATTTTTATATTTTCTTTTCTTAAAAAAACAAAAAAAAAAATTTAATTTTATCAAAAAAATAATAATAATAACTAACTTCTCTAAAAAAGGAGGTGTAGTGTATATATGCCTTTAATAAACACCCTGTATGTAAATACATAGCATGTGACACCTTGTTGCATACAATAACAATTAAACACTAAGCAGCCCATAGCCACTTGAATGTATTTGGCTCTGGCTCATATTACACATCGCGGTTCACTAGCCCTCTAGCCGACTGTTAATGATTACGCTGCATATCCCACGGTCCACGCGCAATGCATGAGCTACATTTATATGCTCACTAACACAGGCATACGCAAGCTATACACTCTATCTTAAGTACGCTCAGCTGCGACAGAGCTATATATATACATACTTATGTATTAAGCTAAACGATATACATTTTCTCAAATAAAGATAATTCTTGATATGAAAGTAAACAAGTGAGGATGTATTTATTTTATTCAGACATTAAAAGATATTACAGGATTGCATCTTACATTGAATACTCGATTGTGGAGATATGATTCAAGCATAGGTGTGTTCGGGAGTGTGCATAAGACCGTCGAACCAGACTAAATCAAAAGCTTAAGAAACGCCGAGGAATATCGCACTGCAGTATTTCCGTTCTTCGAATGCAATACGAATTTTTGATGCTATATGATTAACTTGCCCGATAGTTCTCGGAAGCCAAATTGATGAGCCGGGATTACGTTGTGTGCCATTATTTATGGGACTATGCGCATCAGAAGGCATTTTTCAAACAGTTTTGGCATGTACGATAGAAGGCTTATAGGCATGTAAGACGACGGCATTATATGAACTTTCCTGGTTTCGGTATCATTATTATAAAAAATTTTTTCTATTTATTTGGAAAATGTTCAAGTCGTGTGATCGCTTTGGAAAGTTTGCACATGTGGCAAATGCCACAGCTCGGAAGTTCGATAATAATTTTTGAAGTTATTTGATCGCAGACTGGACTTTTTTTTGCTTTCAGATGCTCTCAGATGACTTTTACAATTTTGTTTAGCCGAAATACAAATCGCTCAGTATCAGGTTGAGTACGAATGCACAAATAAATTAGTTGCGAGGTTTGCCTGGAATATATTTCTTAAATGAGAAGCAAATGTTTTGACTCTGTCTTTGTCTTTGCGGTTTAAAGGGATGAGTGTTTCGGTTGGCGCGCTAAAAGTGGCACTCCACAACGGATGTTTTGTGCTGATTGGCTGTGGGCGTCTTCCTATTACTTAGAGCCTTAGTGAGTCTGCTGGTAACTTGCTTACGTCGTTGTTTTAAGGATGGCGATCTGTTAGTCTGCCACCCACGTCGCAATCGTAGCAATAAATTTATGTAGATTTTTTAGTCAAATGTGCTAGTCGAGTGAAACGATTTGAAACAGCATTTTTTTTCAGTATTTTTGTATAAATACCAAATTCTTGAATAGCGCTCAGCAGATTAAAAGATTTTTATTTTTGTATTATAGGCAATTAGTTGTGTTTTTGAAACAGACTAATATTTTTCTATTATCTTTTATGGGTTAAAGGATATGGGCAATAGAAGTTAAGTTGCCTTGGTGTGCTATTCAAGTAAACCGGAGTGTATGTTGCAGGGGGTACAGGACGAAGACCTGGAAGCAAGCTGCAGACAATTCGCATTAGATCTGACATTGTTTGTTGCATTAAATCCATTAGTTCTTTCATGCTTTGCTGCAATCATAGCTGCTTCAACACTTCTTGATATCGATTCCGCAAAGTCTGTATTGCTGGTACAATTTGTGGATTCATTGGCTTGTAAGCTGTAGCGAGAGAAGCTAACGGGTGTTATATTTATAAATGGTGATTGTTTGAGCGGGGTGCGCTTGAGAAGCAGACACCAGTAGTACTCTGAAAGAGCACGTATGACTACTTTGCGTTGCTTTAAACATTGTTTCAGCTGTTTACAAACAAGGCATACCAAGTAGTTTGCTGTGCCACCGCAGTTATAGCATTTTTTTGCTGAATGGTCTGCTTTGTTTGCGGTGCAAGATGTCATTTAGTGTAGGCTTTCACAGGCTACGCAGAATGCACGTATTGTGCAATACGTTTTTGTGTGGCCAAATTATTTGCAGTTGGAGCACTGTACGGTCTTTTGCGCTTATATGGCCCTTCGACAGCAATTCATAAATATGGTGAACCATGTTTTTTTCAGCGGCATGGTGCTAGTTGGTGCTAGCTGGCTCTAGCTCAAATTAAACATTGGATGTGTGAAATTTTGTTTAAATTTATGATATTTATGTAGACCTTTGGATTTAATTTCTCCTCTTACAGTTCATTTATAATATCAATGGGTTTAATAGAAGGCAAATTATAGGCCCTTGTCACTTTCAGCTGGTACGTGCAGTTAATCTTTTTATCAACTTCGCTATATATTTGCAATTTTGTTTTCGATAAGTTGTGTTATTTTCGTCACTAGGTCACTACAGTTGAGTTATTTACGTCACTAGGTCACTACAGTTTTGCTGACAAATATAGATTGGCGGCGGTATCGCAAAGTCCGTACGTCGTCGCTTCTCCCTGTAGCTTGATAGCCAAGTCTGCACTATCGAATTAAACTTTTGCGTTTTCTTTTCTGTTAATTTTGTTGGTGGCAAAGTTGGAGTTTTTGATGCTGGATTTTCACAGTTGACGTGGTTGTTGTTGCACGAATCGTTAATCGTCATTGGGAGAGGCGATAGCGAGATGCATTGGTCGCTTCAAAACACCCTCGATCGAGGTGGTATTGTGAGATATATATATATCACACTACCCATTCAATATAAGGCGATATATTATATTGACTATTTGGTAATATTAAGATGTTAAAATGCAAGCTTTGTGAATATGTACTCATTTCTGTTCTCCACAACATATAATTACACTATGCAATATCATTTTGTATCCCGGATTTTTTAGAGTCAATATATATATAAAATGGGTCACTGATTCCGAAAAGCAATTTTAAAAAATAGGTTGCCGAGACAGTTTTTGAGCAAATCGAAAAAAGTTATATTTTCGACTTTTCAAAAAGGTAGATTTGGTAAAGTAAAAATAAGTCCGAATATAATTTAATAATATAATTAATATTAAAGATTAAAAAATTAATAAAAAAATCTATCAATCTGCTATACAATGTTTTTAAAATAGATTATTCGTTTTGAATTTATTGCGAATTGATATGAAAATTAAGCCTAATAATAAGACCATTTTAAAAAAAGGTTTTTTGTATCACTCTTTGGGTCTACTGTGAGGCGGGTCAACCCAAACCCGCTCACAATAACTAATATTAAAATAGGTAATAAGATGGAAGCGCAAGAAGCGCGCAAGTTATTAATTAATTATTTAATTATTTAAATAAGTTGACGCGCAAGAAGCGCACGATTTAATAGGTAATAAGATGGAAGCGCAAGAAGCGCGCGAGTTATTATTTGATTATTTAAATAAGTTGGAGCGCAAGAAGCGCGCGGTTTAATTGTTAACTATTTAGATTTATTAGATAGTAGAAATAAAATGTAAGAATAATAATAATAATATAATAATAGCCCATAAGCAAATATCATTACGGACTGGGTGGCATAGCAGACAGCTATCAGACAAGGTTGATACAGGGAGTGGTGGCAACGGCTGAGCGAGCGAGTGCCAAAAGCTCCTCGCCTGCGCGAGCGTAGCGACGTGGTGAAGAGCGAAAGCTCCGAGGGGCTCGTCACCGAAAACGAATCGTTGCCACCGAGCCGACCATGACCTAGTTAGTTAGTGCTGGAGGTCGAAGGCGACAAGACGCGTGATCGCAAAAAGTAAAAAACGTGAATTGGGCCGTTTTTACTCGAGGCATACGCGAGTGTCGAGACGAACAGCAAGATAACGGAAAGATCATAAAACGGTAAACGCAGATTCGAATAATCCTACGAGTACGAGCAAAGTACCCAGGTGAATATTCTCGCATGGTCGAGTTAGTCATAAGAATCAAGGTTATAATAAATAAATTTTCGTTTGGCAATTCATATTGTTTTGATTATTGATACTATCGTCCCCATCCCCCTTTGTCTAAAAGAGCGCCCATCTGCGTACGTGTTTCAGCCATAATACAGTTAGGCAGCGTGCTCGTAGCAGCACTGTGAGTAGAGGGGGGGTACTGCGGCGTATGCCCAGAACAGTTAATTCGAGTGCGTATAAGGCTTCGGCTTTGTGCACTTAGGCAGCGTGCTTGTGGTTTTGCCCAACACGATTAGGTGGTGCGCCTGAGGTTCACTCCCGGTGTAACTAGGTGTTTAGGTGTGAAAAGCTCAGGCTTCGTGCTATAAGAGTGAGGGACGAACTAGCGGGGAGTCGTTAGTTTTATCATGTATCAACTGTACTGGTTATTTTACACCCCTCGACACAGTTTTCCAGCGATTTACAAATATTTCTTGTAAACGTTCCCTGGCCCGACTGAGACTTTGACCTCGGCCTTTGAACTTCCTTACAATTGGCGCCCGAACAGGGACTCTGGAGGCTAAAAGGGCGTGGCAGATCGGTGACATAAAACCCCACTAATAGGTCACATAGTAAAATAGTCAAAATTGTTAGGTATAGGACGGCCACATATTTTTGGCGCGTGGTGTAATTTTGGTTTTGGTTGCTGTACATATAAAACGGACAGACAACCAAAACTACCAAGACATACAGATTAAAACGGCACAAGTCTAGGCGTCGCACAAAGCGACGACGAAAAAGAGCGCGAAAACAAATCGCGCGCATCGCGACTGTGCTGCCGGTGTCAACCGTTACATACGCAGCATAGCGACTGCGCTGCCGGGCGGAGAGCCGAAACAGAGGCCGCATAGCAACGGCTGAGAGTAGCTTACGTGACGACTGCGCTGCATAGCAGTGTAAGTAGCGTAAGTGGCAGCGGTCGCACATACATAGAAGCCGAAAGCGGCGGGCGACGAAGCCAACGTTGTCCGAAGCGCATGGTGTGATCGTAGGCGAAAGGTACGAGAACAGATTTTTTGTAGGGTATACGATTCATTGGTGGGGTATATACGACGTGACGTTGCGCAGGGGCGTGTTGATACAATAAATAAATAAAAATATTAAAGGTAAATAAAATAATAAAAATGAATAAAATAAAATAAAAGTGAAGAAATAAATATATAAATTAAAACGAAATGAAAATAAAATTTCGAGCTGAATATAAAGAGAAGTAAATCGAAATTTAACGAAAGTGTATAAAGAAAAAAAAATATAATAATAAATAAGATAATAAAAATAAATAAGTGAAAATAAGAGAACAAATATCAAGAGTGGAAAATTTAAAAGAAAAATAAAATAAAAAATTTATAAAATAAAAATAAAATAAATAAAAAATTTATAAAATAAAAATTTAAAATAAAAATAAAATAAAAATTTATAAAATAAAAATTTAAAATAAAATAAGTAAAATAAAATTAAAAATAAAAAAAATAAAATAAAAATTTATAAAATAAAAATTTAAATAAAATAAAATTTTAAATTTAAAATAAAATTTTAAATTTAAAATAAAAATAAAAATTTAAAATAAAATAAATAAAATAAAATTTAAGTTTAATATAAAAAAACAAAATAAATAAAAAAAAAAAAAATATAAAATATAAAAAAATTTTTAAGTGTATAAAACATAAATAAAATATAAGAAAATAAATAAATAAGATTGTGGATAAATAGACCTAAAATCATCGTGGATATAAAAGAAAAATATTTTCAAGAATTTGTCGTAAAATTAAATAGAAAAGGAAAAAAAAATATGGTAACGAACGATGGACACTAGTGGGTGTAAGAATCCTGGAGTAGGGGCCCGTTGGGTCCATTTCCGTCGTAAAGAAGAATTGGAAGACTTAGCCGTTGAGTTCGGCTTAGACCGAAATGGGAAGGTTGAGGAGTTGCGTAAGCGTCTTTCTGCTTTCATAAAGGAGGGTATGCATCATACCCAGGTTTGGACCCGGTTGGCAGAGTTGGAGGCGCACTACGCTAAGGGCGTTGATGCCGGGACTGTCGGTCAGCAACTCGGTCTTATGGGTGCGCCATAAATCAGAGGGAGATCTGACCTGCTTAGCGGATCGGCCTATACCAACGCCCGGCGACTTCAAACAGAATCTGGCTGTCCCGCAGATACAGGTAGGCGGCGGCTATGGAGGAATGCCACGCCTACAGCCTGAGACGAGAGGATACATGAACGTGCCCGAACAGGTGCGGAAATGGGGCATACGGTTTGACGGGCGGACAGATCCCTTGTCATTCTTGGAGTCACTGGAGGGGCGAGCCATTTCCTACGGCATAGATCTGGATAGATTGCCCCGTGTCATGGACGAGGTGCTGACGGATAGGGCAGCTCGCTGGTTTCTAACAAGCCGGCTCCGAGGCGAAGATTGCGACAATCCCCGCCAGGTTTTTTGCCGGCACTGCGGCGCGAGAGGCATAAGCTCACAGGAGTGCTGCCAAAGCAACGACCAGGGAAACGCGCAGGGGCGTCACCTAGGCCGGAACCGGGTCGACGCCAGCGTCCCTACAACCCGGAATTAGACGGACCGTCAGGTGTGGAAGGCGGCCGTATCGTAGCCACGGTAGAAGTAGGAGGAGATAAACTAGCATCTACAATCGATACGGGCGCAACTAGAAGCTTCGTGAGCGAGAGGTGCGCTCAGAAGCTGACAAAGTACGGAAAAATGCAGGAGGCTCAGGCCCAAATCCGACTGGCGGATGGGTCGGCCCTGGAGATAAAGCGAGTACTGAGGATCGAAATTTGGTTGGGCGGACGAAAGGTGGAGATGTCATTACTCGTCATGAGCTCTATGCTGGACCAGATGATCCTGGGCATGGATTTCTTGTGCGCGCTCGGCACTAGGATTCAATGTGGATACGCAGAATTAAGTCTTGCAAGAGAGAGGAGTATCGACCAGGAAGGCAATGGACCCCTGGAACTGAGGAGCCGCCAAGGGGCGAATCCCAGTTGAGAAGGGAGGCACAGACAAAGTCGTCGGAGCGAAAGGCAGCAGGGAAGGCACGGACTCAGAAACGGAGAGTCAAGGTGAAACCAGATGACGATAGACGATTGCTTCCGGAAGACGTAGGGCCGTCAATCGGTTATATCATAACAAATTAGGGCTGGGTGGATCAACCGGTACCAAGGACAAGCGGAGCTACAGACAAGGTCGTAACGGAGGCATTGCCGAGGAATGTCTTCCCCCCAACCATGCCAATTCGACTGCCAGCCACAGAATGTCGTAAGGAGACGACAGTACGTGAGGGTGTGGCGGAGTCGGTGGATTCCGATCCCCAGGTACAAAGATTCTTGGAGGAAGAGCTAGCACTGTTTGACGGGTTCAAAGGTGTATCCCACATAGCGGAACAACGGATTATCATGCGAGATGATAAGCCTATCAAGCAGCGCTACTACCCCAAGAATCCGGCGATGCAGAAGGTGATTGACGAGCAGATCGAGGAGCTCATCCGGTCGAACGCAATCGAACCTTCTCGCTGTCCGCACAGTGCGCCTATCGTCTTAGTCAAAAAGAAGACAGGCGAATGGCGGATGTGTATCGACTACAAGCAGCTCAACGCACACTCAGTCCCAGACGCTTATCCTGTCCCCAGAATTAACCATATTCTGGAACGTCTGCGGCACGCCCGCTACATCTCAACACTGGATCTGCAGCAGGGATATTGGCAGATCCCGATGGCGCGTGAGAGCAAACAATATACGGCGTTTACGGTGCCCGGAAGAGGCTTGTTCCAATGGCGAGTGATGCCATTTGGACTGCACTCCGCGTGCGCTACATTCCAGAGGGCTTTGGATAATGTCATCGGGCCGGAGATGGAGCCACACGCGTTTGCGTACCTCGACGACATCGTCGTCAAAGGAGCCACTAAGGAACAGCATATGGCCAACTTAAAGGAAGAGTTCCGGAGGCTCAGGGAGGCGAAGCTGAAACTGAACCGTAAGAAGTGTTCATTTTTCAAGAGACAGTTTGTGTACTTGGGACACGTGGTGAGCGATGAGGGTATAAAGACCGATCCAGATAAGGTTGCAGCGATTCAAAGGTTGAAGACACCAAGGAACCTGAAGGAGCTCCGGCAATGCCTAGGAATGGCGTCCTGGTATCGTCGGTTTGTGCCGAACTTCGCGTCGTTGGTACAGCCGATGATGGCTTTGCTGAAGAAGGGACGGAAGTGGTCGTGGGACGCAGAACAACAGGAGGCTCTGGATTACCTAAAAGAGAGGCTGACGACGGCCCCGGTTCTGGCGTGTCCCGATTTCTCCGAAAAGTTCACCCTTCAGACTGACGCAAGCGACTACGGCCTCGGTGCTATCCTGACACAGGTGATGGATGGACAGGAGCGCGTGATCGCCTACGCTAGCCGGAAACTGATGAAGGCGGAAACCAACTACTCGGCTATGGAAAAAGAATGCCTAGCGATAGTCTGGTCCATCCGAAAAATGAGATGCTATCCTGACACAGGTGATGGATGGACAAGAGCGCGTCATCGCCTACGCTAGCCGGAAACTGCTGAAGGCGGAAACCAACTATTCGGCTACGGAAAAAGAATGCCTAGCGATAGTCTGGTCCATCCGAAAAATGAGATGCTATTTGGAAGGCTACCGTTTCGATGTGATAACGGACCATATGGCACTCAAGTGGTTGCACTCGATTGAGAGTCCCTCCGGCAGGATCGCGCGTTGGGCTCTAGAGTTACAGCAGTTCCAATTCGACGTCCATTACCGCCGAGGGAAGTTGAACGTGATGGCCGATGCACTGTCGAGACAGCCTATGGAAACGTTTCAACAAGCAGTGGTGGAGGCTTCTCCGTGAAATGGATTTCCAGAATTCTGGAGAGAATGGCTCAGAGCCCCGAGAAATTCCCGGACTACCTGTTTGAGAATGGGAACCTGTACCGTCATCTAGGTCACAGAGCAGATGACGAGAATAATGTGCCATGGAAACTGTGCGTGAGTACAAGCCACCGCCAGCGAGTGTTGCAGGAATGTCATGACGCGCCTACAGCGGGGCACCAAGGGGTACGGAAAACCATCTCCCGACTGGCGCAGCACTACTATTGGCCAGGCATGTTTATAGACGCTGCCAAATACGTAAAGTGCTGCGAGAAGTGCCAGAAGTTCAAGGTCCAGCAGTTCAAGCAGGCAGGCCGCATGCTCACTCGGCAAGTGGAAGAGCCCTGGGCTCTGCTCTGTGCAGACTTTGTTGGCCCGCTGCCGCGTTCCAAGCACGGTGCTGCTGGTTCTTCATGACGCATTCTCTAAGTGGGTGGAGCTAATCCCACTAAGAAAGGCAACGACAGCACACTTACAAACGGCCTTCAGAGAGAATATGCTTTGCCGATTTGGGGTCCCTCGAAAGTTGGTGTGCGACAACGGCGTGCAATTTACAAGCCGGTCGTTTAAGGCCTTCATGAAGTCGCTTGGAGTCGAGATCCAGTATACGGCGCTTTATTGCCCTCAAGAGAATCCAACAGAAAGGGCGAATCGGACGGTCAAGACAATGGTGGCCCAGTTCATTAAACGTCATCTAAGTTCGTGGGATGAACTGCTCCCGGAGATCGCTCTTGCAGTAAATTCCAGCATCGCCGATTCCACCGGATTCTCTCCGGCGCTTCTCGTACAGGGAAGGGAACCTCGACTCCCGGCTGCACTTTATGATGAGCTGACGCCAGGATCAGCTCATGCAACCCAGCAACCGAGCAAAAGGCTATCCGGCTAAAAGAAGTGTTTGACATAGCCCGTAATAATATGAATCGAGCGTCTCAGGAGCAGAGCCGCTATTACAATTTACGCCGCCGAGAGTGGAGGCCCTCCCTCAATTCGCTCGTGTTATTACGACAAAACTTGCTCTCCAAAGCGGTCGACGGATTTGCAGCCAAGCTGGCCCCAAAATACGATGGTATAGGGTGGTAAAATTTGTTTCCAAAATATCGTCAGGTTGCAGAAGGAAGGGGAGCGTAAGAGGAAAAATGCAAATATATCGCAGCTCAAGCAATACCATCGAGCCGAACAGTCAGTCGAAGAAAGGCAAGAGTAGAAGGAGTCAGTAGAACCCATTGTCTCTTAGCTGTCGGAGTTTGTGGTATTAGCCTGTAATAACCCTTGAATGTATGTTTGCAGAAAAGTCAGACGTCATACTGATCAGCGACGAGGAAGAAGTGGATAGCGGGGAAGTTTATGGCGACAGGCCTCAAACTTTTTACGCCTCGGGGCGAGAGCCTGGATATTGCCCGGACTCCCCACCTGCAGGAGAGGACGCGTACGTAGAGGACCTGGAGGAAGAAGACACGGACAGCAATCCCGAGTTCCGCCATCACCGTAATGGGGAACGGGAATCGAGGCAAAATAGTGACCCCCGGCGGGTGAGTGCGTTCTACAGCCGGCGCCAGGTCGACGCATAGTCGACGCCGCGCAAACAAGACCCCTAGTTTTAGGAAGACGGCGGCAACAGCGACAGGTGCAGGAGTCCGAGCAAAGAAAGCGTGGCCGGGGCGAAGAAGGGGCAGCAGCCGGAACCCCAACAGGAAAAACCGGCAAAGGAGTCTCGTCAGTCGGTGTCGCCGTTGTTGTCGTCGCCGACGATGACAGAGCTGATGGACGACGTACTGGACGTAGTCGCGGACGAGTGGGGATAGGAGTCAGAGGAGGAGAAACCCAAACCGGAGCCACCGTCCCTCCAGGTCGAATCGAAGTCACCATCACCATCGCCACCGCCGAAGGCGCCAAAACTACCGACGCCAACACCGCCGGTCCCACCTAAATGGCCAAAAGAGCGGAAATCGGGGAGGGATTCTAGCACAGGGTGCTCACGACCAAGGCAGAGCGTGACCGACCATTCGATGAAGAGTGATCGGAGCAGGAGGCTACCCCCGTAGGACTGGAAGGTCTACTCATCGCATGGTCTATTGCCCATGGGGATAATACGCAAGGCCTTCGACAAGGCACTCCGCGTGACTGGGTTGTGCCGCAGGAGCCGGTGCACCTTTGAACAGGACGGCGCCGTTTTTAAAGTGACCTTGAAAGGTAACCAGGTGGCAACGGTCGTCGCTAGGGCAGAAAGGGGGGTCAACCCAAACCCGCTCACAATAACTAATATTAAAATAGGTAATAAGATGGAAGCGCAAGAAGCGCGCAAGTTATTAATTAATTATTTAATTATTTAAATAAGTTGACGCGCAAGAAGCGCACGATTTAATAGGTAATAAGATGGAAGCGCAAGAAGCGCGCGAGTTATTATTTGATTATTTAAATAAGTTGGAGCGCAAGAAGCGCGCGGTTTAATTGTTAACTATTTAGATTTATTAGATAGTAGGAATAAAATGTAAGAATAATAATAATAATATAATAATAGCCCATAAGCAAATATCATTACGGACTGGGTGGCATAGCAGACAGCTATCAGACAATGTGGATACAGGGAGTGGTAGCAACGGCTGAGCGAGCGAGTGCCAAAAGCTCCTCGCCTGCGCGAGCGTAGCGCCGTGGTGAAGAGCGAAAGCTCCGAGGGGCTCGTCACCGAAAACTGCCACAGAGCTGACCATGACCTAGTTAGTTAGTGCTGGAGGTCGAAGGCGACAAGACGCGTGATCGCAAAAAGTAAAAAACGTGAATTGGGCCGATAGTGAGGGACGAACTAGCGGGGAGTCGTAGTTTTATCATGTATCAACTGTACTGGTTATTTTACACCCCTCGACCCAGTTTTCTAGCGATTTACAAATATTTCTTTTAAACGTTCCCTGGCCCGACTGAGACTTTGACCTCGGCCTTTGAACTTCCTTACACTACTTAACTTAACCAATTAAAAAATAAATAAAACAAGAAAGAAATAAAACAAGAAAGAAACATCGTGATCAACATCGATTTGAACTTGGAAATAATAATATGTAGGTACAAAAAGTAAAATTTATCAGAAATTTTAATTTTATATCAAGTTAATATTTTAACTTCCGTTGCTAAAGATGATCTGAAGCCACTAAGTTGCGATATATAAATTAATATTTTTGAGATATTAGGTGACACAATTTGTCTAAGATTTTTAATATTTTTTCTTAAATGAGCTTTATTTGAGCTTAGTTCAATTAGAAAATAGTTGAAGTAAGATGAGAAAACTACTTAAAAGTCTTTTCATTGTGATCTTGTTCAGATGAATCGAAAGAATTACTTGATATGAAAAGCACCCACAAACTGTTAGGGACGATCATGATGATTAATATAATTTTTGTATAATTGGTGTGAAATTCTTTGCATTCCCATCGACGAATATTCTTTCCTTCATCATAACCAAACCAATATAATAATTTAATTCTTGCATACTGCTTAACCCGCACTAAATTTAGTGAGCAAAAAGCCAAATCTTGTTTATCTATTTATTTGCTTATCTAAAACGCAAAGAAACTTTATAACTACCACAAGTCGTCTTACTTTCCTAAAAAATAACTTTTTTATAATTTCGGCTGCCAGAGATTGTGACGACTGAAATGGATTCGACACAGTAACTATATGGGTATCAATAATTCTGTAAGTGTATGTAATGTACAATGCTTCTTAATAGTTGATTTTCATTTAAAAAGCTTTTATAAGAAAGCTTCTATGTTATCCTAATAAATTTGCAATGAATTTCGTAGGTTTTCTCCTATCTACGAAGGACCTGCACCAATCTCCTTTCTGCTACAATGCTATAACGACCACGACCTTTTAAGTGATATTTAATATTGAATTAATTCACTGTGCAATCAATTTTATAATGGCATTTTACTAAAACAGCTATAAACTTACTTTTGAGTATCAGATATATTGATTGAAGAGATTTTTTCCTAATGTCAAAAAACCAGGGACCGAAAATAACAATTATTGAAAAAATTTCCAATTTAAAAAATCAGAAAAACTTATATTTGACACTTTACAAAAAAAATTTCAAATTTCAAAAATAATTAGTCTTAACTTCTATAAATTAGTAAGCAATAATGATTATAATAGCTGGGTTTTAATTTTTTTATTCTTTCGTAACACATAAAACTGAGTTTTAGTTTTCTTATTCTTTCATAAAAGTTACCAAAGACTTTTTAAAACAAAAGTATTTCATAACAATTATTTATAAAAAAAAAAAAAACATCACTAGACTTTAATTTTTCGACAGAAAGAAAAAAAAATCAATTGATACTTTTATTTTTTATAAAGTATTAAGGCTTTTCAGATATCAAAATCAAACTCAACAGTTCTATGTATAATTACACTAGTTTACAAACTTTTTTTAAGTCGAGGGAGCTGGGCTCTCATATACTTTTTTGATGTATTTTCGGGCGCTGATTTCAAAAATGCAAATCAAATTTTTTTTTCAAAGAATGGTTTTTTAGAAAACACGAATAGTTAGTTTTTTGGCAGTTTTTCGACTTATTTGGTCATATCTACATCAGATCTTATTTGATCTTAAATTATAATGGTATTTCCTTTCTAACGGTATTCCGCTTATGCGGATCGCATAAGAATTAAAGCAATTAGAAATCCTCAAAGTTGAAAAATGTGAACTTTTTTGCATTTTTTAAAAATTGCTGAATTTCAATGGGTCTTTTAAAAATTTATAAAATTCGTTTAAATACTTTTTAAGATTTATTATTTTACGAATATTTTAAGTATATATTTGTCCAAATCGGTCGGTAAATGTGATAGTTATTCAGCAATTAGTAAAAACACCCAAGAAAAAATGCACCATGAAATAATAATAATAATTACCACACCAATAAAAACTAGACTAAACTATAAAACAGACACTGAGAATTGCGCTCATTTGTATAGACACCTACTAGACCAAAATAAAAACAGACGACAGTATTAAACACCACAGCTGACGTACAGGACGTTGTGAAAAATGTATGTAAATAATATATTATAAATTGTTATATGCTTTTTTCGTTCGTATTGTTGTAAAAACTTATAGCCCTAATGACGAATTCCGAAGGAGTTCGAAATATATCGGATTAAAGAAAACAGAAAAAAGAAAAAACTAGTGTTTTTATTTAAAAAAAAAAAATAATTTGACCTCGAGCCGACTAAACTCATCTCCTATATTTAAAATATTTGTAAAACAATTATCTAACAAATTCAATCTTAAAAAGTATTTAAACGATTTTTTTAAATTTTTAAAAGAGCAAATGAAATTTAGCACTTTTTCAAAAGGATTTGTAATGGCTTTAATTCTTATTCAATCCGCATAAACGGCCCACCGTTAAAAAGCGGATACAATTATCTATTGGATTGTGTAACATTATTTAAGATCAAATAAGATCTGATGTAGAAATTAACAAATAAGTCGAAAGACTGCCAAAAAACTAGCTTTTTGCGGTTTTCTCGAAAACCATTTTTTTGGAAAAAAAAAGGGTTGCATTTTTGAAATCAGCGCTCGAAAATACATCAAGAGTAGTCTATGAGAGCTCAGCTCCTTTTTTGCTGTAAACTTGTGTTATATATTGTATATACTGACAAAGTTTAATTAAAATCGGCCCACTATATCATATATAAGTAAAAACATGTTTTTTAATGCAAAACTTTTTTGATTTGCAGGATATCAAAACCAAGCACACCATATCTATATAGAAATTTATTCTGTACTATCTGATAAAATTTGACTGAAATCTGACCACTAGGAACAATCAGTCGAGTATTCAAAAATAACTTCGGCGTGCCGAAGATAACCCTTATTTTCTTGTTTTTTTTTTTTTGACGAGGGCAAGGTACTTTGCTAGTACTTTATATGCCTCCTTATGCCAGTTTTATGACCTCTTTTACCAATTTTTAATGGATACAGGGTGCAAAAATGCGAACGTGGGTGAAACACAACGGCACAAAATATGTAAAAATGTTAGCACAAAAAGTATTGAATTGAAGTTAAGTTTTCATCGCTTCTTTTCTCCCGCGTTGATAAAGAGGTATTAAGATATTAAGTTAATAAAATATTTTAAGATATTAAGTTAAAAAAAAAAATTTATTATAGTATTTAGTTATTTAATTGGAAATGAACTAATAGTGTGCTTGAGAGTATGAAGCATTTACTGCCGAAAATATAACTTTTTTTAATTTTTATTGTATCCATATTTACTAAATATTGTAAGTTTACCAATTTTTCCTGTGTATTGTTAACAAATTGAATACAAATAGTATTGTAGATATACTTTATTTTGAAAAACCTTAAATCGAAATTTAATTTTTAACTTATGAAATTGTCGTTACTTACCAAGGGGTAATGTCATTTCTTGAGCAGTCATTCCTTGCCTTTGCCATACCTCAGCAGGGATCCATCGTGTTGAGCGACCTCCGCTTGCGTTGTTATTATTATTCTTTATCTGCAGCGGCTTGATCTATAAAAAATGATAACGTTTGCGAATAATTTAATGACAATGATAACATAGAACTACAAAATTTAAAATTTTTTTTTAGAACTGACCATATGTACATAAATATCAAGGATTCAGATTTACAGTTAAGCTTTATTAAAATATATAAATCTCTATATGTACGTCATACAAATAATTATATGTGCATCACATTTTTTGCAAATTAAAACACGTATAATATTTTTCTACTGTTTGTAAGTATGTTGCTGTATTAAGATCATTATGTAGCATAAGAAAACAAAAAAAATTACAAATTTAAATTAAACTTATAAATCATATTAAAGATTATTTTCATAGTAAATAATTATCTAAATTTTTTGATTTTGGTGTTTCAAGCTAATTAATGTTGGTGTATTTTAAAGATGTCTTTATGTTAACTGATTAAACACTGTTTTCTTTATTATTTAAAGCTAAATTGAGGCGATTTCTCATTCTATTGCCGATTTAAGGTGTCGTACCACATTAAATTGTGTTTTTAAAAACGAGAATTCCCAAAGATTTTCGATATGATTTCGGTCCGAACTCAATGCGGACCACTTCAATACAGGACTTTTTCTGACTTTAAAAAATCTTTGTAAAAAAAAATCAAAAGAAATAATGCACAAATACTTATTTGTATGACTGTATATGAAACTCTAACCAGACTGATTCACTGACTAATTGACCCGTGCAAGTTGAAAAATAAGGAAAGCCCAAAAAACGGTTTCATCCTATTTCCGGCATTCTAAATCGAACTGCTATCACGATGTTTTCATACATCTTTTTTTTTTTTTTTTTATTTTTCGATTCTATGGTAATTTTTTCACAGGTAGCATACTCTTTGTTGATCAATAAATCTGTTGGTGTTGGTTCCCTTTTAAAACCAACTTTGGCAAAGTTGTTTTAAGTACTCCACAGTTAAATTCTTACACACGAAAGTTTAAAGTTGCGGACAACCTCTCTTGATGAAAAATTTGTTCTATGAAACACATTTTTGTATACATTTATGGGCCGCTTTAATATTGACGGTGATGTGTTCCCTAACTCCATCTTTAGTATAAGGACTTGACGGGATTGAGTCACTCCCAAACTCATTTCTATTACACTATGTAACAGCATTTTGTATCCCTACCTTTTTAGAATCAATTTATATGTTAAATGTGTTTCTGACACCAAAAATTTAAAAAAAATGGTTTCCAGGACCGTTTTTGAGATATTCGAAAAAAGGTAGCTTTGGTAATCAGAAAATTATGACTTTTACAATTAGTAAATCTATAGATTCAAAGAGATACAAATAACTAAAATTCGAGATTACGAAAAAAAATTGTGCAAAAAATAGATTTTCTTAAAATGAGAATATTTTTAGGCAAAAGTTTTATTTCAATCCGCAATAACTTCTAAGCGAAAAATCTAATTAAAAGTTGTATAGCGGGCTAATAGGTCATTTTATTACTTTTCAAAAATATAAACACCTTTAATATCAATTCAATATGTTCGGAGTTATTGTTACTTGCCAAAGTTATCTTTTTGAAAAGTTCCTTTTTCGATTATCTCTTCATTCCAGCAACCTATTTTACATATAAATCGACTCTAAAAAGTTCGTGATATGCACAAATATCCTGCCGGTCAACTGTTAAGGAAAGCATCTTTTAAGTTGTCTATTTTTGCCTGAACGATTATCTTCGAGGTATTTTCTCGCCAGACTATTTTTATGTATTGTAAGCTTCATTATTTAATTAGTTGCGCTTAGTCTTAGTGAAGACAACGGCTTTATGAGCCACCTTTATCCATCGTAACGACAAGATATTTTTATGAATTCCCTAAAGTCAGACGCTCACCAGCTATGACAACACTTGGACAAGTACCTTTATTTTAGTGAAAACTACTCTTATAGGCATTTTTCTTTTCATTTATTTTATATAAGTTATGGTTGCACCTTTGCTATATAATCTCTCTGTTAATATTAAATAAGAAAATAAAAATGCAAAGAGAATGCTAAAATCGTACGTTAGCGACCGGAAACATAATTGTTTTTGTCATTACTTTGCCTTGAGTGCAAGCAAATGTCTAAACTAAATCCAGTTAAGTAGCCGTAATTAAAAAAAAAAAAAAGAAACGGCTATCTTCGGCACACAGAAGCTATATACCCTTGCAATGGTCTTCTAAGAAAATTTTTAATACTTGACCGATTGTTTCTATGGCATCTATATGATAAACTGGTTCGATCAAGCCGATTTTTACATACAAGCTACCTGCTATCACAAAACGTATCCCGTCAAAGTTTTATCAAGATAGCTCAATATAAAGCCAAAAATAAGCATAGAAACAGACGGACAGACAGACAGACAGACATGGCTATATCTACTCAGCTCGTCGTCCTGATCTGAATATATATACTTTATGGATGGTTGCAGACGTCTCTTTCTTTAAAAATTATAATACTCTTTGGAAAGATATTATTACTTTGGGTAAATAGTTTACCAAACTTTTTATTTCGTAGTAGTCAAAAGTCTGGGGTAAGCACAGTTGCAAAAAAAAAAAAAAATATTGGTGGACAAGTGGCACAAAATAATTATTATAAGTAATTCAGTATTTAAATTTAGTTATTTGATTAATGTATTGAATTTTTGCTTTAAGAATTTTAATAAACATAGTAAAAAAAACTTCTAGAAAATTTAAATTTTTGTGGGAAGTTTATTAAATATTTGATATTAAAGATTAGTTTTCATGAAAAATGTTTGACTTACGAATTAAATATGGTTAGGGTTAGTATAAAGAATAAAAAAGGGTATTAAAAATAAATGTTGCCAAATACTATTTAATTTTATTTTTGTATGAAAAGCTATGTGTTCATAAGTTCCCACTTAATAAAGGACCAAAATACTTACCGAAGCCACTGGTCGAGAAATAAGAGTGCCATCATGGTTAAAAATTTTATATTGCATTTTTCCTGAAGCATATGTAAATTTTTGATTTACAGAAGCTTTTTTCTCAAGCTCATAGCTTCTGTGAGCTTGTCTTTTTTCTGCTTGCGATAACTTTCTATCTTTTTGATCAACTAATAAACTTTCATGAAGAAAAGGATCTTTCGTTATATAATTAGCATGTAATTTAACAATTGTATTAATTATTGGATCCATATGCGTCGTTTTGGAGAGTAAATTTTCCTCTTTTATGTCAGGTGTCACTAGAATTGGGACATCAATTTCATTACTTTGTGTGGTCGACTCAGTAGATTTTTTACTTTCATTATTCACACCATCATCATCTGAGCCGTAATCGTGACATAAATTAGTTATATCTTTCATGGACAAGTGCGCTTCAGGATTGCATTCATCAACTATTCTATCTGACATTCCTTGTTTTTTAATTTGTCTGTCATATATTTTTTTTTCTAGGCATTTATCCATTACAATTCTATACACATAACATGGTTTTGTCTGTCCATATCTGCAATGTAAATTATTGTTCAAATAGTTTATTAAATGGTTTATTTACAAAATTTCCTGTACTCATAAAAGTAAGAATAATAACAATATCGAAAAAGTATTCATTAATATTTTAAAACAATGTATTTCCATAAACAAATTACAAACCCTGTTATCAAAAAACATTATACTGCGAATAATATACGAATAAAAATCCAATTTACCTTTAAGAAGTTATCGTGTACACATGGCTCACCCTATATAGAGATCTTCGAGCTGAACCAATCATACTGAATAAACTTTCTTATGGATAGCGAATTTGAAGTCAAAAACACACGCCGAACGTATCGCCTTTAAGAAGTTGTCATGTAGACAGATGCACATGGCTTACCCCATATAAAGATCATCGGCCTGAACCAAACATACTGATTAAGTGTTCTTATAGATATCGAATTTAAAGTGAAAAACACACGTCGAACGTATCGAAATCTGTTTCGGTGCCTTGATACTTAGACGCATTGGTAAGATAGCTACATGAAATGTGCTTTGTGTTGCATTACAGCCTGTGCACTTAAGCGCCTCCTTTTATAACAAAAAATACGATGAAGAAACGGCACGACAAAACTATATACCCTTGCACTAGGTGAGGTTGAACCAGTAAACCACCGTGGTGGTTACAGATAGACCGAAGCTGGTCCTTAGTGGTGAAGGATACTGAAGATCGTTAGGAAGCTTTGTAGTCCTCTAGTATTTGAATGCGCTTTGCAAAAGACAATAGCGAATTTATAGTATGTTTGACCGCTTCTTCTAGTGATGCGAGCCAATACGCATTGAAGTATTTGACCTTGTGTTGAGCGAGTGCTGGACAGCTGCAAATCAGGTGTTCCAGTGTTTCAGAAACTCCTGGCACCTTACATTTGCGGCAGCGTTCAACTGTTGCTATTCCTAGTTTCTTAGCATGTACTGCTGCCAGGCAATTACCAGCTAGTACTCCTACCATTCGTCTGTAGTCTCGTCTTGAAAGCTGCAATAGGAAGTGAGTGAGTTTTTCTTGACGCATTTCGCACATAGTTTTAAATATTCTGCAGCAAGGTGTGTTTTTTCCACTTTCCATCAGCTGCAGCCAGGCGCTTTTTTCCAGATCGCTGTATAGCAATCTGTATATCCTTTGGCTCTAAGAAGATCTGCATGATGAGTGGTATGGACAGGTAAGGTGGTGTACGAGCGTTTTCAAGGACTGGGCTATATCCTCCTTTGGTGCAATTGTTGGTATTGTGTGCATAGTCAATGAAAACTCAAGAGACAAATGACAATGATAGGAGCAAAAAGCAAACAGAATTTTCTTTAAATAAATATTAAAATAAATGGTAGTTTCTCTTTATGAAAATAAGAGAGGTCAAGTGGTACCTAAGGTACCTTCAGCAGAGACTTCCCCCAGCAGAAGCACTGCAGAAAGGTAAAGAGCCGAAAGGGGCGTCGGAGCAACCGAGAACACCGGCTCCAAAGCGTTCGAACAGCAATTTGACGCCGCCAACGGATAGATGAGCTGACAGATCTAGGATGGGACTCTGCGCTTTCCTTCACGGAGATCCACTTTCGAGTTGGTCACCTCGTAATAGACTGTGCCGACGAAAGAGCAGTCTCAGCGCATGGAAGATGTACCACTAGATGTAAGAACTGGTGATGATATCGGTCGACCGAGAACTTGGTGGACATGTTGAGGGTCCAGAATACCAAACCGACGCATGGAGAGTCCTCTCCAGAAGAAATGAAGGCGGAGGAGCCCTACTACATGAAATGTGCTTTGTGTTGCATTACAGCCTGTGCACTTAAGCGCCTCCTTTTATAACAAAAAATACGATGAAGAAACGGCACGACAAAACTATATACCCTTGCACTAGGTGAGGTTGAACCAGTAAACCACCGTGGTGGTTACAGATAGACCGAAGCTGGTCCTTAGTGGTGAAGGATACTGAAGATCGTTAGGAAGCTTTGTAGTCCTCTAGTATTTGAATGCGCTTTGCAAAAGACAATAGCGAATTTATAGTATGTTTGACCGCTTCTTCTAGTGATGCGAGCCAATACGCATTGAAGTATTTGACCTTGTGTTGAGCGAGTGCTGGACAGCTGCAAATCAGGTGTTCCAGTGTTTCAGAAACTCCTGGCACCTTACATTTGCGGCAGCGTTCAACTGTTGTTATTCCTAGTTTCTTAGCATGTACTGCTGCCAGGCAATTACCAGCTAGTACTCCTACCATTCGTCTGTAGTCTCGTCTTGAAAGCTGCAATAGGAAGTGAGTGAGTTTTTCTTGACGCATTTCGCACATAGTTTTAAATATTCTGCAGCAAGGTGTGTTTTTTCCACTTCCCATCAGCTGCAGCCAGGCGTTTTTTTCCAGATCGCTGTATAGCAATCTGTATATCCTTTGGCTCTAAGAAGATCTGCATGATGAGTGGTATGGACAGGTAAGGTGGTGTACGAGCGTTTTCAAGGACTGGGCTATATCCTCCTTTGGTGCAATTGTTGGTATTGTGTGCATAGTCAATGAAAACTCAAGAGACAAATGACAATGATAGGAGCAAAAAGCAAACAGAATTTTCTTTAAATAAATATTAAAATAAATGGTAGTTTCTCTTTATGAAAATAAGAGAGGTCAAGTGGTACCTAAGGTACCTTCAGCAGAGACTTCCCCCAGCAGAAGCACTGCAGAAAGGTAAAGAGCCGAAAGGGGCGTCGGAGCAACCGAGAACACCGGCTCCAAAGCGTTCGAACAGCAATTTGACGCCGCCAACGGATAGATGAGCTGACAGATCTAGGATGGGACTCTGCGCTTTCCTTCACGGAGATCCACTTTCGAGTTGGTCACCTCGTAATAGACTGTGCCGACGAAAGAGCAGTCTCAGCGCATGGAAGATGTACCACTAGATGTAAGAACTGGTGATGATATCGGTCGACCGAGAACTTGGTGGACATGTTGAGGGTCCAGAATACCAAACCGACGCATGGAGAGTCCTCTCCAGAAGAAATGAAGGCGGAGGAGCCCTACTGATGATTGGGATCGACGAGATGTCCAAGGACATGATAGTGGAGAAGGGCCACCACCTCTTCTTTCGGTTTGGGTCGATCCCAATCCACGCCCTGAAGAAGGCAAGAAGAACAGATAACGAGAACCCAAACCATGTAGAGCGACCGCCAGAGAGTTCAGCGGCGTCTATCAGCAATGGGTCTAGCGGACCACCTGCCACAGCTAAATGAGCGGAAGACATAGCCGAGGATGAGGATCTGGCTGAGGAAACGCTAGATCCCGCAGCTGTAAAACTCATGGAGATAGAGGCGAAGACATTGGAAGGCATCCGACCTCACCTTGCCGAGCGGAGGTAAGCCCGACCTTTGAGATGATATTCGTCATCAACACTAGTCCAAGTGAACATTCACCGACCGAAGGCGGCTTCGGCCGTTTTAGCTAGAATGTTCACATTTCAACACCTTGGGCTAGCCCTCGTACAGGAGCCGTTGGTCAACGGCATTAAGGGCCTGTACACAAAGGACTCAAAGATAGTATATGACAATAGGAGTCTAACTCCAAGAACGTGTATCATGGTAAAGAAAAGTATTAAATACACTATCCTTTCAGAATTTCTAACCCGAGACTGCCTTCCTATTGCAGTCCAGGCAATTGGTGCTGACACAGTCACAGTGGTGGCCTCTGCATATTTTGCAGGAGAGGTGTCCTGCCCTCCCGCGGAAGTGTGTGGCCTGATGGAGTATTGCAGAAAACAACATCTACCGGTCGTCGTGGGATGTGATGCCAACACATCACGCCGTCTGGAGTAGTAAGGATATAAACACCAGAGGTGAGTGTTTACTTGATTTTATTTTAAGGCATAATCTAGAAATAGAAAATGTCGGCTCCACACCGACTTTTGCAACAAGAATAAGAGAAGAGGTCTTGGATATCACCTTGATAAGCCACACAAGAGATT
This sequence comes from Hirtodrosophila alboralis, assembly GCA_035043045.1. Classification (NCBI taxonomy): domain Eukaryota; kingdom Metazoa; phylum Arthropoda; class Insecta; order Diptera; family Drosophilidae; genus Hirtodrosophila; species Hirtodrosophila alboralis. The sequence goes on along the minus strand of JAWNNH010000215.1, from coordinate 22,768 downwards.
GGAATGTTTCATCAGAAGAATCTATGTCCGATCACAGAATAATCCTATTCAAACTTCAATTGAGTATGGATGGTCTAGAACTTACCCGTAATCTTAGGAAAACTAACTGGGAGACGTACAGAATCGCCCTATCGCACGAACTATCCAATGAGAAGTCGGGCATACCCAACCAAACCTTGGAACTCGAACGATATGTGAACAGAATAAATAAAAGCATTGTTCTTGCCTTCGAAGAAAATTGTCGCCTAAGAAAACAAAGTAAAGAAAAATATGCTCCTTGGTGGAATGCACCTTAAAAATCTACGGGTTTCCACCCGCAAACTCTTCAACACATATATCGGCAAAGTCTCACCACCTATAACAAGGAGATAATAATAGTTAAATGGAAGAACTATAGAGACTTCTGCGAAGCGATAGCAAACACGAATAAAGGAGCAGTCTGCACCTAATGCTATAGAAACGTGCATCCCAAGCTAACCTAGCCCTGAAGAAGAGAGATAATACCTTTTTCCTCCAATAATATGGAGAAGTTAGAACTCCTCTTCAGTGCTCACTTCCCAGGAAGCATCCCAACAACGGAAGAGAGTATCGGAATTGAAAACCAATCTAGGCCACGCAATATAGACTGGGGGACTGCAAAATCTATAGTATCAAGGGAGAGGCTTGTATGGGCTATTGGCACTTTACAGGCATACAAATCGCCAGGCCTGGAGAGTATTTCACCAGCTTTTGTGCTACAGTGTCAGGATCAACTTCAATCACATCTGAGGAAAGTAGTGATTAGGGTGGTCTTCATCCCCAAAGCCGGGAAGAAAGATATTATCAACACCAAGTCCCTCAGACCCATCAACTTGACATCGTTTTTACTGAAAACGTTGGAAAAGCTGGTGGACTACAATATCAGAAGCACACTGCTAAAACAGAGTTTGCTACATCCAACAGAGCAGGTCCATCCACAAACACAGCATTATACCAACTACACAACTACACAAGACAGTTGAAACTAAGGAGGTGGCCATCTGCGCCTTCTTTGATATAGAGGGAGCCTTTGACAATACGTCCCATGACTGTCAAATCGGCGCTCTGCAGGAAGGGAATAGACACACTGACGGGCAGATGGATCAATTCACTGCTGAGATCAAGACAGGCCACAGGACTGTTACTGTCGCGACCCACAGAGGATGTCCCCAAGGGGGTTTATTGTCTCCACTACTTTGGAGCACTTTAGAAGGTAAATTATTAGATAGATTATATAGCATAGGCATCCAATGCCAAGGATTCGCTGATGACATAGATGACAACATAAAACGTCATCTGACTGGTGTAAGGAGGTTGGTCTCAACCCGAACCCTAACAAAACAGTCATCGTCCCCATAACACGAAGATATAAATTGCAGTTACAGTTGAGTTTACTCTACTCCATTAAACAATTGAGCTCCAGCGAAAAGCAACCCATTTTCGAATAGCATTAATAGGATTGGGTAAAGATAGCATTATTAGCAAAAGGAAAGCTAAAAGATTAGAAAAAGAACTACCCAAGGGATGAAATGACGACTGAACTTAATTTCGGGCGTCATTTCGAGGTTAATTTATGTAACAAAAAAAATTGGACGACACTAGAAAATCTTTAACCCATGCAAAACCACACAATTATATGGTATACGGAGGCTCTGGCCTTGGAGTGATAGGTCCTCGGGTAAAATACTATGAATCCCTTGGCAAATACCAGCATTTTCAAAGTTGACGTATGCGCCATTGGGAGGTGTGTTGATATGAACATCCAACGCACTACCAGAATAGGAACATAGCCATCCTATCTGATAGTCAAGCAGCAATAAGCGCCCTTAGCAAGGCAAAAATAACATCAAAGCTGGTACGCGAAGTGCGCAGCAAATTAGACATACTTAGAAGGAGCAATATGCTTGCACTTAGATGGATTCCAGGACACAGAGATATACCCGGTATAAAAGCAGCTGATGAGTTAGCAAGAATGGGAGCAGGAAATCCCTTATTTGGGCCAGAACCGTTTTGTGGCATCGGGAATCACACAATACGAGAACAGCTAAGGCTAGATGAGAATAGTATTAGGTAGTCAAGCTGGACAAACATCCCAGGACAACGACAAGCAAAATCACTCCTATGAAACTATAACCTTTAGAGATTTGAGAGCATAATTCCAATGGGAAAAAATTTACTCAGAGGTTCTCACCGGTCTCTTAACAGGACATTTCAGGCTAAGACACCACTTAAGTAAACTAGGAATTGTAGGTAGCGGAACTTGCAGATTCTGTGAGCTAGAGGATGAATCCTCTATACATGTACTATAGTATCTCTTAACCTTTCAAAAATCCTGTCATTTGTGCAGGAGATGAGGGTTGATGAGTGAGCTTTAAGCTCTGAAGGGGGTACAATAAATCTAAATGGTCGCGGTTCAATAATCCCTCCCCTAATAATAATAATTTTCATGATACGATATTCTCCTTATAAAGACAAACAGCTCAGCCGCTGTTTGAAATACTGTGATTGCTCCAACGCCGCTCAAAACTGAATTGGTAAGTGATGGCACATCCAGGATATAGATCCGACCCTATACCAGCAAATTATGATTTGTTTCGAATTGATTTGGCTATCGAAGACCAGTTTTCTGTCAATTAACTTTTACAAGCTCAAAATGGACCTTCCAAAAAGATGGTGTGAGATGGGTCAGCCGCGCCCGCCCACAATGTCCAGATTGACAAGTTGTATTTAAAGCTATATTATATTAAGTTTTTATTATATTATATTGAAGTTGTAGCGCAAGGAGAGCGAATTTTATTGATAAGAAAATTATATTTATTAATATTTAAGAATAGCTATTTGACTTAATATAAAAGGGGCGGTCAGGCTGCGACTGAGCGATCGAGTGTCAAAGCTCTTTATCAGCGCGCGAGCCTTTATGAGGTGAAGAGCGAAAGCTCGACCCTGACCTAGTCATAGGGAGATTCAAATAATCGTACGTGTTGGCGGAAGAAATGTTAGTAGGGTCGTTTCATTCTAAGGCATACGCGAGTGGTCGCCCAAGAGAAAAAAGCAGGAACGATAAGAGAACGAGTAAAGAAATAAAGGCATACTTAAGTATAGCTTAATAAACCTTTCTCTGAGCACATAAAACGCCTGGTTTCTTAATATATTATATTATTTGATATTAATTGATCCCATCGTTTTCGTAGGTTAAAACAGTAATCAGGGTACGCAGATTCTACCACGCACCGTTAGGCAGCGTGCTCGTATATAAAACGCATGCAAAACAAAAATAAGAGAGATATAACACACATACATACAAACAATATAAATAAAACGGCGAGCGAGCTTTTGCGCCGGGTAAAGGTATACGAGAAGTAAAGTAAAGGTATTGTACGTGTCGCGACTTTAGTACGCGTATTCAGTGCAATCATGCGCATAGCGGAAGCGACGCTCTTCCTAGTGAAAAACGACCAGCGACACGATTGCACTGTTAGGCAGAGCGTGCATATCGTTGGTAGCGAACGCGTATTTACATAAGTCGACAGTGGCTGGCGCCACGGCTGCGGAGCGTATAGCGTATGCAACACAGAGTCCGTACTACGACGGTATTATATATTGGGACGAGGTAAGAGGCAAGAGTGAGAAAAACGTTAGAGTAGGGTATTAAAATCAAGTTGTCGGGTATGCAAGACGTGAAAGGAGCACGTATGAACGCAATAATAATAAATAATTATAATTATATTAAACAATAAAAAGCGAACCAAATTAAAACAAAACAGGAAAGAAACAGCTATCTTCGGCACGCCGAAGCTATATACCCTTGCAATTGTATCGAAAAACTTTGCATAGAAACAGACGGTCATACAAACAGACGGACATGGCTATATCGACTCAGCTCTTAGTTCTGACCAAGAATGTATCTACTTTTTGGGGCGGAGACGTCTCCTTCTATGCGTTACACATTTCGAGACAAAATTATAATACCCTTTTGCAAGGGTATAATAATAATAAATTAATAAATTGCCGAGGTCCCGATACCGCAACTACAGCCGATGTCGATGCACGGTATGTTTGTTTCAAATGTGTAGGCGAAGGACATTTCGCAAAGGATTGCGATAGCCCATGCCTGGAAACATTAGCACACGGGGATTTCGCTAAAGAAGTGACCGAGGCAACTTGCAGTAAATTGTCGGCTACCATCGATACGGGAGCTACTCAGAGCGAGTCGTGTGCTCAACGGTTGATGAAGTGCGTGAAGATGCAGGCAACCCAGACTCAGATGCGGCTAGTAGATTTGTCAACCCGAAAAGTTAAGCGCTAAAGGTGAATGTTGGATGCGCAGAGCTGAAAGTTGAGATGCTGATGCTAGTAATAATTTTTATGCTGGATCAGCTGATTATAAGCATGGACGAGTCAGAGGCTACCGAGGAACAATTTTGTTAGGCGCAGCGCCCAGACCCCGAGGGACAGAATACGACGAGGAGCGTTATTTAGGAGACGAAAGTCAGCAGCTTTTAATCGCTCCAGCTCGTCAAAGTCGAGCTGGTCGAAGGAATGAAGGAATTAAGAAAGACCGACCAACGGTGGGTTATAAGTCGTGAGACAGGCGACTGTTGGTTGTCGGTACACAAAAGAAAGCTGCACCCGCCCACAAAGACCATATTGAAACGTTATATTTAAAGTTATATTATATTATAGTTGTATTTTAATAAATTTAAGTTATAACGCAAGGAGCTCGAATGTTATAGATAAGCTAGTTATGTTAATTCATATTTAAAAATAAAAGCGTCTTAGCAATTAGCTATTTGACTTAGTAAATAAGGGGCGGTCTGGCTGTGGCTGAGCGATCGAGTTTCAAAGCGCTTTGTTAGCGCGAGAGCTGATCTAAAGTATGAGCACAAGCTCCGGGGAGTTTGTGACGAGATGCAATCTGCAGCAGAGCCGACCCTGACCTAGGTTTGTCAGAATTGGGATATTCAGTTAAGATTCGCGGTTTGCGGAAATCGAACTATATCCTTCGGGAGATCAGCTGCGAATAGCGAGTTATCTCGAATGAGCAGTCTCGAACAAACAGAGAGTACGTCAGTATCTTAAATACTGACAAGACGCTTCTGTCGCCGTCTTATAAAGCGTAGCCTCACACACACTCGCTCACACTCTACCTACAACCATTCCTTCCGTCACATCTTACACTGGCCCGGAATTAGGTGTCAACCGGAACTTGCCGAGAGTCAGTCTGACTAAAATACTAGTTCAGGCTCGAACGTGTGGGCTCAGATAATTGGTGACCATCTGTAACCAGTCAGGGCAAAACGAGACTTCTGCGAGCCCATAGTAAACACCAATGAGGTCGCACATTTGTACAAAGTGCAATCAAAACGGGTGCCAAACGAAAAAGGATAGCACCTTCGCCACCAACAACATGGAGAAATTTGAATTACTTTTCGAAACGCACTTTCCAGGAAGCATTCCCCAAATGGAAGGTGTCTAAAATATTAGCAGATCTAGGTCACGTACTACAAATTTCTTTAGACCCATCAGCTTGAAATCGCTTTTATTAAAAACGCTTCAAACAGAATCCGCTGCACCCAACACAGCATGCATACAGAGTGGAGCATACGACAACACGTCTCCTGACACTGTTCAAGCTGCCCTGTATAGAAGAGGAGTAGACACTGTGACAGACAGATGAATCAACTCACTGCTCACATCCAGAAAAGCCACAGCAACAGTAGGCAATAGCACAGACACATTACAACCAAAAGGGGGTGTACTGTTTTCATAACTCTAAAGCATACTAGTTGATGAACTACTGAATAGGCTCTCCAGAATAGGTAGTAAATGTCAAGGATATTCCGATAAAATAGCCATCATAGCCCGATGCAAGTATTAGGAATCTCTCTGCAACATTATCTAACTTGGATTCAAGACGACACATGACTGGTTTAAGGTTGTTGGTCTCAACCTGAAACTTAACAAAACCGTCATTGTCTCTTTCACAAGAAGGTACAAATTACAAAGAATTAAACAGATCTCGCTAAAAGGAATTCACAATAAAAAAAAAAGTAAGAAGGTCAAGTACCTTGGAATTATATTTGATAGCAAGATAAACTTTGCAACACATGTGAAGAGCTCGATAGGAAAATGATGTAGAGCACTATATACTATATCCGGAAAATCATGGGGTAAATCCCTACGAATAAGAAGATAACTGTAGCTGATGAAAGTTAGACTGCTACTCACATATGGTGTCATCGACTGGGGAGACAAAACACAGCTAGTCATCGTACAAAAAAACAACTGCAAAAACTCCACATGGCCTGAGTGTGTATGACGGGAGCTATGCGTATCAGAATGATTAACAAAGAACTGTCGCTAATAGTGTAATCAGTAGACGAAATGACAATCGAACACCTCTTCGAGCGTAAATTCAAAATTCATGTTAGTAGCAAAAGAAGCTAGACGTCATTAGAAGAAGTACATTCAATGGAAACTCACACTATTACATGGTGTACCGTCGGATCCCTAACAAACCATAACAAACTGGCATCGGAGTGGTAGGTCTTCGGATAAAATACCACGAATCTCTAAAAAAAATATACAAACAGGCTGAAGAATGCGCCAACCGAAGGTGTTTAGAATTTAAAATAAAACGTAACTATCAAAACAGGAATATAGCCATCCTATTTGACAGTCAAACAAGCAGCGATAATCAAAAAATAACATTAAAGTTGTTTCACGAAGTGCACTAGATCACCTAGACACGCTAAAATGGATTCTGGGATATACCCTGACAATAGCTATATATTCTTTACAAAAATGTAGCTTTGGTTAAGTCACGATAACTCCGAACATTGTTTATTGATATTAGGTGTTTATATATTTGAAAAGGTAATAAAATAGCCTATCAACCCGCCATACAACATTATTTGTATTAGATTATTAGTTTAGAAGTTATTAGGGTCCTGGTCGCAGGATAGGGGTCGATCCCCCGATAACAAAATCAGAATAGAGGTCACTAAGAATCAAGCAGGGGCTGGGATGTCAGTTCAAACGTCGGGGGAAAGCGTGAATGCCACCACCAGCGGGCACGGAAAGAAGCAATCCTCTCTGTGTGTCGCCAGCGGTCACACCTCTACTATGGTTACAGGCGGGCCATAGTAGTTGCAAAATTACTGCCATAAACAGCTAACAAAAAAAAACAGGCTAAGCTGTTGTGGAGCTGTGCTGCAGTCGATACAGACTGTGAATCACATGGCTAAAGCATAATGACAGAAGCCAAAAACAAGCTTCTGCTCTTCCCAGTTGGGGAGGGTGCCAGTACCTCTAGTAGGGTCGGGCCCAAACCGACGAAGGATGGCATGAAAGCCATGGCAAACTAAAAAAACAGAGCTCGGCTTAACAGCAGCGGTGATCTCATCCCAGAGAAGAGAAACAAGCAGGCATGGGCCGAAGGAAAGATTAAAAAGGGTCGGAAACAGTTTGCCCACAATCCGACGATGCAGGCTTCAGGTGGGAATTACGCTAACAAGGTTGAGAAGCAAATGGCCACTAAGCACCAGCGCTCGACCGAGACAATCAAGACCGGAGTGCCGGCGATTCGTGGTTCGAGGCGATTCTGCAAAGAATTGAGACGCCAGGTGGCTCACCCACCACTTTCGATTTTGCTGGTTGGCTCTATTGCTTGAAGATGCTGAGCTGCAGGGACTACCCTACCTTAGAGTGGGTGACTGTAATGGTTGCTGCAATGGCCGCCCATTGGATGGTGCTTAGCTAGAGGTAGTGGATAGAACTTGTATTCTGTCCGTGTCAAAGACGAAAGTGCTCTCCCCGCGAGGTGTGCCAAAGGAGCAGGCGTTGAATCAGTCTAGGCATCAAGGATATGGACCTGTAGCCAATACCAGTTTCACCAGTAACGATGAGGCGCAAGGAGAGGATGGCCATGCGACGATGGTAGTGGAGCCACCGCAGCTGGAGGATCCAAGTAGCCATGCAGCTAAATTGCCGCATATGTAAGGAGCCAAGAGTTTCTAGAACCTAAGAATACCTGATTTGGAGCTGTCCAACTCTGCTCAACAAAGGTTCAAACACCCAAACGCGTATTGGCTCGCATCATTGGAAGAAGCGCCCAAACATACTATAAATGCGCTATTGTCATTTGCAAAACGAATTTAAATACTAGAGGACTACAATGCTTCCAAACGATCTTTAGTGGTGCCAGATCCACTAAAGAGCAATTTTGGTCTATGTGTAACCACCATGGTGATTGACCGGTTCAACCTAACCTAACCTATTAGAGACTGAAAAGAAAATTTTGCATCAAGATATGCCTATTTAAAAAAAAATATTTGTTTTGCAATTTTCTATCCAAAACTTCTGAATCCTAACGTGTCAACCAAGGTATCGATGTAAAAATCTATAAATAAATGACCAAGTTCTAGCCCTTAACTCAAACTTACCCCACTATACCTAAAATCATTTTTTCGAATTAAAATTTCTTTTATATACTGGGGAAGAAGAAGAATACTTGAACGTAAAATGTATGCAGTAACTTCCACCTGGCCATAAACGGGCAAATCTGATAAGTATGTTGGCTATAAATGGCTATAACTTTGCAATTTATTCACGAATTTTAATAAACGATGCCTTGTGTGACGAATTATTAATGTATCTTTATGAAGGCTGAACTGTCCACTTTAATTGTTTTTGGGAGAACCAAATGCATCAAAAAGAATCCAACTGTACCCTTATCGCAAAAAATTGTGTACTCAAACGCAGATTATCATTTTGCAAACCGTTTAATAATATTGTTTTTGTAACTCTATAGATCTAAAGAATAATACAAATAACCTAAATTCGAGTTTTCAAAAAAAAAAATTCAAAATAAATAGGTTCTTTTAAAGTAGGCATTTTTTTAGACAAAGTTTTCAGTTCAATCCTCAGTAACTTCTAAACGAATAATCTAAATAAAATATTTTAATACAAGCCGATAGACCATTTTATTATCTTTTTAAAAAGATAAACATCTTTAATATCTTTAAGCTGTGTTCGGAGTTATATTCACTTTACCAAAGCTATCTTTTTGGAAAGTCGAAAAACTAGCTATTTTCAATTATCTCGAAAACGGTACAGGCAACATATTTTTTGAATTTTATTTGGTTTATAAATTGTAATTTATAGTATTTAAAAATTGCGTTTACTTACCTATAAATTCTATATACAGCTTGTGTGTCATGACAAGGATTCCAGCTGGCATCAAATATAATAACTCTGTTGGCTCCAGTTAAATTAATACCCAAAGAGCCCGCTCGTGTAGAAATTAAGAAAAGTTTAATGTTGGAGTTTGCGTTGAATTCATTGACCAGCCTTTCTCTTTCTTGGGATGAAGTTGAACCATCTAAGCCTATTAACATAATGATAGCGTTTTAGTTAGATGTTGATGACCTTTAAATATTATTAAGAAAAAAAAACACCTGAAATGCTTTTTTATGCCATTGACAAATATGAATGCTATAGTGTGCGAAACCTGAAATCTGAAATCATCACACAACTTTACATGTACACACATGACATGCATACAAAAACACGTTATAAAAAAAACTGCTTTAAAAATGTGCGGTTTACCCATCGATGTTTACATCATCGTTCTCCAAAAGTCAAAAGTATTTACACATCGAAAATTTTCACGCATATTAAACTTTAAATGCGATTTGTTGTTGTTGTTGCAACGAAATTGAAAAAAAAAATGATGCAGTCTCGTAGCTTGGTCTATGTAGAACGTCTATAACGGTAAGCTGATTAAAATAGAAGCAAAATAGCAGTTGTCAAAAGTATTTACACACATTTTTCTTGCTTAAAATTTATTTTTGAAAAAACTTAAATTTAATTGTTTAACTCTTAATTCTAACATCTTTTAACTCAACTTATGCTAATTGTAATAAGAATAATATAAATTAATTAAATCATTTTTTCAATAATTAATGACACCTCCATTGGCATCAATAACTGCCTGCAACCTACCAGGAATTGTTGCATTTAATGATTGCGCATATGCAATAGTCAAAACGCGTCCTCGATTTTTGTCTATTTCCCTCTGTTGCTTTATAAAATCCCATACATTTTCGATGACGTTTAGATCTGGGCTTTTCGGAGGCCAGGGCAGAACTGTCAAATTCAAATCATTCAAAAATTTAGTCGGCATCCATCCCTTATGGCAGGGAGCATTATCATGTTGCAGTATCCAATCAGACATTGGAAATAGTTTGTCTCCCGAGGTGAACGCATGGTCATTTAGTATGTCAACATACTGGACCTGATTCAAGTTGCCTTCTAACGGCACCAAATCTCCGAATCCATAATAGCTTATACAACCCCAAAACATTACAGAGCCACCACCAAATCTATTTAATGGCTGAACTGCACGATTCTTTTCAGCTTTTCTTAAATGCATGAATCTCTTTCCAAAAGAGCCCTCAAATTGAAAAGAGCACTCGTCCGTCCACAAAACGCTTTTCCAGTAGTCCAAAAGATTTTGCACGTACTCCCGTGCAAATAGGACGCGTTTTTCCATATTTCTTGGCGTAATGTCAACGATCTTGCGTACAACATACGTTTTAACAGCTTTTGATTTTAGTCTGCGCCGGATCGTAGCATCACTAACTTTCTTTCCAATAATTTTTTCTGATGCTGCTGCAATTTTTTTAAGGGCTTATGGAAGGATTTTCCACGACTACTTTGACAAGTCGCCTGCACTCCCTTTCGTTCAGTGTTGGTTTCCGTCCATACCGTTTTGCATTTTCTAAGTTTCCGGTTGTTTTCTTTTTTTTAACCAAATTATAAACAGTTTTGCAGGAAATTTGGTCAAATTTGGCCAAGTCCAACGCTGAAGTACCGGTTGTAAATTTGGTGACTATTTCCGATCGGGTCTCAAGTGATAATTCCTGGGTTTTAACCATTTTCTTTAAAAGAAATTCAAAACTATAATATTCCAAAATTTATTAAGACTATGACTAAGACTTACGACTGCACTTCTCAAAACTAAATTAAAGAATAAGTGCTAATTTACATTGTCTAATGTGAGCTTTAAGCAAGCAAAATGTGTGTAAATACTTTTGACAACTGATAAGCATCAGCTCGTTTGCTTCTATTTTTAGAATGTTACCGTTATTTTTTTCAATTCCTCTTTCATGCGCTTCTGCATAGATCAGGCGACGAGACTGCATCATTTGTTTTTGCAATTTCGTTGCAACAACAACAAATCGCATTTAAAGTTGAAAATGCGTAAAAATTTTCGATGTGTAAATACTTTTGACCACCCCTGTATGTTTTGGCCATATCAATATTTTCATAATTGCGAACATCCCTAGTCCCCTAGGACCAGAGAAAAATAAACTTCTTTAAATCGAATGTTTTGACTTGTATTGTAGAAATCATAATTCTATATCGAACTGTTGAGTTTGGTTTCGATATCTTATGGTCTGATTTTAATTAAACTTAGATGGTTGAGATCATAGTATGTACATCTTTATGCTAAGTTTGGTTATTAAATCTTTATAAAAAAAAAATGTCTGTACACTTTTCTTGTCGAATCGTTCCTATAGCAGCTAAATGATAGTGGTGCTGATTAGAAGATATGTACAGGCTGCAAAAAAAATTTGCGTTAGACTAGTAAGAAACAGACATACGGACGGATATGACTATAAGTCGTAACATTATTATAATACGCTTTTGCAAAGTTGTAATAAATATTATAATAATTCCGCTAGGCAAACGGTCTACCAGAGAGGCAGTCAAATGATCCCCGCAATTGAAGAACAGTTTTTTGAGAAATTAACGTGTTCATTTTTCAAAATGAATGCTGTTTCCTTATTTATTACTGTACTATTGAAAAAATGATTTTTTACAAACTATTGCCTATTATTATACTCTTGCAAAAGGAGGGCGATTCATATCGGACTACTGTATCATATAGTTGCCATAGGTAAAATTAGGCCAAAAATGAGTTCTTCTATGCAAGACTTTTTTATTTTCTATATATCAGAACCAAACTCACAAGTATTAGGTCGTAAAAGGATACGGGAGCATTACATCCAAGAAAGTCATAAATTTATTAACATTCAATCAGTCGAAACTTTAAATTTATTTAGAAAACTATTGCAATATATAGATTATTTCTTATCTATATATATAAAACTGTTCGCATTATGAAAAATATTTTTGGAAAGTTGTGAAAATTGAAAATACTAAATTTTCTATCAACTGCTATATATTTACAAACTTTGCCAGTTTGTATAACATACAACCTAAGCTTTGGTGATTGAGATTATCCATGCAAATATGTGTCCCCTGGTTGGAGTTCAGTTGTGAACATGTTATTTTTTTTATTGTTCTTATTATTTTTTTTTACTTTTTATTCAATTAAAAATAGCTTATAGGTAAAAAAAAATAATAATATTCAAAATATATTCGAAAGTTAGTGAAAATTGCATTTGAAACATGGCAATTTTATATCATTGATTTATTATATGTATGTGTGTAAATAGATCATAAACCCTCTCTTTCTCTCTATTTCTAGCTCGGCTTTAGCATAGCTGCGTGTCTGTAAAATAGTGAAATTGCTTATGCATTCGCTCCTCTGCGTAGTATGTATGCATGTGTTTTGTTTGTACATTTTCTTTAAAAATTGTATACTCTGTGGGCGTCCACTGGTAGCAGCAGCGTTAACAAAATAATTATCGATATCGATATGTTATGTAACATATTTGCTTGCTTTACACTGTAGACGTTGGAGTGTTTAGAATAATGTTCATATTATATAAATATGTTAAATAGCAATCGATCAGTGTGCACGCTGTAGTGACGATTTACTACATAATAATAATGATCAACATTCTATTAAACATTATGTGGCGGGCTGTATGGGGTTGAAGTAATTTTAAAAATTTTTATTTATGGTACCATCTTAATGAAGAATATATGCTTATTTGTGCATGAGAAAATTGATTGTGCATGGATGTGGGCCTGATTTGTGTATTAAGAAAATTATTATGAAATGTGTGTTTTATCCTAAATTCAAATGTATGCATGAATGTATGCATATTGAATTGCTACATAATATTCATAATTAATATTCTATTAACATCATGTGGCGGGCTATAGGGTGTTGGCGTTATCTTAAAAATGTTGTATGGAATCAATGAAAGTAAAAATGAATGAGTGTTCATGAAAAAATTGTTTATATGGATTAAACAGGGTGGGCCGGAGGTATATAATAACAAAATTCTTATCGATGGAGCGATTTGAATTAAATTTAAATGTATGTATGTATGCATTTCAAAACCCTATAAAAATAACACCAAGGAACAATCAAGACAGTAGGTTTCTTCGGGTGAACCAAAGTAGGCCTAAGTGTATCTGCCGGTCAACAAAGTTATGGCAATAGTTTTGTGGAATGTAAGCTGTGTCCTACACATCGATTACCTTAAAAGTGGTAAAACTGTCACCGGATAATAATATTCAGAGCTTTTGAACAGATTCGATATTTCTAAAGCCACCACACGTGGCGAAGAAAGAAGTTTTGTTGCATTAAAATATGCATGGATGTAACCCCCTGTAGCCATGGCAAATATTATGCACGTTGCATAGCCTTGTTATAAAAACCCACTTTCCGCCCAACTTGCCGAGGAGCGCACAACATTACGAGCGCACGCATTTCGCATTAGCGAAACAAATAAATCTAGATAGATAAAATAATTTAAATATATATATTTTACAAAACACTAAAATAAAATACTAAAATTATAATTAAAATATCTAAACATTGCAAAGCAGAGAAAGTAATAACGTTATAAGTGAGCGAATAGAAAAAGGTTTAACTATAATATGAGAAAGATTATTATAGTTAGCACAAAGAACTCAGATAGGATTATGGGTAGCATAGTTAGTACTGCAGGTTTGAAGAGAATGAGGAAGACTAGTGATTCTGATCTGAACAGCAAAACTAATTTGTCTTATTAATTCGCAAAAATCAATTTCACAGCTAGTTAATTTGTGTAAGCAAATTACACCAAGCATGGTTCTACGATCAGCAAGAGAAAGAAGATTTATTAGTAAAAGTCTACTACGATGAGGAGGCTTGTAAATATTAGTATTCCAGTTAAAACTCCTGAGGGCAAAGGCAGGAATTATTTTTGGACAGATTCTATTCTGTCCTGATGAACCTTATATTGGGGATACCATATACACGACCAATATTTCAGAATAGAACTAACAATTGAAGTAAAAAGAGATTTAGTATCTTTAAATTTTTTCGAACAGCGCTTTATAAAACCCAGGACTCCAAGAACAATAGAAGAAAGATACTTGTCAAACTTAAGCTTGGGATCTAAAAGAATTCTCAAATCAGTAACCAACTTAATTCGTTCAAGTGACTTCATATTGAGAACATTACTATTTAAAAAGGGCATACGCCTACTGAAAGACATTACGTTACATTTATTACAATTTAGATTTAATAAATTTACTTTACACCAGGATTGAAAACTGTCAAGATCAATTTGCAACCTAAGACCAAAAAAAAAGTAAGTACTCAACAAGCAATACCAACATCGGCATATATCAGAACCCAAAATGACTTATTTCAGAAGGCAGATTATTTATAAAAAGCGTAAATAACAAGCGGCCAAGATGACTTCCTTGCGGTACTTCAGATGTAACTTGAAAAGATTTGGGCATCAAGTATTTAAAAAAAACTTTTTGGCTTCTTAAAGTAAGATAATTCGAAATCCAAAAAATAAAGTTATTTGGAAATTCCAGAAGATAGAGTTTGCATAACAAAAGAGAGTGTTTAACGGAGTTAAAGACTTTACTAAAATTAGTGTAAATGACATCTGGCATTTTCTTTTGAAAAGCAAATTTAACAGAAGAAGTGTTTCTTGTTTCTTTTTTAATGGAGAGATATAATAAACGATTATTTTCAAAAGTTAGAAAAATAACAGAGTTTCACTGAACGTTTAAATAAGTTATACAAAGATTTCAAAAGACCATCAGCACACTACCTGGGCACACACCCTGGCACTCCATTCGGACCCGGGGAAAGTACAGAATTATGGCCGTCTGATCACTCAATATGGAACTTTTCGTGATAAAAGAGCCAAAAATAGAGTTTAATGTATTTACATGATAGAGATAAGGCAATATCGTTTGAAAAAATTCGGTAAATAGATCGGCAATTGCCTGATCTGAGTCAACTGTCCTATTTTCAAAGAACACTGTTGATGGAAATGTTGATGATCTACGCTTAATGCATTAAAAAATGTGTAAAACCGTTTATCCGTCCGAAACTGTTGCCCAAAACTTTTAAAAAAATCATCATCAAACATTGTTTGTTCAAAACAGAGAAATTAGATCGAGCAATCAGAGAGCGAGAGTGATCCACGAATTCCCGCGTAAATTAAATCTTCAGATATGGCCCCCTGTGATTATTTCGTGTTTCCAAACCTGAAGGAGAGATTTCCGGGAGATTTCGATGGAATAGAGAACGCCTGCCTATGTTGAGGGTCTTGTCGTTGGGAAGGAAGTAAAAAAATTTAAAAATCACCGGACTAAATATTTTGAGCTACGTTCAAAAATAAAATGTTTAGTTGCCGAAATTAATATCATTTATATTAATAATTTATCTGACACTGAAATCTTTTATTAAATAACCGAAGGTGAGGTTTCAAAACTTTCCTTAGAAAATAACGAGCAAATATCATAGTTTTTAATACTTACGAAAGTATGAGCCATTTCGTGTCCATAAATTTGAACTGCCTGGTACATAACTTGAATTAAGAAACCCTTCAATTAGATTTAATGTCAATAGGCTTTGACTAAATAACAATATTCGGTCACCCATAAAAATGCTCTCTTTGATAATGCAAAAAAATATTTCCATTTTTGGTGAACTTGATATTTGGCCAGATACATAGTTTTTCATAATGTCAAGAGCCCAGGAACATGAAAATTCTTCATTTTTCTTTGACTTTAGCAATTTTTTATTTGTGTCATTACTAACGCTGCTATGGCTCTTTATGTTTGAAGTGCTATTTTCGACTGACTTCATCTTTATACGTTCAACATTTTTTTGTTGGTTTATAAATCTTGACTGGATGTTTCTGTCAACTCTTTTAATTTCATTTGTATCCAAATCTACTATTTCCGAAGAGCCAGTAATTGTTTCAAAATCTTTTTCCATGTTTGAGTCAGATTGTTTTATAACTTCAACATAATTTGGTTTTGAAGGAATAGTTGCATCCAACCAATAGTTTGTTTTTCCTTCCGAGCTGTAAGTACCAAAATTGAGTTGATCCTCCTTGTCAGCACAGTAATGTTCACAACTATAAAATATAAATAATATTAAATATTAAAAAAATTTGAATACAAATAATTTACCTTTTATTATCGAAATTATTGAAAACAACGCCGTTTTCCAGAGTTGAAGTTTTTGGTGTTTCATTAAGGTTATGTACTAGATCGTTGCTTTCACTGTTTACTTGAGTGATTATTCGTGCAGTGTTATCGGTAACACATAGGTTTGTATCAACGACTGAATTTGTAGTGTTTTTAGAAGATTCTTCATCAATTTCTAAATCTAAGTCAGTCTCACATTTTTTTAGAAAGTTATATAAAACATCCGGATGATTCCAAATCTTACAACAGACTGCGAAAGCTTTTAGTGGATTAGGAAATGCTTTTTTTCTAACAACATCCGTCATGAAGGTATCGTAAAGCTTTCGTTGAAATGATGTCATTCGAACAAGAACAACATATTCTAATTTTTGTGGCAAAGTGCTTTGCAATACTGTGTGTGATCGCCTTTGTACAAAACCCAGAAGTAAGGAATGAAGAACATGAGCTCTGTATCTCATTAGCTTGATATCATCAGGTGTTGAGTCTACACATTGACCATTTTGTATAGGTCTTTCAAACATGTTACAAAACTCCGTTCGTGTGCCTAAATAATTCGGGCGGACGAAATCCACCATACACCAATATTCTAACAAATTGTTTTGTAATGGATATCCGGTTAAAACTATACGACGACGAGTTCGGATTTGTTTTAAAGCAAGTGATATGCCAGCATGAGAATTTTTTATTCTGTGTCCTTCATCACAAATAATTAAATCCGGACCAGGTTTTACCAAGGCTTCAAAAACTAAGTTCATTAAGTCTTTACTAGAATCCAGTTCGTTATTTGTTTGAGGGTTTTTGTTGCCTTTCTTCTTACGTGTTGTAACTAGTTTTAATGCAAGTAAACGAAACAGTTCGTATCCAATTAAGAGTACGCCTCCTTTATGTACCCAATTTAAAATAACCTTTGCTCGAGCGGTAAGGTTTTTTTGTTGGTCATTTAAAACAAAAATATCGAAGTCCCGGGGCCGTATGTTGTTATCGGCGGACTGGCGGGGAATCCACATATTAAATTCACTTAGCCAATTTTGTAATGTATTGATGGGCATGACACATAAAACCGTTTTTGCGGATGTGTGTCTTAAAAATATATCACAGAAGGAAACAACTTGTAAGGTTTTGCCTAGCCCCATAGAATGGGCAAGTATACATCCAAAACCGCTTGATTTTTTGAATCGTCTGGTAGATTCGATTATATTATCATATAAAAATCTTACGCCGCCAATTTGATGGGGTTTTATTACTTTAGCTATTTGAGGAGCCAAATACACTGTTTCTTCTCCTTCGGGATGCGCAATATTAACAACTACTCGTCCAAATGCATCTGGAATATTATACAGGTCTTTTACGTGCATTCCGCTGTTTGTTGCATCGTCACTTTCATTAAAATCTTCTGTTTCTTCTTCTTCCGAGAGCAATATACAATCGTCATCTGAACTGTCATCAATTGTAACAATATCATTCAAAGGTTCGGTACTAGTTTCTTTTTCCGGTACTTCATCCATACTGCAACTAAAACTACTATTTGATTCATCACAAGTTACTGATGTTAAATCATCATCGGGTAGAACAATAGGATTATTTATAGGATTCGATAGAGAACCACATTCAACTTCGTCAGAATCTTCTAAGTTCAAAATACGAAAAAAGTTTTTGTGCACAACATTCTTTCTTATTTCACGCATTGATTTCTGTTGACCGGCAACCCGGGCTAAACGTTCGGACTCCTCCCTTTGAGCCGTAAGAGTAGTTGTATCTAAATTATTTTCATTCATCACATCTCTAATATTTTTCCTGAGATGATTATTTTTCTTTTCTTCGGTGGCTGTCAACATTCCCTTTTTAGATATTATATTCTCATCCTTGATTATTGTACTTTTTCGTTTTTGTCCATGGGTAGAAACAATTTGATTTTTTATTAAATTTTTCGATGTTGTTTCAGTCATATTTTCAAAATTAGTGTCGGATTTTAATAGAGTGGGCATCATAGTACATTCATTAGTATTTTTTTCAAGATCTAAAGTTGAAGGATTTACAATCACATCACAATCATTAACCATTACTGATGACTCATAATTAAATACATCCTTGAATGAATTTTCTATCTTTTGATTTCCGGTTGAGTTTGGATCCAGATCCAGGAACTGATTTTTATCTTCCATATTTGATTTTTTTACCTAAAAATAAAAAAAATATGTATATAACAATGTTTTATAAAAACTAGAAAGATATTGTGTAACGATATAGCATATACATATAGTATAGATTATAGAGATATAGTGTTCCGATTTTATTCAAACTTTATCAAATACTTTATACAGAACAAAATTTTATATCGATAGGATGAGTTTGTTTTCGATATCTTGAAAAATAAAAAAGTTTATCATACAAGCACATTTCGTCCGATTGTTTTTATGGGAGTTATATTTAGTTATCCGAATTAGATGAAACTTGGTCATATTGTTCAGATTATAATACTACACCGATCTGCCAAGTTTGGTTTAGATATCTTGCACAAAAGTTTATTTAACCGAACGTTCCTATGGCAGCTATTTGATATAATGGTCCGATCCGGTTGATTCCATTTGCAAGGGTTTCATAACTTGAAATAATACTTATAATTGACTGTATTTAAAATTGCAATTTTAAAATAAACCAAGAAAGAAAAGGACATCTTCAGCACGCCAAAGCTATATACCTTGCACTGGTCTCCAAAAAAAATTTTGAATGCCAACTTTGGTTCTGATATCTTAAAAAATAATAAAGTTTTCAAACGAGCATTTTTTGACCGATTGTTCCTATAGGAGCTATAAGATATAGTGGTCCGATTTTGTTCAAACTTGGTCAGATTGTACAGATCGTAAATGTCTCTTTCTATACGTCCTCTTTCAGTTTTAAGCTATTGTGATAAAATTTGGCATAGTGGTGTTCTGTTGTTTCAGGCCGTTTTGTATGTTAAACTCAGCTAGATCGGACCACTATCGATCTGATAAGTTTGCTTCTGATATCAAGAAAATAATAGTTTCTTGTTAATGAGATACTTAAGTCTCGATTATAGCCTTTTAACACTAGGCAGCATTTAGCATTTTTGATAAATGCTGAAAAATGCTTTGTAAATGCGGCTTTTTTACATGTTGTTGTTGTTGTAGACCCTGTGAAAGTGTTGCATTTCGAATAAATGCAGCTGATCAAATATTGAAATGTGTTGTGTAAACTGACATTTTAGCATTTTGAATTTTAACCCAAAATGCTAAATGCAAGTCGTAGTGTAAAAAGACTATTAGTAGCTGAAGAAAAAAGCCTGTCAAACTTAAGCCTAATCCAAAGATTACCCAAATCAGTACCCTAGTCAATTCATTAAAGTGGTTTACTATTCAGAACATAATGATTTATGTTTAAACATGAACGTGTGCTCATGGAAAACAGGAGCACTTGTCTTTAACAAATTACATGTGTATCTATTTTTAGAAATTATTAGTGTTTATGTGTGAATGTACTGAGCACACTTAACAAAGGGTTGTTTATGAACCTTTTTTAGACTGTAGCCATAAGAAGTGCAGCTGAGGGTCCTAGTTTAAGGAACTATGTATAGTATATAAGGCCTAGGATTTGTGAGAATAAAATCAGTTTCTAATACGAATTCAAACCGTCAGTGTATCTTTTTTGATGCACATTCAAACCGGCAATGCGATTAACATTTTGAACGCTGCCGTATCGTTCTATAACCGGGACAATTTAAAAAGAGCATTCATTTACTAAAAGACATTACGCTTATTATAATAACACATCCAATTGTTCTGCTTAATTCCAATATTTTTAAAAACAACAAAATTTTTATTAGTATGGTTTTTAAATGAAATTTAATAAAACTTCGTCAGCTTGTATCAAATTATTCATGTAACACACATTTTGGACCGAATGTATATATAGTACTATATATGATATAGTGGTCCAAATCGACTGATTCTGAGGTACAAACATCGTGCACCTGAAAGAAACATTTGTAGAAAATTCGCCGAAATAGACGGAAGTGTCCGACCGTCCGGACATTATTTTAAATCAACTCAACTGCACGTCCTGATCAAAAATATGCGAACGTATGCGTAACACACGTCGTGATCAAATTATAATATCCTTTGCAGGGGTATACAAATTTTATTTATCGAATCAAAAATAAAAATTAGAATGAAACGGTTATCTTTAACATATCGACGCATTTCCGCAAAAGTTTGTATGTTACACAAACTTAATCTTACAGGAGAAGGTTTTCTTTTAATTTTCTCCGCTTCGAGTGCTTATTTTGTTACAAAATTTGCACTAGGTATAAGTATTTGACTACACAAACGAATGCAAACATAATTTTTGTCATGCACAGCACCGCTTCAAAATTGAGGATACTTCGACATACGATTTTTCGCACACACTGTTTTTTGAGCTTAGACGCCACATATTGAACATACGTTAACAGAAGTTGTTGTTAGTGGTAGATAACTTGAATAAACTGTTGTAGGGTTAGAAAATTTCACAAAAATAAGCATTTATTTTAAATTTTGTTGGTAATAGAGTATTACCATAATTTAAACCATAATTTTCCTTTCTGTTAGCCCAAAACAACTATAGCGTGAAAATTAATGATGCAATTCAATTTCTAAGGTCCGAAATAGAGTGAAACCTCTAAGTCCGGGCATGTCTTTATTTTCGACTTACACAGGGTGATCACAAGCTGAATTTATCAGAATAAAAGAATAATACTCAATTTCCACCAAGGTCGATAGCTCTGACCAAAAGTAATTAAAACCGAGGTTGCTATGGCAATAGACGATAGCAATCAGCTTCTTTCTTTGGTTATTTTATAATTTTGAGCTTGGTTACACATAGTTTTGTTTGATTTAAATTAAAAACATGGAAATATTGAAAATATGGAAATATTAAAAAAACGTCGAAGCTATAAATCCTTGCAATTGTCTCCTAATAAAATATTAAAGGCCAATTTTAGTTTTAATAGCAAAGCTTTGATAACAAAGTTTTTCAAACGAGTACTTTTCGACCGATAGTTTCTATTATAGCTATAAGATATAGTGGATTTTCTTTAAACTTGGTCAGATTGTGAAATTCGTAATTCTACATCGATATGCCAAGTTTGGTTTTGATATTTAAAAGAGAACAAAGAAGATTTTCATACTACAACTTTTCGACCGATTGTTCCAATGGGAGCTCCAAGATATAGTGGTCCGATTTTTTTCAAACTTGGTCAGATTGTATAAATCGTAAATATGCATCGATATGCCTCGATATATCATGAAAAACAAAAAAGTTATTCATACAGACACCTTTCATGAAAAAGAAGTGTCTTCGATTATATTGACTATATACATGACTATACCCACGGATAGACAGACGGACAGACGGACGTGGCTATATCGACTCAGCTATTCGTCTTGACCAAGAATATTTATACTTTATGGGGTCGGATATGTCTCCTTCTCCTTAGGAGCTGTAACAACACTTAACAATGACTTAATTGCCGTTATTGCGAACAGCAACGAAGCATAGGCGACTTGTACAGCTTCCGCTACCGAGGAAGAAGGAGAATTGGTCTTGTTTAAAAAAAAAAACTCTCGATCCATATGGATCTTAATACCCAACTAATATAAATCAAACCCTCTTCTTCTTCTTACTTTTGCGCTTCTTTGAAATTTCCACTATTTTATGTTTAAAACATAAACAAAAATAACTAAAATTAACTTAAATAATAAAATGTAAATACTTGATTTGGCGCTAATTTTGTTTTGTTTACAAAATGTTTTTGGGCTGTTTTTATCGAGAACTTACGATGATTTGCTAAGGTTGCCACATTAACCTCTGGCCGTTTGGTGGAAGCTTTTGATGCGTCTATTCCTCATTAAAAGCTATATTGATAACATTTGGCACATATGCTTATTTCCGGCGGCTCCCTATAGAAAATATTTGCCATAGCAACGATCTGTCAACCATTTTTTAAAAATATCAAAATAAAACTTGACAGATCGATGTAGTATTATATTCAAAAAAAATTAAGCAAGTTTGCTTAAAATCAGATTTCTATTTCATAAAGCTGCCATAGAATCGATCGGTCAAATATTGAAATTTTTAGGAAAAACATCGGTGTGCCGAAGGTATCCGTTATTTTTTGTGTTAAAATATGTCATCGATTACAAGCTGACGCGGTAGGTCTTTAATGGTATTTCTACTGTACTGGATGCGTTGACAATCAGCTGATTATTTGTTTGCAATGGGCAAAGTTTTCAATAAACAATGTAAAAAATATTCTTTGCCC
>JAWNNH010000214.1:0-327293 GCA_035043045.1 Hirtodrosophila alboralis | reverse complement strand
CTGTGGTTTTACGGGCGGGCCCGTACCTAACGATATGCCTAGGCATTTAGGACGGGTACCCGTCCGCAACCTAGCTTTTTTCTATGTATTCTTCCTATGCCGTTTTACATGCAGATGTCATTGCGCGGACGTTGATGTCCGCTATGCAACCGTACGAAGTAGATCGCGGACCTGGCGTTCCGCAACCGCACCAGCTAGGCCGCGGACTAGGTGCTCCCGCAACCGCACCAGCTAGGTCGCGGACTAGGCGTTCCCGCAACCGCGCCAGCTAGGTCGCGGACTAGGCGTTTTCGCAACCGCACCAGCTAGGTCGCGGACTAACTGTTTGCCACATAGGGTGGGCATAATTAAAAATAAATAAAATTATTTCAAATCTTTTCTTCGGCGTATCACCCGCTTTTTTTGAATTGCATTGCCTTTCGCAAAAGGTTTTCAGGCGCCTCTTCCTCGCAGAAAGCCATCGACTCTGAAAATTAAATAAAAAGAAAAAAAGTTTTAGTAAAAGACATTTTTTTTGGTTAGTTTTCATTTGTACTAACAGATTATGGCACTATAAAAGTGGCGGTGGCGGCAGAACGTCGTCGCGGCTGAGCGCTGTGGCGGCAGAACGTCGTCTCGGCAGGGCAAGTGGCGGCAGCGCTGCAATTTGTACATATAGAACAATATATATTAGTTAGTTAATAATGTTAACTAACTATATATTTATTTATTAACACTTACATTAATTTACTTGGCGGCAGCAAATGCTGAACAAATTGACGGCAAAGTCTCGGTAAAACGTTTTCTTGGCAGCGCTGCATTTTGTACATATGTATATGTTCATATGTACATATGTACGCACAACCAAATTGTAAACATAGAAAACAAGAAAAATATGAAAAAATTGGTTAGTAAGCTGCAACTATATAAAATAGGTGCAATAAATACATTTAATAATACTTACATGGCTTTATAAAACACTTTTAACTTTAACACTTCGTGCGCGTGTAACAAGACGATTGCAAGTCAATGGCGATAAGTCTTGCAGATTTTACCGATTGCTGAGCGATTGCTAAAATTACGTGCTCTCAATATTTTACCGATAACAGTGATCGAAGTTTGCAATGCACTTCTCTGCAACCGCTCGGTTGGGCCCGTGACCTAGCTTTTTCGGACGGGCCACAGCCTAGCTGGTACGAGCTGGACGTCCGCTCGAAAACCACAGGGAGTGTACATGTGTTTTTTTTTTATGTGTGTGCGTCTTTGTACATTGAACTCAGGGAGAAGAGGTCCATTGCGCTGTCCTATTCCTGGAGTATTGAGTTGCAAGTCTGTCACGTTCTGGATTTTTATTTATTTATTTATTTATTTTTTTTGTACGTTTTTCAAAAGGGTATTATAATTTTGTCATATTAAATGTGGAGGATTATTATTCTTGTTCTTGTTTAAATTCGATCAACATTAGTTTAGTTTATCATAAAGTTGTTGTGGGAATGTTCGGAATAGAATTGACTTTTTGTAAACATTTTTTGGGGAAAATTAAAACCAAAAAATGTATTTTTTTTCAAGAGATTAGAAATAAGAAAAATAGATTTTTTGATTGAATTTTGATTTTTAATAATTATTTTCAAAAATGACGTTGATCCAGCTAGATTTTCACAATTTAACAAATGATACGTCCCTAAAAACCTTGCCAATTTTTAATAATTATTTTCTTAAATTTAAATAATATTAATCCTTCGTCATCTTCTGAATTTCCTTTATCATTGTATAATGCTCAAAAAAATTTAGAACATAGAGGCCATCCTGGAGGTCAGCTACTTGGCTAAATTCAAATTTTTATAATTATACCTCTCCAGAAACCTACCTACATGTACATGTAACACACACCCAATTTTCAGATTTTCCTTTAATTTTTATCAACGATTTTACATTGTTTTAAATATAAAACATTCAAGATAATTTTAGTGGAATAATGAAATGTTAGATAAAAAAGACATAATTCCAAAAAGGAAAAAAATAAAAGGAGATAAAAAATGGACAGTCCTGGCTATGATTATTGTTGGTTTTCCTTTAAATATTATCAGCAATCTTACATTGTTGTGAATATTAAAAATTTACCAGCATTTTAGTGGAATAATATAATGTTAGATAAAACAGAAAAAAACTTGTGAAAAGCGGGGGAAAAATAAAAGAAGATAAAAAGGAAAATTTAGACCGCCCTGGCTATTAAGTATTAAAAATCGCTAAATTCATAATTGTACAAAACTGTTGCCTTTTGATTAGAGTATAAATAACTCAATTTTCAAGTTAGTTTTTCTCT
The DNA here is from genome assembly GCA_035043045.1 of Hirtodrosophila alboralis. Taxonomy (NCBI): domain Eukaryota; kingdom Metazoa; phylum Arthropoda; class Insecta; order Diptera; family Drosophilidae; genus Hirtodrosophila; species Hirtodrosophila alboralis. The sequence continues at coordinate 324,991 of JAWNNH010000214.1, read as the reverse complement.
TCTATCTACTTGTTGTTCCTTTCTTTTTTGGCCGCCATCTTTTGATTTGAGTTTTCTTTTCTTTCTCTATTTTTTTTTTTTTTTGCTTTTTTCTTTTTTCTTGTTTGTTTCACTGCGCAAATGCTTACAGAATCCTTTTGGCTGGCAACTTGGTCTTGGCTGTAATCACTGCTGCCATGAAGTTTCGTGCCAAGATGCAGGATGTGCTTTATATGCGCGAATTCCAAGCCATAATTGCCACACTGGCCAAACTGGCCAAGGACTGCGTTATGATACTGGGTCAGGAGCGTATGCATTTTATTGTAAATGAGGAGCATAGTTCGACAACAGCGCCACTTGTTTGGGTCACCATAGCATCGAGCGATTACTTTCCGGAATACAAAATGACACCAGCCCGTCCCGACCAGGAGTTCATTGTGCTGGTCATGTCAGCCGCCCACCTCAGTCGTGCCCTTGCCATAATGCGCAGCGCCTCTATCAGCACCGTTAATAGCTGCAAGCTAAAGCTTAAGATGATACAATTTCCATGTATTTCGGTTACGGCCTCTGTGATATCAGCCAGCTCGGCTGAGCCGCGTGAGGTTGTACACGATGTGCCCGCAGCGATAATCCCGTCCAGCGATTGGTCTGCCTATGTGCTGCCCAAGGTGCCCTCGGCTCAGATAATGCTAAGCATGCCCTCGTTGCGTCTGATGCGCAGTTTGATAGACAAGCTAAAGAACATCTCACCGAATCTAATATTCCATGGCAACGCCACACCGAATGAGCTTAATCTTGTGGCCGAGTCAGAGATGGCCACAATTACTACACGTTTTGGCCATCTAATGCCATATCAGATGTCCGATCAGCCTGCAGAGGCAATGGAAGAGGCTTCTTGCTCTGTGGACTCACGTAAAGCGTCGGCATTCTTTTCTGCCCTGCAGTTGCCCAATGAGGAGCTTATTATTGGCATTGATCGGGAGCATTGCATCTATTTGCAGCTGGATATACGTCAAAATGTTGTATTGCATTCCATTCTACCAGCTGTTTGCATTTAACAAGTGTTTCTACAAAATACCTACCAGGCCACACCCTAAATATATAGTATTTACTATAATTATTTATTTAATTTCATTGGTTCAGATTCATTTCACATTAAGAACACACAGGCCTGTTGCCTTTTTTCGCTTTTTGTAGAAGTGAATTTCTGCCAAGTGTTCTCATTTTCATATTTAATTGATTACACTTATTAAATTCACATGACTTTGAATTACATAATTTGTAAAATATATCTAATATAATACACGAAATACAACATATTAAGGAAATTTTCCCAATGTCATAATATTTTGGTGAAAGTGAAAATCAAAACCGGTCTGACGGCAGTTTGACAACGTCAGTTCTTTATCAATATATATAAAAAAAAATATGAATACCTTTAAATTTCACTAAAAAATAAATAAAAATAAAGAGTATAAAACTTTTTTTTTTTAATCTTTGATCTAATTTATTTAATTTAATTGTACAATTCTTTAATCTTTGATCTAAATTATTTAATTTAATTGTACAAGGAGATTTGCTTTTTTCTGGTGTAAGGTTGATTCCGATTTTTTTAATTCCATTTCGCGTTCCCTAAATAAATTGTTCAAAGATTTTTTTTTTCAATTTAGTTTTTTTTGGGTATACATAACTAGTGTGAAAACCGAAAATTCCGATTTTAAAAAGCAAATTATTAAAATTAAACCAATCAATAACTTGGTCATTTATAATTTTTACACAAAGTTAATAATTTGGGAGTTCTTGTAGTTCTTTTTACGAACACATTATTTTTGGCAACATTTTTTTCAATATAAATATTTACTTTAAAAATTTAGCACACGGATCATACAGATATTTATTTTAATTAGGTGTCTTACAAAGTATCAATTGCAGTATTTTATGGTTAAATTGAATTGAAATGAATTTATATTTATTTATTTTTATTTTTTTATCTCGACTTTTGAATTCACTTAATAAATTGTAATCGATATATGTATATGTGAGCGTATAAACATTATCGATAAGCGAAAGTTTTTGTTTTGTATTTGATGTTTTTGTTTTATTCTCTGCTTTTCGCCCCAATTTGACTGCAGCGTGTCGACGTCGACGTCTGCTGCGCAGGCCGTGGCCTCTTTTTCAGTGCAGCGCGGCAGCGATATTTGACTGAGCGAGCGCGTTCGCTCTCTCGCTCTCTTGAGCTGTTGCATTTTTATTAATATACGTAAATGCAAATATGCAAATGTATGTGTTTGTGTGGTGTGGTTTGTTTGCATATTTATATATTGTGTATATTTTGTTACTGGTTTTACAACCTCATCTGTTTGCACACACAATTGCAATTGACTTGCATTTCTGGCTTGTTATTATTGTTGTTGTTGCTGTAATACGCTGCATTTGCAGGTGAGTAGCTTTTGTCAAGTAGGCCAGCAGTGACGTTGCGTCGCTGCAACGTCGCACTCAAATTAGCGCTGCGTGGGCCGCTCAAAAATACACAGGCCAACAGCCAAATTTTGGCTTTTGATTGAGTTAAACACCAAAAAGAAAAGAAAATTTGCGTTTGACTAGTGTTATCTTATTATAAAACTGTAAGTAGTTACAAGTGCTTATCATACATTCAAGTTTTATATAGACAGAGAGGTCACCTCCACAGTCACATTTCAATTTACAAGCCCCTATAAGATTAGTCACAAATAAATACATATGTAATGCCAACTTTACACAACAGCTGTGCCTGGCACACTTACACATGCATACATAGAATCTCATGTGATCAGCTGATCAGTTCAAAACTAAAAATCACTCTTAACGGGCGCGTTCAACATCGATACAGGTAGAACAAAAAAATTTCCAGCGAGCAACGAGAGCTGCCATTCAACCCCCAAAGTCGTTTTGAGAGCAAAGCAAAGAGAGCGCTTACTCTCTTTTTAGCAGCCATTTTGAGTGACATTATATTTAATTTGTAGTGATGAAATGTGATTTTTTACATTTCTTATGTTAGAATTGAATTAATTAAATGAAATATTTGTATTACAAATTTAATTTTTTTATTAGAAGTTAAAATACGCCACACTTTGGCTTAAACATTAGTCTCACGACTCGGTTTGTTGACCTCATTGCCATTTAGCGACAAGGGTTGAGTGACCTGCTTAATGCTAAATGAGTACTTTTATTGCTATGAACTGGTTAACGCCGTTGTCTCTTCTATAACATTTAGATACATTTGTATTAAATTTAAATTCAGTTACACACATATATAATGTATGTTTTTAATTTAATAAATATCAATATTGCGTTTATGGTGTGTGCCTCAATAAAAATTCTCGCCTGACTCATTTTATTCTCACTCATGCTCATGCACTCACTCGTTCGCCTTGCTGGGTCGCCATTGAACGTTGTCGTTTTCTGCTGCTGTTAGTCGTGAGTTGGCTTTGAGTGCGTGCACAGCTGAAAAATGTTCGTGGTGAGATGAGCCAACATTTTTCTTTTTGCTTTTCTATATACTGGATACCTGTGTGCAAGTACATAAGTTGAAAAGGTGCAGTTCATTTATATAATTTAAATTATATATTAACAAATTATTGTGTTTTGGAAACTATTAAATATATTCTTGTTGGAAAGGCTGTTTGTGCATACGTTTTTTCATCAATTCTTTTCGTTTTGCTTTGGTTTCGTTATATACAGGCATACATACATATTGTCTTTAATGTGTTTGTGTATGTGCGAGATTGGGGCTGCTTTGCTTGGCTGTATGTGCGCGTGTGTGTGTGTGTTTGTGTAACTTCGTCATGTGCTTGCTTACCCCTCGTGCGCTCTCTTTCCTGCACATGCCGAGGCAAACAGCCAGTGACGACGTCGACGTCGCTGCCTTAGTTCTGTCTGCTCCCTTTTTACATTTGGCTGGAAATCGAATGCAAAGGAAGAGAATCAAGTTAAAAGAAAAATAAATATGGAAAAGATTACTTTTGTATTGTTTATTGTGTGGATGCAGGTTTCAAATTAAATATATAGACAGGTTAAATTAAATATTTAGTTTTGATTGCCGTCTCGTATTTCCTTTTTGCTATGGAAACTGCAGCAAAATGTATTCGTTGTCTATTTACTCGCTAACGTTGTGTGTATAACAGTATACAAGGTGTGTGTGTGTGTGTGTTGTGATGGTGAGTGTGTGTTTATATAAAATACTACATATGTATGTATATATATATATATATATATAACAATGGCGTATATACTTGGGTATATAAATATTGCCTCGGCCTTTTATCTACTACGATTTCTACTACACTTTGCAACAAGTAGTGCAATTTATTTTTTAATAAGGCTGTTGTGTTCACCTTGTTTTGGAAAAACTTTTGGAAAAGTGTTACTAAAATTATTCAAACCCTTGGGGCTCCACCTCTACGCAGGCAGACCTTCATTGTGGCGTGGCAACCGCAAGGTTTTCTACTTAATTAATTGTTGCATGTTGTACTACGTAATTCGTATACTTTTACGTTTCGTACTTTAGGGTTGCCAAGTCTACATATGTATATTGTCTTTATTTTGAGTGCTTTATTGCGTTCTGCATATTTGGACTGGGCTCAAACTGCGTCGCAGCGCAAAGTTTTTGAAGTGCGCGTCAAGAAAACTTTCCAATGCAATTTACTTTACGGTTAAGTTGCCACAGTGACGACTGTTGGCCCTTTAAGCAAGCAGAGCAGCCTGTAGAAACAACACACAGACACACACACATACATAGCACCACCCCATTTTCCTATCGTTCTCTCGTTCGCACATATTGCTGCTGCTCGCTGCTCAGCTGTGCGTAGGCCACACACAAAAGCAGTTTCGTAATAGAAAATAGAAAACCAGCATAAAAAGAAAGAGAAGAAAAAAAATGACAGAGGGCAACACTGTTTTGCAGTCCGTTACGTTTATTTTTGTTGTGTATGTGTGTGTAGCTGGCGTCATATGCTCGACTGAGTTTTTACAGCAATAATATTTAAATAAGTTACAAACAATGCACGCACTACAAAAAAAAAAAAAAAAAATGAACGGCCTAGTTGGGGGGCGTGTGTAAGAGTGAGAGGGAGGGAGGGTGTGAGGAAGCGAGAGTGAGTGGGTCATGGCGGGGTGGGGAAACACGGAAAATGTTTATCAATTATGTTTGCCAGTCAGAGCAGGGTTGACAAGCCTAGCGCTAGCACTACGGTAATTGTTATGTACATAAATATCTACTATGTATATCTATATATATGTACATACGATATGTATGTCTGTAAATATATATATTATTCGAGGCCCTTTACGTTTTCAATAGCGACTGCTGATAATAGTAACAGCGACAACAATTGTATGCCATATGCTAGAGTTGCCACACGCAAAGAATTACACACACATGCGTATATATGTTGTGTATATATGTACACGATCGCGCTGCCATTTGTGGCCTCGCACATTTTTTTTCTTCGTTTCTGTGCTTTTTGGTGTGAAAAACTTGTGGTTTTTAAACAAACAACAAAAAATCAAATTCAATTTTTTTTTTTTGTAGTTCGGTTTCATTTTTGACGACCTTGAACTGAATTTGTTTTTTTTTTTATTATTTTTTTGTCAGTTGTGTTGGCTGTGTAATTGACAGTTTATCTATCTACTTGTTTTTTTTTTTATTTGTTACCAAAATGCAGTTCAACAGACAGACGCATAAACAAACTACGCATTAATTTTGTCTAGTGTAGTCTGAGACGTCGTTGTAAAGGGCGCCGCCGCCGCCAACACGTTTCATTGCTTTTGCTGCTGTTGTTGTCATTTGTCTTTTGCCTTGCGGCGCATCGCTGCTACAATTGCTTGCCTTTGCTTGCTTTTTCTTTTATCTTTTGTTCATCGCGTGTGTGCTTATTGTATTTTCATATATATGTACATACATATATACTCACATATACATACATATGCAAGTACTTATGGGGATCATGCATTGGGTTCTCGCAGTGAAACAAGCATGACAAGTCACACACACATACATATATAGCAGGAACTCGTTTCTCGCTCGCTCGCACATAAATAGGAAGAAGGGGCAGTCAGTCAGGCAACAGCGCAGCGCTGCTTACGAAAACCAAAATATAAACAAAACGGCCGAGAACAGCTGATTAACAGCACAGCATGTGCGCTCTCACTTTATATAAGTTTGTATGTGTGTGAGTGTGTGTGTGTTTTTAGCTATGGTCGTCTCGCTGTAAAACCATTTTCACTCAAAACAATCCGCTCACAATCATCTGCGCACAGTTGATTTCTTTTCTCGCTCACTCGAAATATTGCTTGCTCGTTCGCTCACTCACTCTGGCACATGCACGTGTTTGTAGCTGCTGCTGCTGCTGCAAACAGCTGTTAATTTATTTACATATTTGTGTGTGTTTACTGCGCACATATGTTGACAAAATGTGCTCAACTGTTGTGTGTATGAGCGAGTGAGTGTGTGCGTGACTGAGCATGTAAACTGCACATGTATGTATATAATGTGGTGCGTTTGGTGGTGTATTCTTTTGTGGCTGCTTGCTTGGTTATCAATTTTTCATTTCTTGCCTGTGTATATTATCTCTATGCTTGTGTGTAAGTACCTGTCTACTATTTCTACTTCTGGGCTGAAAGGGGCAGCAAAATCTGCGACTACCCTCAGTCGTTGTTCTCTAAAACTGCGGCCGGTTCTTTGTCACATTGTTTGCCATGCATGTCTTGGCCTGCTTATAAACACCCCTATGGCGTCGTTGTCATCGTCAGCATTTCCTATTTTTTTTATTTTATTTATTTTTTTTTACCGATCTTTCATTCGGTCAGTTCTTCTTTGGCTGTTCATTCACTCGCCATTTAAATTGCATTCGTTGCGACTTTGTCATTGGTCTCTGTTCATAGTTCTGACATTTCTAGTTTATTTTGGTGAATAAGATCAATTTGGTGAATAAAATTTGTCGTTTACATTTCTGGCATTTGTAGTTCAATTTGGTGAATAAATTAAAGTGTTCACATAAACTATTAGGAAAATATAAAAAAAAATTATTCATATATTTGTTTTTTGTATATTTAATAGTCAAGAATAAATTTAATTATTTTAGCTGTAAAATTACGAATAAAAATCAGTCTGAAAACCTTTTATTGAAGATTTTACAAATTGTGGAGGCTGGTCACATTTGAGACAGGTGCAGCCAACTTAATACACACAATATCGATTGTAGCAATCGATTTGTATGCAAGTGACACAAATATTAAAAAGATATATATTAAAAGCAAGCAAACTGAAACATTTACTAATTTGTGCATTTTTTCTTTCTATTTTACAATTTACAGCACATAACTCTCTGGCCGAAATAAACTGTTAACGCCGCTTGCACTCAAACAAGAAATACAAACAAACAAAAGAAAAAAAACGTAACTTAAGTGTGAAAATTGTCAACGGGACCGATAAAAATAAAATTCTTAAAACGCTGCTTATATTTGGTGTCTGTGTGTGTGTGTTTGAATATTGAAATATTTGTAAAGACATAGCACATATAATATACAGAATATATAGACAAATTATAATTGCAAACAATTAATTGTGAAGTTGGCATGTTAAGTGTGTTCGATGCCAGTGCGGTTAAGTGTCGTCTATGGCCGAGTCCGTTAAAAGTCAAACGCTCTCTGCATTGACGGAGGGGCAGCACGACGGTAGTAGTACCATAACAGCAACTACAACAACAAATTCGCAACGTCGTTATAATAATAATATTAATAATAATAACAACAACAACAATAGTAGCAATAAATTCAATAGTACTAGCACCAACAGCAAGAAACGTAATTCAAATTCAGCAACTGCTAAAATAAACCCCGTTGCTGCCACCGCCACCTCTGCTCAAGCACGTCGATCGCGCAGCAAGGGTCGTAGCCTTGCCACAACAATAGCAACAACAACGTCAACAGCAACAACAACTACAAACAAAAATAACAGGAAATCCTCTGGCGCTGAGACTTCCAGACGCTCTACTACAACAAAAGCAACAACAAGATTTCGCAGCGCAACTAAATCACGTTCACCCATATCTTCGCCCAACAATTCCAACGATTTGTCCATATCGCCTGGCAGTCGCAAACGTCAGCATCAACAGCAGTACATTAATAACCAAAATAGTAGCAATAATCGATGTAAGTATATCATTTAACTATTACTATATATACAAAAGTTACACTTTCAGAAAGAGTCGGAAAATTTTGCTCAGGACAAATTAAAATGCTTATCAACCCTGTGCTAGCACTCAGAACCTGTAGAGAATTAATTTGAGACTATCACAGGCCCCCATTCCCCCATTCAGTTAAATATTACCTTCAGCGTCGCTCTCAAATGGAGTAAAGGAATTAAGAAATCACAATGCATATTTTTTATGTGAATATCCAGCTGTCGTCGGGTGGGACATAAAGAAACTTAGGGAGAAGATATTGTTTGATAAAATAGCTTTTTTTTTTAAATGAACCTATTTTTATGAACATTTTTTAATTCAGTCCCTCATCATCTATGCCGAGTTTCATCAATATAGCTCAAAGACAAAAGCAAAAACTTTGCATAGAAACAGAGGGACAGCTCGTCGTCCTGACCAAAAATATATATATTTACTTTATGGGGTCGAAGACGTCTCCCCCTTCTATGTATTACACATTCCGAGACAAAATTATAATATACTTTTGCAAGGGTATAAATATTGTATGTCAAGTTTATAGGGTATTTGATTACCTTTTTAAAAAAGATATATTTAATTTCATTAAATGTTGTTTACACAAATAAAGCTATTTTTTACATTTTAAATGACGAAAATCTAGCTTTATTCGTTTATTTCAAAAACGACCCTGGCAACATACTTTTTTTGCCCGAAACCGGCGACCGATAAATAAGACCAATACAAATCTAAATTTAACAAATAAATATGGCCAATTTGCGTTAATTAGGGCGCACTGCTTTATTTCACAATAAAGAATTTATTTATATACAATTTGTTGATGTGACAAGAGTTATTTAATGATAAAAATAAAAATTTTATAACGCAAATTGATAAAAAATTGTAAACTAAATAAAATACAGATGACAATAAACTTTATATAAATAATAAACTTTTACTTAACGAGCTCAGTGTAAATTGGTTTTTAGTCTCAATGACAGAAAAAATTCAATATTTAGCTGCAAAAACATCGATAGTGTCACCACTTGATAGTTGTGAAGTGCCTACACTAAACGATAGTATTGTTAGGTGTTTAAATTTCAATTATAACATTTTAAATTAATTAAAATATATTCATATTTGTCACGAATTTCCAATTTGTTTTTTTTTAAATTGATTGTATTTTTGTAAAAGTGTTTACTAAAATATAATAGAATATAAAAGCAGTAGTTAAACTATTGGTGATTTTAAAATAAGCATAAATATTTGGGGAAAATCATAAATCATCGATAATATCGATAGTGACATCGATTGTTCTGCAGCTCTGATTCAGTATTGACCCTGTTGCTTGGGCAATCTGCTCTGTTTGTATTTGGGAAAGATTAATAAAAATAACTCCAGAGTGAATTTTCATTTGAGATTAGACGCTTGTGCAGCAGAGACCAAATAGTTTTGCATTTAATAAATATACTTAGTACGTTTTTACTTGTTAAACTGTAGAGTCAACATTGTTTTAATAAACTAAATTTGTAACATCATCATTACAATGCTAAACCCTTCAAAAACCATATATAAAAAAGTGTAGAATAATTTTATGCCAAGTTATTTTTTGTGTTTCGTTTCAAATCAAATTTTATATATTTTATATTTCCCCCCAAACCAAAGCCCACCTACCCCACAACTCCTCAACAGCAACACTAACGACTCCATCCATAATAAATAAAAAAATAAAACTAAAAAAAAAAACATTTTCTTGTGGTCATGTCATTTACAGCTGCGTCCGGTGGAGATCAGTACGTGGAGCTAAATACGCCATTGAAGAAGCGTCGTGTGCAGCAGTTAGCCAAAGAATCTGCCACTGTTGCAGCCACAACTGAGACGCCTGTTCATCAGCAGCTTATCACACCGCGTCTGGCATCTGGGGATTGTGTGGCTCAACGTACACGCTCCAAAACTCTGACGCCCGAGGAGTTGCCCAGCACAAGCAGCGCGGCAGCTGCCGCAGCGCGACACCGCCACAGCATTGGCAGCAGCAGCGGTGTTAATAATAAACAACATTCAACAGAGATCAACAATTGCAATCACGTCATTGGAGTGACGCCACAGCGCGGTGCAGCTGCCCGCGCAGTAACAGCAACAGCAACAGGTGCACCAACACGCAGCAACAGCGGCGGCAACAACAACAGTAGCAGCAATCTGTTGAATTATTATCGCAAGACGCGCAAGGTTAGCCATACGCGTGGCAAGGCAACAGCACAACAGCAACCGCTGGAGAATATTATTAGCAAATTGCCAACCGTTGAGCGGGAGAATACAAGTGCGCGTCTGCAGGCCAGCAGTTCGGCTGTAATTGCAGCCGCTGCGGCAATTGACGCTGCCTCCTCAACTGCTGCAACGCGTCACGAGACGAGCGGCAGCAGCAACAGTAGCAACAGCAACAACAACAACGTTGCCGTTAAACGTTTGGATAAGAAAACCAACATCAATAATAAATATACAAAATATCGCAAAAGTTTGCGCAATTTTCAGCAGCAATTGCTAGCCAGAATTGACGCGACATCGAACGACAAGATTACAGCCGACGACGAGGACGAGGATAACAGCGATTACGGCAATTTGGATATTGAATATAATCCAGTGCCACAGTTTCCGCCGCAGTCGTCGTCAGAGGTTGAGGCTACCGCCGCAACTGCTGTAACTGTTGTTGCAACAAACACAGCGGACGAGGCAGCATTATTTGAAGAAGCCGGCGGCGTGTCTACCTCAGACGCCGACGAGGACGAAGACGAACAGGAGGAGGAGGAGGAAGTGGACGCTGAAGAGGAGGAGGAGGTGGGTTTTTACGAAATTGTTAACTCGGCCGATTCATCGTACGAGGAGGACGCCCAAATTGTTGCCGAAGAGGACGAATTGAGTGAGGAGGACGTTGACGACGACGACGATCTTGAAGAGGATTTTGACGAAGAGGAAGAGGATCTTTCAGAGGGTGAATTGGCTGAGCAAATTATTGGTGAACTTGGTGGTGAGTTTCCTATTTGAGTTTATCTAAAAACAATAAACAACATTTTCACAAATATGTACACACTGATTGGACCTTAAAATCACAATTAGTATTAGTTTATATTCCCAACCCCAAAAACATTCTAAATGTAATATAAAATATTAGTTCAAATTTTTTTTATAATAACTATGTGTATGAGAGGTGATTTATATTTATGCCTATTCTATTTCAAATATGAGCAAATCTATAAAACAATATTAAATTATTTATCGATATATACTTTGGCATGAACTACAAGAGTAATATAATAATATTTGATATTATTATTTTTTAGAAAAAACTGAAATAGAGCTGCGAAATTATTGATAATGACACAACTAAATAGTTTCGATAGTTTTTGGTAACAAAACGCGATAAACATGATAAATATAAAATACAAAAAATTAAATATGACAAATTGAATTTACGTTAAAATCTATTAATCTTGAGTTTTATATAAAATTTTATTAATCGACAGTTTATTTTAATGTTTAATTTAATTTTCAAAATTTAATAATATATCGCAATGATGAGAAAACTATCGATAATGGCAACAAATAAAAAACCATTGATTTTATCGAAAGTATCATCGTTTTAGTATTTAATGTAGAATTCCAATATTTTTTATCAACTTTTTCTTAAACAAAAAACCTTGCAGATAGTAATAATTTAATTGTATTACTCTTGAAGTAAATTTTAGTCTTTTTATCAGCTCTATAAATATTACTTGTGTTGTATAGATTTTGTGCTCTTTGATTGACTCTCATCAAATTTATTGCATTTTGAATTGTATATATGTATTTAGTGTTATTTTTTTTTTTAATTTTATGCATGAACCCCACTTGTGTTTTCCCCATTTTGCACTTTTCTTTAAATATTAACAAATAAAACAACTCGCCAGTGTTGCCACACCCCTACCACATAATATTGTGGCTTAAAATGAATTGCACAAATATTTTGTGCGCTCGCTCATATTGATAAGTAAGCGAATTTCTTATCAACATCAACTGAAACATTTCTTGTTCAATTGGTTTTTTGCGACTCGCCTTATAATTCCCCATATACTATATAATATATACTTAACTGTGTACATATGTAGAGTCTATGTACAGACTCGCGTTTGTATATTATATTAATTGTTTTTGTTGATAAAAAAAAAAATAAATAAAAATAATGTTCGCAAATGCCAACGCACTTTGGCAAAAGGGCAGTTGAATTTTTAACGTTGCGCAGTTTAGAACGAAATATATTTTTGCTGCGAACTGCAATTGTGAAATATTATTGTTATTATAATTAAAATTCTAAATAATTCTCAACAGAAAAAGTGCAAATAAATGCTTATCAATTGCATTACAATATTAGCTGGGGCAAAGGTGTGTGTGTTTTTTTTAATTTATTATTATTTTTATTTAAATATCTATCTACCATAAAAAATAAAAAAAAAATACCCCAAGCTGCTGTGCTGTCATCTAAAACTCAGGGCTTCTTCTTTTCAATTCCAAATGGAAATAGCAATAATACCCAATTAATATTATTAAATTTTCACTTAATCATTTATACAAAATACGCCCCATTTAATGTCTCAATTATTGCATTAACTATTACATATATACATACATATTATTATTTTTTATTTATTTATTTATTTTACTTATTGCATACTCATTTTTCAAGAAGTTTTGCTTTTGTGTATGTGTATGTGTAGTACGTGGCCAGTGTGTCCCCCCTTTATTTAGTTTACAGGATTTGCAGTGTTGTAAAACAAAAAAAGAAAATAAATCACATTTTTATTTCAATATTGTTTTATTTTGCACGTTGTTGTTGTTGTTGCAAAATTAATTGATTTGCAAAAATTTATTTATAATATATGTATATTTCTATATATACTACAATTAATATATTTATAATATGTGTAACACAAATATATATATAATATATATTTCATTGCTGATGCCTTGTGTTGTTGATGATGATGATGATGTTGTTGTTTTTGTGCAAACAATTAAAAAATGCAAATTATAAAAAATAATTGATATATACATATATATAAATTATATATATATATATATATTAAAAAAAAAAGAATTTAAACCGCCGTCGCCATGTGTGGTGTATACTAGAAAGAGAAAGATATGCAAAGTAAGAGACAGAGAGAGAGAAAGAGACATAAAGTTCTATGTAGCAGCAACAAAAGCAGCGAGGCGGGCGTCAAAGGCAGAGCAGCAATAACAACAACAACGACAACTATTAGCAGCAGCAACAACAAAAGTGCAGCAACAACGAATACTACCATAAACAATACGAACAGCAGCAGCAACAACAACAGCAGCAGCAGCAGCAATAATTATAACAAACAACAACAGCAGCAACAACAGCCAACATGTTGCTGTTGTGTGTGTGTCTTCAAGCTTGCGTGCGTGTGTGTGTGTGCGTGTTTTCTTTATACATACAACAAACAAACATACAGACATACATACATACATACATACATATGCAATAAATAGTTTAGAGTGCCGCCGAGCAGCAGCAACAGTAAACAGCAGCAGCAACAGTTACAAAGTACAACAAATGCCAAGCAGCAGCAACATCATCATTGTCAGCGACTCTTGAGCGTCGCAGAATTTTTTCAAAAATTGTAAAAACTAGTCAAAAATTGCCTGAACTCTGAATCCTTTACCCAAAACCTCCCCCACACCCCCCGACAATATCCCCAAATAAGAAAAAATCAAAACACTGCGCTCTCAAAATTTCCTTTGCATTACATTATTAAACAAAAAAAAAAAGCAACAACTAACGTAGTAGAGTAGCTGCAAGCAATAACAACAACAACAACAACAATAAACTATAAACAAACAAAAAAACAAAGCTGTTTAACTGTTGTCTCCCACTACTCTACCCCCTCCTCTCTACTTGCCGCCGCCCAACAACAATGCGAACAACCAACCAACCAACAACAGCAACAAAAGGTCCGCCAACGCCGCCGCCGCCACACTCTACAAATTGTAGCAACAAGCGTGGCAACAGCAGCAGCAATCACAACAACAACAGCAGCAGTAAACATACAACAGCCAATAACAACAACAACAACAACAACAGCAGCAGCAGCAACAGCAAGCATAACAAAAACACGCTGGCAACATTCTCTTCAACTGCTGCACCGACAGCGTCGGCGGCAACAGCAACACCAGCAGCAGCAGCAGTAGCAGCAACAACTGCTGGTGTCGCGCCTTTAGGAGCCACAACAACAACGTCCGGTTATCAACGTGCCGCCCCCCCTGGCCAACAACAAATTGGCGGCGGGGCGGCACGTGCCACACGCAGCAGCAGCAACGCTGCAGCTGTTGGCATTGTTGATTATAGCGTACATATGACGCCGCCCTACGCACAGCAGCAACAACAACAGCAGCAGCAACCAGTGGTGCCTTCGCCCTTGCAACAGCATCAGCAACAGTTGATGCCAGCACATCAGTTTGCTGCTGCGCATTTGTCTTCTTTTGTGACGCCCACAGCGCCAGCGACGCAACATTTTCAAGCTGCGGCATATTTTACAGCCGCTCAGCAACAACAACAGCAGCAACATCAACATCATCAGCAACACCAACACCATCAACAGCAGCAGCAGCAGCAACAACAACAGCCGCATTATTATCACAGTTCGGCTGCTGCTGCTGTCGCTGTGCTCAATCTGCAGCAGCAGCAACAACAACAACACCCACAACAACAACCACATCATTATAACTCCACAGGGCCGCAACAGCAACGTCCAGTTCCGCCGCCCATTATCTATCAGCAGCAGCCACGTTACGCAGCGGCAACATTTGTTCCGCCACCAACACAACAGCAACAACAACAACACCACACAGCCTACGCACAACAGCAACAGCAGCAACATTCTTCACTGCGGCGCAGTTCACGTAGCAAAACGGGTTCCTGTGTGAGTTCCGCAGCAGCCGCACAGCAGCAGCAACAACAGCAGCAGCATCATCTGCAACAGCAACACCAACTGGCTGCGGCAGCAGCAGCAGCTGTTGTTGTTGCGCCCGGAACGGCTGCTGCTGCTGCCGCCACACTACAACAGCAACAACAACAGGTGCCGCCCCAACAATATCCATACCATCAGCAATTGGGCAGCAATACAGTTGTTGTTGCCGTGCGTCAGCAGCAGCAGCAACAGGCAGCCTTACACCAACACCAACACCAGCAGCAACTGCATCAACAAGCACTGCAGCAGCAACATCACCAGCAGCAACGTGCCACAATTGTCCAGCCCGGTTTTCTATTCAGTTATCGCAGCAATCATAATCAGCAGCCACCACAACAACAACAACAGTTGCAACAACAACAGCAACAGCAATCTACAGCCAAAGCGACAACACATAGCAGTGGTAAGTGGCATTCATATGGAGCTTCTTCTGTCTGTGTGTGGAGTGTGGAGAGAGAGAAACAGAAAGAGAGCGAAGCAACAGAAGAAGAGGAACGGGAGCGAAAGGATAAAGCAATAATACAAAAAAAATAGCAGACAACAGCAAAGCGGAACCGCGACATCATAAAAAAAAAAAACTCGCATACCTTGACCAGCTTCTGTTTTTTTTTTTTTTTTTCTCCTTATTTTGAGTCCACACACATACGCACGCAAGCACTTCACGTACTTTTGGTTTAGGATCAGGATAATAGGCTTTCAATTTTAAATAATTAATAATAGTAGAGGCGTTATTTAGTAGGCGTGGTCCGTTTGTATTTGGATTTATATTTTTGTATATACATATATTTGTACAATGCATACTACATTAAATTCTTGGTCTCTCGGTCACAGTCTGTCGGTTTTTTGGTATGTATTTTTTGTTACTGGTGTTGGGTTAGCAATCAAGCAAAATTTAATTAAACAAGAAACATAAAAATTAAAAAAAAAAAAAGCTGCACAAAACAAACGTCAATCAATCAAAATCGAATCAATTAAAAGTTATAAAACTATCGATGTTACAATTGTTTTGATGTTTTTATCTATATAACACTGACTACCCTTATTGAAACTATCGATAACTGAATTGTGAGTGAGCATCGATAGTTTGTATTTTTTGAGCTTTTTGAACTTCATGACATTATACCATATCACCCACCCCATCCTCTCTCACCCTCGTCGCGTGTTGCCGCTTTGCTCGCGGTGTCTGCCCTTTCCCCCATGTTCCTCTTCCCCTTAAAACACAAACAACAAATAATAGCAGCTCTAATTTCTCTTTACATTTCTCTCTCTTTTTTCTGTGTCCTCCTTTATCTCACTCTCTGTGAATGCTTCAACTCTTGTTTTTTTTTATGCGTGTTTTCATTTGTTAAAACCCAAAAAAAAAACCAATTCTTCAATTCAGCAGCTTCGGATGCTTTAACATATAGTTTGATGGCACAACAGCAACAACAACAAGCGCCAAATGGACCGCCGCATGCAGGTGGACAACAATTGACGTCAGGTAAAATACAAGCAAATACAATAGCAAAAACAAAAAATAAAGCAAAAAAAGAAAAACAACAACACATCTTTAATCCACTCACAAACACATACACACACGCACGCGTTTTTAACTCTCATCCACGCACACATACACACACATACATACTTTTTATTTTTGATTTTCCCTTACACACTTACCCACCCATACAATAACAAGTGTTACCCACACAGTGAACAGAGGCGGGGGACAGGTGGCAGCAGCACAGCGATTTATTATTATTTGCCAGCACTAATAACTATCGATAAATCGTTGTTATTGTCATCGCTTTTTTGAGTTTTTATTGCTTTTCCACATTTGTTTGTTTTTTTTTCCTTTGTATTTTTGTCGTCAGCTGTGCTCTCTTTGTCTCTTTCTCTCTCTGTTGCATTAGTAAACTCTTTTTCTGTATTTAACTTTTGTTTTTAATGCATTTGTAATACTAAATTTAAATTTTTTGAATTTTTCAGGTACCAATTCTGCAAGCATCAGCATCGTTGCAGCCGCACTGAGCGCCGCACGCGAATCCGCGGTCAACGTTAACAGCGCAGTGGGCGCAACTAGTAGCAGCAGCGGCGCTAGCGGCGGCGGCGGTGGCAGTAACAATAGTGCCTCAACTAGCGGCAGCAATGTAACAACTGCAGCAACAAATGCTGCTGCTGCTGCAGCAGCACAGCCGACCACAGCAACAACAACAGCTGCTGGCGCTGCTGCTGCTGCAACTGGAGCTGCTGCTTCTGTAAATGCTGCTGCCGCCGCTGCAGCTGCGGCTGCCGCAGCAGCAGCTGCAGATTCTGAAAGTGATGATAGCGAAGTTGGACGTCTACAGGCGCTGCTGGAGGCACGCGGTTTGCCGCCACATCTATTTGGCGCATTGGGTCCACGCATGACGCACATACTCCATCGCACCATTGGCAACAGCAGCACCTCGAAGGCGAATCAGCTGCTCCAAGGCCTGCAATCGCACGATGAATCCCAACAGCTGCAGGCAGCCATCGAGATGTGCCAAATGCTTGTCATGGGTAATGAGGATACGCTCGCCGGATTCCCAGTTAAGCAGGTGGTGCCAGCTTTAATACAATTGCTGCGCATGGAGCATAACTTTGATATTATGAATAATGCCTGTCGCGCCCTCGCCTATATGCTAGAAGCATTGCCACGTTCCGCCGGCACTGTAGTGGAAGCTGTGCCTGTATTTCTACAGAAGCTACAGGTCATACAGTGCATGGATGTGGCCGAGCAGAGTTTAACCGCATTGGAGATACTCTCGCGTCGTCACAACAAGGCCATACTACAGGCGAATGGCATCAGTGCGTGTCTAACATATTTGGATTTCTTCTCAATTGTGGCACAACGTGCCGCATTGTCCATAACCGCCAATTGTTGCCAAAATATGCATGCCGATGAATTTCATTTTGTGTCGGCAAGTCTGCCACAATTGGCGCGTCTGTTATCCCAACAGGATAAGAAGTGTGTGGATAGCGTGTGCACGGCATATTGGCGTCTTGTCGAGAGTTTTCCCCATGATGGCAAACGTTTGCAGCAAATTGCAAGCGCCGATTTACTCAAGAATTGCCAGCAACTGTTGGTGGTTACACCGGCCATATTGAATACGGGCACCTTCACCAATGTGGTGCGTATGCTGAGCTTAATGTGCGCCGCCTGTCCAGATTTGGCCATATCCTTGTTGCGCAACGATATTGCAGCAACATTGCTTTATTTGCTAACTGGCAATGCGGAGCCGGCGGCAGCGAGTGCCAATCATGTGGAGCTGGTGACTCGCCCCCCATTGGAGCTATTGGAATTAACCTGTTTAATTGGTGAGCTTATGCCGCGCCTGCCGCTGGATGGCATCTTTGCGGTTGATGCTCTGCTGGATCGTCCCACATTGAATACACAGGATCAGGTGCAGTGGCAATGGCGTGATGATCGTGGCGCCTGGCACAATTATTCAACAATCGATTCACGTTTAATTGAGGCCGCACATCAGAGCAGCGAGGATGAGATTAGTCTCAGTACCTTGGGACGCACCTATACCGTTGATTTCCATGCCATGCAACAGATTAACGAGGACACTGGCACCACACGACCCGTCCAACGTAAGCTTAACCCCAATTATGTGGCACCAGCAACTGCAGCTGCCACGGCAGCAACAGGCACAGCAGCAGCAGCAGCCACAGCTGGACAGGATTTGAGCGCAACGGCATCAACATCAGCTGCAGCCACCGGCAGCAGCAGCAATAATAATAATAATAACAACAATAATAATACAACAAATCAAACAAAACGCCGTCCCTCGCTGGATGCACGGATTGCCTGCTTGAAGGAGGAACGCGGTTTGGCCGCTGATTTCATTAAGCACATCTTCAATGTATTGTACGAGGTGTACAGCTCCTCGGCAGGACCAAATGTACGCTACAAGTGTCTGCGTGCTCTGCTACGCATGGTCTACTATGCCACGCCGGAACTGTTGCGTCAGGTGCTCAAATATCAGCTTGTTTCCAGTCATATTGCCGGCATGTTGGGTAGCAATGATTTGCGTATTGTTGTTGGCGCTTTGCAAATGGCTGAGATATTGATGCGTCAATTGCCGGATGTATTTGGCACACATTTTCGTCGCGAGGGCGTCATCTATCAGTTTACCCAATTGACTGATCCCAATAATCCCATATGCGCCAATCCATCACCCAAGCCGCTAAGCACAACAGCAGCAACAGGAGCGGGCGCTTTGAGCACGCCCACAGCAAATGCTGGCGGTTCACAGAGTGCTCCCGCATCGGCGAATAGCTTGCAAGTGAATCCATTTTTCATGGACAATGTAACAAATGCATCGGGATCAAGCAGTGCCAGTGCCACGCCCAGCAGCAGCAGCGCCAAACATCAATCGTATACCGTCAAGAGCTTTTCCCATGCCATGAATGCGCTGACCGCCAGCGCCAATGCTGTGGTCAAGCAACAGCAGCAGCAACACCATCATCACCAGCAGCAACAGGGTGGCAATTTGGATGCTCCTACCGCCGGCGTTGGCTACAACTACAGCAGTTCGGCGCCCTGTTCATCCGCCTCAACTGCAGCGGCAAATGCAACGCCAGCTGCCTACTTTGTGGCTGCCACATCAACTGGTGATCCACGACAGTATCTGAACTTTCAACAGCCAGCGGCGCCATTGCCAGCCGCACAATTGGAATTGCTGCCAACAGCAGCAGCAGCAGCTGCCGCCGTCACGCAACAGTTGCCGCCAGCACAGATCATCTACAATAGCGCTCAGGGCGCAGCTAGCTATCAGCAACAGCAGCAGCAGCAGCACATGAATGTGGCTGTGGCCTCCACCAGCGCTGCGGCTGCCAACAATAATACCAGCAGCAACAATTGCTCATCGTCCGCCTTGCAGCATAAGATGACGGACATGCTGAAGCGTAAGGCGCCGCCAAAGCGTAAATCCCAAAGCAGCGGACGCGCCAAGTCCAGGCAGGATGATGCCGCAGTAGCAGCTGCTGCTGTCAATTCAACAAGTTCTGCTATGCACGAGTTGCTCAGTCGTGCCACAAGTAAGTACAGTTTAGAAGTAATCTTAAATGATGATTATTATAATTTTTTAAATCAGAAAAATTGTTATCAATTTTGTGATAATTCTAGAACAAACTAAGAATATCCTTTATAGTTAGTTTTTGCATATAAATCATGATTTAAATTTTTTTTACTGAGTTTAAATAAAACTTTGAAAATTATAATTATTTTTGAGTAGAGAAATAAAACTTAAAAATGATTTTTATTTTTTATAGGTAAATATGGCAAGTCTGCATTTATTGTCAATAAAAGACAAAATTATATAGAGAAATTAATTTAAAAATGTATTTTAAAATATGTTTTTCTTTTTAAAAATATTAAAAGAACATTTTTCAAAAAATGCTTGTTCTTTTTAAAACTTAAAAAATGTATTTAAAATATGATCAAAAATATTTTTTAAATTATAAAAATGTATTTAAAAAATACCTTTTCTTTTGGAAAAACGGATGAAATTTTTTTAAAAAATGTTTGTTCTTTTTAATATTTAATAAATTATTAAAAAAAATGTTTTTTTCCTTGCAAAACGAATTAACAGATTTAAAAATATGTTTAATATTTTTTTTATTTAAAAAATATATTTTTTCGGTGCGTATTGATTCCCTTATTGATAAATAATATCAAACCATCCAAATTTAGTTACAAAAGTATTTTTTAATCATAAAATAAATAAAACGCAATTAAAAATGAATATACATATTTGAGTTTTATTTATTTATATTTTTATTTTTGTTCAAAAATTATTTATTTATTGTTTATTTTATAAAGGTTTTATTTAAAATTGTGAAAATAAAAAATATTTTATAACTTATATGCAAAAAAAAACTTTAAAATATTGATTTAAAAATAAAATTTATAATTGTTTCGGTTCTTGCAGTTTGTAATATTTATGCTATACTAAAATATTTATATTTTATGCCTATAAACAAATTAAAATATTGTATTTCTCTAATTTTTTCTAGGTCTCGGCAGTGGTACTGGCGGTGGACGCAACACGCCTAGCACTGGCTCTGGATCAGGCAATTCCAAGTCACGCTTTAGTGCTGGCAATACCAACAATGCAAGCAGTGGCACCACCACCTCCGCCAAATCCTCATTTCTGGCTTCACTCAATCCGGCACGCTGGGGCCGACAAACGGCGCATCATCATCAACATCATCAGCAGCAACAGCAGCAGCAACAAACTGCATCGCATCATGGACAGAGCAAGGATGGCAGCTCCAATAGCAGCACAGGTTCTTCTGCTCCTTGCACATCTGCTGGCAGTTTGGCCTTTGCGGGCGCTCATGGCGGTGCCGCTGGCAGTGGCATGAATGCAGCCGCTGTTGCAGCCAGCATTAGCAAGAGCATCTCGCATGCCAATCTCATGGCAGCAGCGAATCGTGAACGTGCACGTCAATGGGTGCGAGAGCAGGCTATTGATTTTGTCAAACGCTACACGGAGCAGGAGGCGCGACGCAGCAAGGCACGCGAAAGTGAGGGTAACAGTGCAGCAGGTGCGGGTGGCAATTCTATGTTGGGCTCAGCGGCAGCTGCAACACTTACCACATCATTGGCCAGCACAACCGTTTTGGAGCGTTTGTCCAGCATATTGCTTAAACTAAATGGCAGCTATCATGACTGTCTGGATGCACTGCTCGAACTAAAGACCATTCTGCTGGAGAGCGATATATCACCATTCGAAGTCAATCATTCGGGTCTCATCAAGGCAATGCTTAACTACATGACCAGCGAATCGGGTTTAGTGGAGCGTGATGCGCGTCTGCGCAGCTTTATGCATGTCTTTGCTGGTCTACCATTAGAGCCACTGCTACAGAATGTTGGCCAATTGCCAACCATTGAGCCGCTCGCCTTTGGCGCCTTTGTGGCCAAACTCAATGGCTGTGTTACGCAGCTCGAACAGTTTCCCGTCAAGGTACATGACTTTCAAGCTGGTCCCGGCGGACGTACCAATCAAAGCGCGTTGCGTTTCTTCAATACGCATCAGTTGAAGGTTGGTTGAAATGTTTTACTATATTTTAGCCATGATTATCTAATTCAACACTCTCTTTTAATTTATCTAGTGTAATCTTCAGCGTCATCCGCAATGCAGCAATTTGCGGCAATGGAAGGGCGGCACTGTTAAAATCGATCCCTTGGCCATGGTACAGGCAATTGAACGTTATTTGGTTGTGCGCGGTTATGGCGGCATACGTGCCGATTCTGATGATGACAGCGAAGAGGATATGGATGATAATGTGGCCGCTGTTGTGATGACACAATCAGGCTTCAAGCATAAACTACAATTTCTTATTGGCGAACATGTGTTGCCCTATAACATGACAGTTTATCAGGCAGTCAAACAATTCTCGCCGCTGGTCAATGAACAGCATGAAACGGATAACGAGTCAGAGATGCTGTTGGGTAAGTGTAAAAGAAAATATAAAACAATTCCGTATTAAACATAATCCCACCAAACAGGCAACAGCAGTATTTGGGTGCAGCAGCACACCATCTACTATCGTCCTGTGGAGGAGGAGGGCACTGGCTCGGGTGCAAATAGTTCTTGCAGCAGCAGCAGCAATCAAGCGGCGGCGGCACACAACAAGCAGCAACTGTTGAATAGCGGCGGTAACAGCAGCAATGCTACGTCCAGCTCATCACATATGGCTACCTCATCGTGCTCCTCATCCTCATCGGCAGCCACATCGAGTGGTGGCAAAAAATCGCACAAATCGAGCAGTAAATTTATGCGCAAAAAAACAGAGCTGTGGCACGAGGGCATTGCACCCATAATGTTGTCACCTCTTAAGGTATTCCTGAGCAGCTGCCTGCCCAACGATGTGGTAACTGTGCAGGATGCCTCATTGGATGCTCTATGCATGCTGCGTGTCATACACGCGCTCAATCGTCATTGGGAGCATTTATATGGCTGCGTTGTACGACAGAATATCATTGCACAATCGGAGTTTGTACATCCAAAGATTACGGCCAAGGCAAATCGACAGTTGCAGGATCCATTGGTCATTATGACGGGCAATTTGCCACAGTGGCTGCCACAAATTGGCATGGCCTGTCCCTTCCTTTTCCCCTTCGAGACACGCCATTTGCTGTTCTATGCCACCAGCTTTGATCGGGATCGTGCGTTGCAACGTCTGCTGGATACCACACCAGATTTGAATTCCGCCGAATCATCAGAGCGTGTTGCGCCACGTCTAGATAGACGCAAGCGCGCTATATCGCGTGCCGAGCTGCTCAAGCAGGCTGAGCACATACTCCAGGACTTTGGCAACTCCAAGGCACTACTGGAAATTCAGTATGAGAATGAGGTAAGCTTGTGATATTATAAATATATATTTATTTATTTACTAATTTTGGTTTTTATTTAATAGGTGGGCACTGGACTGGGACCCACATTGGAGTTTTATGCTCTCGTCTCTGCTGAACTGCAGCGCACAGATCTCGGCCTATGGAATGGCAGCGATAGCTATCGTCACAATTCATCCAATATTGCGGATGTGGTCAAGTCCAGCAGCGCTACGCTGCACATTGAGGATGCCCTGGAAACGACAACCAATGAGCAGTCGACGCAGACAGCGGCAACAGCTACAATTGTTAGTAGCAGCACCATTACAACCACAACAACCGCACATCTGACCCGCTCCAGCAGTCGCAGCAATGCGCTTCGCCATCAGCAACAACAACAACAACAGCAGCAGTTGGCGGAGCACAGCTCCTCTAGCGCTGGCTCAAATGATAACGCTTTAAATATGATCATTGCACAGCAGTTTAGTGATATGTCCACAACAGATGGCACAAACGCTGCTCATGTTCTGGAACAAACGACAACAACAGTCACAACAACAGCAGCAACAGCAGTAGCAATAAATTCCTCAACCGTTAGCTATGTGCATACGGCGCATGGCTTATTCCCATTGCCATTGGGTAAATCCTCTAAGCTGCCACAAATGACCAAGGCCAAGACCAAGTTTAAGTTTTTGGGCAAATTTATGGCCAAGGCGGTAATGGATAGCCGCATGGTAAGTAGATCGACAAACACAACTTAAATATATTTTAAATGATAATTGAAAAACTTTGCATTTATAATTATTTATAAATTAACTTACTTTATGTATTTTCAATGTATATCGCACATTTAATTCAAAGAAACCTTTTTTTATTTATTTTTAACACGTTTGGCACATTTAATTCTATCAAAATTTTGCTGTTCTATTTTTATGTTGAGTTTTATGTTAATCGGAAAAATAATTGTTTCCCACAAAGCAGAGTTCGTAAATAATTTTATTTATTTATTTTTTTATCATAAAAATCATTTATTAATTTCAAATATATATCAATAATCTTGACACTTTCAACCGTAATTCAAAGCAAGTTTCTTTTTAAATTCTTAAAAGTCAATTTATTTTTAAGTTTATTTAAAATCTCAGTTACATTTATTTTTGGCCAGCAAAAAAATATTTATTAAAGATTTCCTTAATAAAGACTTTTAAATCGTTTTAAAAATTAACAATTTTATTCTATTAATTTTTAGTTTGTCGCTTTAAAAATTAGTTATTCCAAGTCTGTTAATAATATTAAACTTTCAATTTTCTTACAGCTTGATTTACCATTCTCATTGCCCTTCTATCGCTGGCTGGTCAGCGAGGAGCATTCAATTGGTCTGGCCGATTTGTTGCGCGTGGCACCCGAGGTACAAAGCACGCTGGTGCGTTTGCAGGATTTGGTGCGACAACGTGAGGACATTCAGACCAATCCCAATATGGATGCCATGGAAAAGAAGGAAAAGGTAATGTTGAAAATCTTTTCAAAGAGAACACAATTTTAATACTAATTCATATTTATGCAGATGGAGCAACTGGATTTGGATGGCTGTCCCATAGCCGATTTGGGTCTGGACTTTGTATTGCCCGGTCATGCCAATATTGAGCTATGCCGTGGTGGACGCGATACGCCCGTCACAGTGCACAATTTGCATCAGTATATATCGCTGGTCACCTACTGGTTCCTCATCGAGGGTGTGCAGAAACAGTTTGAGGCGCTGCGCGAGGGTAAATTAAACAAATGGCTTAATTTATTGCAATATTATATTATATAATGAATTATATATTTTTCCAGGCTTTGATTCAGTGTTTCCCATACAACGCCTGCGTATGTTCTATCCAGAGGAGCTGGAGTGCGTATTTTGCGGCTCGGGCAGCGAACAGCATCAACGCTGGGATCTCAAAATGCTGCAGGATAGCTGCCGCACTGATCACGGCTTCCATCAGGAATCTCAGGCCATACAATATTTATATGAGATACTTACCTCGTATACACGTGATGAGCAGCGCGCCTTTTTACAGTTTGTCACTGGATCGCCGCGTCTGCCGACTGGGGGCTTTAAGGCGTTAACACCGCCTTTGACCATTGTGAGGAAGACATTGGATGGGAATCAGAATCCCAATGATTATCTACCATCTGTGATGACCTGTGTCAACTATCTAAAGTTGCCGGACTACTCGAGTCGTGATGTGATGCGGCAGAAACTGAAAGTGGCTGCCAATGAGGGCAGCATGTCCTTCCATCTGTCTTAAAACGAAACGAAAAACAAACCACAACAGTTAGGAAACAAAACACTTTATTCACATACATATATAGAAGATACACAATCCAAATATGCCTATACATATTCTATATATATATATAGTACTATATCTTATAAATGATTAGTCCAAAATCGCTGCAGCAAGCAATACATTGGATAGCAGGGAAAAACCACCCCAAGAAACCAAACCACAATCAAAACTGTTTTTTTCACAATTGCAATTTAACTCTCTTTCTCACTTATTTTACCACTCAACTGGCCAAATTCGATATATATATATATACATATAAATATTTTGTAATACAAAAACACAACAACGGGCTTACATAAATATTTTAATCGTGTGGTGATTCCTCAGCAAGTGAGTGTACACACACACACACACTACACAAAAGGCAAACAATTGAAATGCTATTAAATAAATTATTTAGTAAAGCGCAACTGAAATAAATTGTATTTCCAATAATTATGGTTATTTTAAAATACTTTTCTTGTTTTAGTTTTCTTGTTCACATTGATTTAAATATTGCGCTTGGATTTCGCTCTAGTTAAAATTTGTTTAAGTTTTTTGTTATGTTCCAACAATTATGCTGGCGTTTATTTAAATAAGGCATTAATGGAAACGCTTATAACATTATGAAGGTTGCAAAGATATCGCAATAATTTTTTCCTCCCAAAAAAAAAAAAACAACATATTTATGTATGTAGAAACGAAATGAATTCAAAGAAGTTTTACAAATAAACAAAAAGAGAATGCCCACCCTTGAAATATAAATTTATGAAATAAATCAATATATATATATATAATCATTTATATATATATATATATAAATATAGACATATATAATACAATTTAAAGAATATGTGTGTATCTCTAAAATGCCTCTAAAGCAAATATACAAGCTGTGTTAATTTCTCATAGCAAGCAGAAAATTAATTAGGAATGGGGCTAACAAAAAATAAATCAAATAATAATAATAAACAAAAAAATTAAATAAAATTTAAAAAGCACATTTCGTTTAAAATCGTATCATATATGCATATATGTATACAAGAAATGGAGTTCTTTAGCGTTTAGTTCATATTGCATATACTATATATATATATAAATATCTTTACATACATACACTAAAATATATATAAACTACATACAAAAAACAGAAAAAATAAAATAAAAATAGATACTGTAACATTACATAATTGTAACTATAATTGTACTGTATTTAAAGCCTATACATTTTGGTGTTGTTTAAACAAAACTAATAAATCGAATGGCGAAATCGATATATAATATATATAAAATTAATATGAAATGATTAATCAATTTTTGCAGTACTGATCATATAAATAATGATTTACAATTATTATAATAATAATATACAAATATTAAAAATTAATAATAATTATAATACTTTATAAACAACAGCAACAACAACAAACAAAAAAACCGCATCAAGTTACAAATATAAAAGAAAAACAAAAACAAAAAACAAAATCTAGCATTAAATTATCATATAACATTATATAATAGTTACAACAACATAAGAATTGCTCTATAACAAAGAAACCAACAACAAGCAAATAAAACTGATAAAAACAAAAAACAAAAATTGACAATTAAAATGTCCATAGTTTTTATTTGGAATTGTTAATACAACTGAAAATTGGGACTTTTTTAAAAAAAAGCAATTAGCAACAATTGTTAATATTGTTTTTTTTTTTTTTTTTGGTTCTGTGTAATGATTGTTTGACTTCTATTGAAAGCCCCAAAGAAGTTAATGAGCTTTTGGGGGAGTACCTTAATATGAAGCTGTTAAAACTAGATATACGAGGGCGGATTAAAAAGTTATTAAATCGACATCAACAGCTAGTTTGAACAGAACTATTCCTGATTAGTTTGTATTTTAGCATTTTTAGTTTTTTGGAAACTATTCTTTTGGAAACAAAAATGACTATAAAACGATATTTTCAAATTTATTCCGCAATGTACATTTAATCAAAAATATTTTAGCTTTAAAGTTTTCAAAAGTTTCTGTTTCAAAACTGTCTATATACATATTTAATTATCTTAAAGGCAAAAGTTCTTCGAGTAAAACTTATATAAATTACTAGTAATATCTATTATTTCCTACACCGAATCTGGAATTTAATAGGGACTTTAAATAAACCTGATTAAGATTATATTAAAAACTAGATTATCAAATGCCAAAATATTTATATCTCACCTCTATAATCACAATGCTACTTAAAAAATATCAATGTTTACTTAAAATTGGGAAAACATTATGTTATGATAGCAAATATATGGAATATTACAGGCAGATGTTTGGCAAATTTTGATATAACACAGATGTCACATTTATTTAATTAATTACAGAGCAAATATTTAATTTAGTTTATTATTTTCTTAGGGCTATATAAGCCGCAGATCTTAAACTCAGATTAGTTAATTAATATTAAAATGTTGCGACTATTTATCCTTAGTCTAACGCTGGCGTGTGCCTTTGGCCAAACCAATTATTGCCAGAAGGGTCTGTGTGGCGGTGTCAAGCATATTGCCTGCCAGAACAACGGAGTAAGTGCAGGCAGAGATTACTTGAGTTCACTTATTGATTTATGAATTTATAGGCCTGGTCCTCGAGCTGCCCAAAGACTCCGGCGCCCTTTATCATCAACATGAACGCGACGCTCCAACAACACATTGTGATGGCACATAATGTTAGACGCAATCGATTGGCCCTGGGTAATTTAGCTGGCTATAATACTGCCAGACGTATGGCCACCATGCGCTGGAATGAGGAGCTGGCCAGCTTGGCGGTGCTGAATGTGCGACAGTGTGTGCAGCAGCGGGATGCTTGCCACAACACCAATAGCTTCAGTCAAAGTGGACAGAATCTGGCACTTATTACCTATGCGGGTGATTGGACAAGCAGGCCAAATCAGGAGCTGATGACAGAGGTCATTACCAACTGGTGGCAGGAGTATCAGAATACCAACATGGCAATCATTAATAACTACCCAAACAA
The DNA here is from genome assembly GCA_035043045.1 of Hirtodrosophila alboralis. Classification (NCBI taxonomy): domain Eukaryota; kingdom Metazoa; phylum Arthropoda; class Insecta; order Diptera; family Drosophilidae; genus Hirtodrosophila; species Hirtodrosophila alboralis. Next base: position 296,123 of record JAWNNH010000214.1, on the reverse strand, counting down.
CTGGAGTGGACCGTAAGTACTAAGACAGTTGTCCCTTGTAGCAATATTCTTGATTCACAATGTCCTGCTTCCACAAATGTTAGCTCCATTCAAAACTTTGCACTGATGGCACAACAGAGGAACATTGCCTGTGGTTGTGCTGCTGCCAGGTTTGTGAAGAATTCCCTTAATCATTTCCTTGTTGCATGCAACTATGCCGTGGACAACATTGGAGGCCAACAAGTCTATGTGAGTGGCATTACAGGTGCCGGCTGCCAGTTGGGTACCAATGTCAACTTCGATGGTCTATGCAAATTTGCCGAGGTCTACAATGTCTAAAAAATACTAGATAAGATATATAAATAAATATGAATATTACTGCTGAACAAAATGAAATCTATCTGCTTTGTTATTCAATATCTAATCAATGTTTAGAATACTTTATTAAATATGAACATTTTTAAAAATCTTTGAAATATCTCAGCTTAAATATCTTGGAAAGTTGTGAGTTAAGATTAGTGTTAAATATGCGAAGGAACAGTATAAATATCTGTGGTTAGAATTTATTTGAATTCTTAAAAACACAAATAATAAAGGGAATGTAACAAGATTAAGAATTTAATCAATAATATTTAAGGTATTTCATTGAATATTAAATTAGAGAAGGCTCTTTTATTTGGAGTTTGTCGTCAGGGCGTTGATTACCCTTTATTTTGTAAATTAAAATTACTTTTTATATTTATTTATATTGTACTAGAATCTTGTAAGTAGATCTAGTCACTAGATCATCCTGGCAACTTATTAAATTCCACAATGTCACTAAGTGTGTAGCCTACACTAAGAAAAAATAATTTTTTTTAAGTATAGAAACACTTTCGATAAAAAAAATAAAATAAAATTCTACAAACAGAGTATAAATCTCTACAAAGAAGTGAAAATTTCCACAGTACGAATATATTTTCTATGATATGAATAAACGAAAAAAATTATGGGTTTATAATCGGAATTATGGATTTTCTACAATATGAAATCCAGGTGTTCTATGAAATGAATATAAAATTCATTAACCTGCAGAAAATTTTCTATGCTCAATATAAATTTTTACAAAATATGTTGACTTATTTCTTTAACCAAAGTAAAGTAATTTTTTTATTCAAATTTAAAAAAATAACGGATTTTTTTTATTATGGAAATAAAATTATAGATTTTTCCATGTTTTGTAGAAAAAGTTTCCTCGAGTTATCGAAATAATTAAATAAAATAAATAAAACAGAAAATTTTATCTGCCAGAGTTACAACATTTTCTTCACTTTGTGGTAATTAAATCTACAGGGCATAAAAAAATGTCTATGGCGCAATTTCTATCCTGTTTTTCCAACCACTGACGTCAGTTTTCCACAATTGGATGTACAATTTTTTTTGAGTGTACTGATTGCGCCCCGGGATGCTCTAACTGAGATTTGTATACGATTTTCAAATGTATTTTTCACCCATTTCACGAATATATTTTTAATAAAATTTTTCCAGGTTTCTCGATATAATCGAAACTTTATTGCTACAAATTGTAGGCTTAAAGAAGTATTTAAACAAATTTTTTAACTTTTTTAAAGAGCAAGAGCAAAATTCAACAAATTTTTAAAAATTCAAAAAAACTTTTAAAAATTCAAAAAAATTTACATTTTTTAAATTCGTAATGGCATGCCGTTAGAAAGGGAATACAATTATCTATTGGATTGTGTAATATTTTGTAAGATCAAATAAGATCTGATGTAGATATGAACAAACTAGTATTTGTGGTTTACTCGAAAAACATTCTTAAAAAAAAATGGTTTGAATTTTTGAAATCAGCGCTTAAAAATATATTAAAAAAATGTCTATGAGCCCCAGTTCCTTTTTTTGCTGTAAACTAGTGTAATATCTGCTTGAACATTTGATTGTCAGTTATAGATAATCAATATCTTCAAAATATATAAAATATAAATATCCCGGCAACAACTAACAAAACACAAAACTAACAACAATATTGACGTTGCCCGGGGCAGCAACAATTAAATTTAACCAGGCGGTTGCCATGGGAAATTAGATAGTTTTCTTTGCCATAAATCTCAAACTTATAAAACTCACAGTCGGATATTTGTGTATATTCAGTCCAATATACTTATACCATATATAATTTCTGTAGTATCAAAATTTAAATCGACAACATGAATAAAACGGACGATATGAAGAGCTCGTCCTTGGACGAGTTCAAGCTAGAGGCAATGCGTTCCATGGGCTGGACTGTGGAAGCCGATATACCCATGGCCAATCAAGAGAATCTGGCCATACTCCATGAAATGGTCAGCATGCGGGCGGAGAAATTTAATCTGCAACAAAGGATCATCGAGCTGGATGAGCGTAACAAGGCAATTGAGCGGCACAAACACAACATTGAGACCACACTGCAGCAAAATCTTGTGAGTGGGTTTAAGGATTGGGAATGAGAGTTGATTATAAAATAAATTTCATTTGCTTAGACCTTTTACAACTCGGTGAAGAATGATGTGCTGAAGGAGGCGCATCGCACACAGCTGGTTATATTGGAGCGACATAAGCTTAAGGAAGATTTGCGCAACAATCAAAAGGAATTGACGGAATATACAGAATATGCGGAGCATACACTACGTAAATGAACATTGAGAGACAGCTGGCGATAGTATTTACAATATAAATCTTTAATATTTCAGGTAAAATCACAAAGAACAAGCGCGAAATTGATGATTTGACGAAACGCATTAAAACGGCCAAATCCAGCCTGGTCGATTGGGCTGAGGCCATGGAGGATGGCAATAAGGGTTATCAGCTAATTGATAAGTACTACCAGGATGACCAGCAAAGAGCACGCGAGCTGAACACACGTCGCCAACTATTGCAGACGGACATTGATAAGCGGCGTAAGCTGATCGTTCAGCTCTATGATGAGCAGAATACGCTGGAAAAGAATCTAGAGCGTACTGCCTGTTTGTATCGAGCGGCGCACATGGAACGCCGTCAAATGGTGGACACCTGGAAGCAGGCGGTCAATCAAATGACACAGCGTGAATTGGAGATACAAAAAAGTGAGGATGAGTGTGCCCAGTTGGTATTGCAAGCGGCAACCATGGCGGCTAATTATCGTATCGCTAATGAACAACTGAACGAAGTCCTGGAGAATAATCGCTTGGTGGAGCTGGGCATTGAATCGTTAAACACAGAGACTTCGGATTTGAGAAACGAAATTCAACGTCTAATAGATGCTTCAATGCTAAAGGATCGTGAGATTGTTGCTCTGCGACATGAGCTAGAGAATCTGTCAAACATGGTGCACTCACATCGTCTGGACAATCGCAAGTTGTTGCAACAGCGCGATAGCAAGACTCTGGAAATTGAGAACTTTACAACGGTGCTGAAACAAGTGGAGGATCGTCTCAAAGCGATTACAGACAAGGCCACCGACGCCAATCAGCGTCTCCAAATACTCGACGAAATGATGGAGGGCGAGGAACTGGCACTGCGGGATCTAAACAAGGAACAGCAACGCTGCAACGATATACTCTATCGTACCCAGCGCCAGATAACTGATCTGCGTGATGAGCACAAGACAAACATTGTACAGAATGGCGCTCTTCACTCCACCCTGCTTGCGGTATGCCGCAACCAGCGGCAGGTGGAGCAGGAGCTGAAGCGCCAAACTGAAATACACTATGATATGTGCTTTAAGTATCTGCAGGCTGAACGTCGTCTGGCCGATTTGCTTGGCAAAAACGCTGATCCAGAGATTGAGGAACGCAATCAGAAAATTCTTGCCCAGTTGGAGCAACATTATGCAACTTTATTACGTCGTCTGAGCTCCACAGAGGCCCAGAACAAGAAGCTTAACTACAGTATGAATGCCTTGGTCATTGTTTATAATGCCGATGGCAAGGATTTGGAGGTGGTAAAGTTCAAGATCAAGGAAGCACAGGTTTATTGCGAGGGCACCATCAAGCGTTTGCGCATGAATCGATATGAGAATTCCGAGTCGATTGTCGAGCTAAGTCTACTCAAAATGCGCTGCAGCGATATACAAAATGTTATCGATAACTGTGGAAAGGGCACCTATAATCTCAATCAGCATCGTCTTGCCTTCCAGCGTATCATCAAGGATCGCTTTGTAGAGCTGCGCAGCCAGCAGGATATATTATTATTGAAACGCAAACATCTCAACGATGAGCTAAGCACCTTGCGTGCGGATCTTGGCGAAAGGAAGAAACACATTGCCGCCATGCAGGCTCGCTTTGAGCTAACATCCGCATTGCTGGGCTTCAATGATGATGGCAGCCAGATCACAGCCACCCAGCTGAAGGTGGAGAATGCCCAACAGCGGCAGCTTCTGGCCGATGAGGGTGATGAGCTTAACAAGAGGGTACTCAAGGCTGAGAAGGAGGTCATTGCCCTAGAGAATACTTTGCGTCAGTTTGATAAATCTAATGATAAATATCGCAAGAATTTGAGATCTTTCGAAGACAATTCAATGGGTAATTATCTAATATAGCAGGGTATCGACTGCCTATACCGAAATGCTGATGTCAACAAGGAAAAGTCTTTATTATATTTGATTAATATTGTTTGTTTCCTTAAATTTTTCTCTAATTTTGTCTCTAATTAATATAAATATTAATTGAAAAAATTTTTTCCAAACCGCAGATGAACAGCATGCCGAGGAGGAGCTTAAGAAGGCGCAGGAAATCTATTGTAATGATCTGCAGAGATTGAAGGTACTGCGTTGCAAGGCGGAGCGTTACGATGTTAAACTGGAAGATCAGAAACTAGAACAGGAAGCACGAAATGCCCAAGTGGAAGCTGAAAAACAAAAGTGCTTAGAAGATTCAGAAACGCTGGATAAGTTAAATAAGGAGCTGCAGGACCAACGATTAAAAATAGATCGAGCCAATCGCGAGATTCATAATTTGCTCAAAGAAATTAAACATAAAGCCATCAGCAATGAATATCTGGCATTGTATGAGCGTGATCTCAATCTACAGGAGCTTGAGAATCGCAATAGAAAGGCCCTAAATCTGTTGGCCGACATGGCCAACACGGATAAGGATGGACCCGATATAATACACTATATGCTGAGCAAGGGCTTAAAATTGCCGCAGCATTTGAAGCCTGCACGCAGTTGTATATCCTCAAAGAGCTCCTCATATAACTCACTGGATTCCTGTTCAATGTACTCAGTAAAGGGTAGGATTTACCAATGATATATTATAATTTATAATATCTATATTTTTCTCTACTTTCCATTCAGGTTATAGTGTACGTTCCTCCGGCTCTGAGGTAAGCCTGGTCAAGGAGGAAGTTTCGCCAAACATTAGTGTTGTCTCTCTTGATTTTCCCACAAAGAAGAAGAAATGATTTAACATAGTTTTCTTTCATGTATTGTATTTTGTCTTTTAAGTGAATATATATTGTTTTCCTCAATGGACTTGCTGATTGAGTATATTTATTTTCTATTTTTCTGTGTGCCCTCTCACGTGCTTCGCCATCGAAGTGTTTACAAATCGGCCAACTAAACAGAAACACCAATAAACACAGCTGAATAGGTGGCCAAAAATACAAGTACATACATATAGTATGTGAAAACAAGATTAAAAAAAATAGCCCACAACAAATCACTGACCAAAAATCAACAAGACTCGAGAGAGAGCATTTTTCCTATATTACGTATGTATGTATTCATTATTATAAATAGAGATTGGATATAGTCTCAGCTAGTGGATACCCTTGACTGATTACACTATGCAACAAAAGTTTAGGTATTTCTTAGATTAAGGCTAAGATTAATTTATAATGATTAAAATAGCTCTTAAAAATGTTCTATGGTAAGGCCTTATTTTTATTTGGCGGGTTTTATTTTTAGTAAGCTTTATATTTGAGCATAAATTGTGTAGAGAAAAAATACATTTCAAAAGCTATACGGAAAAACAAAGCCAAAAGAAGAATAGAAGTGAATAATTTTGTATTTTTGTACATAAATATATAGTTTAAAATGTATTATTCTTTTTATTACAAAAGAAATGATTTTCTGAATAATATTTTACAAATTTTTGCCTTCAAAAACTCAGTAAAATTCAAAGGAAAAAAAGGAAAAAAATCTATTATACATTAATTAGACAATAAAAAAAAGTTATCGTTTGTGCCAATAAGTGCATAAATGGCCAAGAGACTTATAACAATTTATAGATAAAAAACTGATGGTCGGCTTAACTACTTATCTGGCATTTTAAAAAATTATTTAAACAAGAGAATTATACAATATATTTCTTGCAGAAATGCGCATTAAATTTTCAAACAGCCTCTTATTTTATAATTTTCCAATTTTCATATTGCCAACCGTTCTCAAGCAACCCCAGAAAAAGAAATAAGAGATAGTTTTTATACCAAATACTCCCACTAGATACAAAATATACGCATATGTATATAGATATGTACAATATATATATGTTGCCCTAAAGAAAAAACCAGACAGCTGCTTTTTTTCGACACCATTCGGATTTTCGAAATTCTGTTTCAATTCTCACCGGCCTGGGAGCGCAATATTTTTCATTATTTTCGATTTCGCCCAGACGAACGCAGGCAACATCGTCGCTGTCGGCAGACAATTTTTTTCAATATTTTCGTTGCAAGTATTTTTAGAAAAATTTCTGAAAAACAAATTAAATTCTTTTCAACATTTGTCGGGTCAGTAATGGTAGGCTCATAGTACTTAAATATTGAATGTACAGAGACAAATATATAAAAATTTTAAATTAAATTCAAGTAATAAATAGAAAATGTGCTCCACGTCGGTGCTGTGTCCGTTGTGTGCGGTGCCCAGTTTCAATAGCATTGATGCACTGCAGCAGAGGCTAATAAAAGCGGCCAATGGACCATTAGCCTGCCCTTTTCCCCAGTGCAAAGAGCTTTTCCTGGGCCTGGACAAGCTCACCATACACTTGTTTAGCCACACCAGCCTAATGACCAACACGGATGCAGTTACCACAGCAACAGCATTACCAGCAGCAGTAGCAACAATTGCAGCTGCACCTTGTCTCCCCACCAATGTCGTTGCCACAGTCATTCCAACGCCTGTTGCTACAGTTTCCAAAAGGCGAGCCAAAAAATCTCGCGCCAAAGCTGTGGAACCGTCCATAGTTACGCCCATGCCAGCGGCGCCACCGGCCAGATGCGACATCTGCGAGTTTAACTTTCGCAACGATGAGCTCCGTGACATACACTTCCGACTGGTGCATGAGAATGCCGACGGCATAGAGCAGCCGATCGGACAAGAGCAGCAACAGCAACAGGAGCCCTACAAGTGTCATTTGTGCTCAAAGACGTTCCGCATGAAGGGATCGCTGCGTGTACATCTCAAGGTGTTGCACACAATCGGTATATGCAACAGCAACAGCAGCAACAACAGCCACAGCAGCAACAGCAACGGCACTGGCAATGGCAACATTGTCAATTCCACGCCCAAAATAAGCATTTGCGATCGCATTCGGCACAAGGAGGCAACGGCAACAGCCTTGGCCAATGGCAATACTCTTCCTCCATGTAATAACAGCAGCAGCAGCGGCAACTCCCAGCCGTATGCCTTGAGTGGTGCCATATGCATGTTAAAGCAGGAGCCAGCCACACCAACTGACACGGCGCCCTCAACGGAGTACGGCAGCACGCCCAAGAACTGGGAGTGTGATGTCTGCACCAAACTCTTCACTACCAAATACTTTCTGAAGAAGCATAAGCGTTTGCATACTGGCGAAATGCCTTACACCTGTCAATACTGTGCCCGTACCTTCACCTTCCAGCAATCCTACCACAAGCATTTACTCTATCACAGCGAGGTGAAACCACATGCCTGCAGCATTTGTGGACGTGCCTTTAAGGAGCTATCCACCCTGCATAATCATCAGCGCATACACAGCGGCGAGAAGCCCTTCAAGTGCGAGGTGTGCGGTAAGTAATCCACTTCAATCAATCTTATAATGATTCATATTTATAAATTTCCTTAATTTATTATAGGTAAATGTTTTCGGCAACGGGTTTCCTTCCTGGTACACACTCGCATCCATACTGGTGTGATGCCGTACAAGTGTGAGCATTGCCAGAAAACATTTCGCTACAAAGTGTCCCTGCGCACGCACAAATGCGCTGCTAGCGTTGAGGAGCCACAAACGCCCGAGCAACTCATCAAGGCACTGCTGGAATCCAATGCAGCTGCTGTGGACAATGTTCCAACGGAGCTGTCGACAGTCAACGCAGAAATTGTTGACATACATCTGAATGGCGGTGAGCACGAGGCGCTGCTCTCTCAAACCATTGACGATATTGTTGTCGAGAGCTGTCAGAAACTTGGCATTTGTGGTGTGGAGCCACCGGCACTGCAGCAGCCACAGCCCGTAATCATGGACAGTCATGTGCACTTTGATGGCAGCAATTCGCCGCTGCAGCAACTGCAAAATCTGCGTCTCTACTCGCCACAGCAGACGGAGCAGCATAGCAGCTCGGATGGTGAGCTCTTTCGGCGTTTTCTAATGGACGCCACGTAGTTGATATACTCACGTTGTTTCGATTAACATTTGTTTGTTTATTGTGTACATTTTGTGTATTACTCTTTAATTACATACTACGCCACGTAGATGACATTTGTGTATTGTTTCGATAAACATTTGTTTACATGCTACAATTGTTGCAATCTTAATTGATTTATTCTTCATCGGAGCCGCTACCGGAGCTGGAGCCTGAGCCACTCGGTGAACCAGTGCGAGATCGAGTGGGCGAGCGTGAGCCAGAGCCAGAACGTGAGCCGGATGCACTGCGACTGCGACTGCGAGACTTGGATTTGGACTTTGATTTTGAGCGGCTTCGGGAGCCACTACGACTGCGAGACTTTTGCGAACCAGCTGGCGTATTGGAGCGTGAGCGCGAACCGCTGGGCGATCGAGAGCCAGACTTGGATCGACTGCTGGCACGTGAACCGGAACCGCTGGCTGAACTAGAACGGCTGCGACTGCGGCTGCGACTACGGGAACCGCTGGCTGCACTACCGCTGGCACTGCCACTGCGACTACGAGTACGTGAACGTGAGCCACCAGAACGGGTTCTAGAGCGTGACTGTCTATCACGTTGCTCCTGTGCATCAGCTGCTGGTGTTAAGCTACCAGAAGTTGCTTTATCATTATCGTCAGTCGTCTTGGATTTGGCTGCATCATCAGGGGTTGACTTTTCCCGCTCGCCCATTGACTTCGTTTGCTCCTCAACCACCGCCATTTCTTCTTCCTCCTCTTCCTCACCAGGCACCTCCAGCTGGCGTTCACGATAGCGCTGCATGCGATGCTCCATAGCATCCAAAGAACGATGTTTGACAACCTGCAAACATTCATAGATAAATTTAATATTAAGCTAGAAAAGTTTGTTTTTCTTTTAACGTACCAGCTTAGTGTTATTGGGCTGTTGTCCGACTTTGACGCGACGCTTGTTAAGACGCACACGCGTCTCCAGCTCATTGTAGTAGATGCCATCGGGCCGCATGACAAAGAAATAGTTCTCCTCGTAGCCTTTGGAGGCCTTCGTTTTGACATTCCAGTTGTATTCGCGGGCAATTCTATATTCGTACTCTTCCTCCTCTTTGTACAATTCACCGGCAACAAAGTCGGTACGTCGTTTCTCCAGCGTTTGTTCTGTGGGCAAGAAGTAGGCAACAAATTGTTCGCCACTCTCGTCCATCACACCACGAATCATGGCCTGCGACATTTCCTCCAGTTGAGCGGGCACATTTTTGCCCTGTGGCGCCGGGTCGCTATCGAATATAACCTGAGCGCATGGATACTTCCAATTGGGAAAGTCTGGGAATATAGGCAAAACCTCCACTGGCACCACATTTGGCTTGGAGTAGTGCTTAGTAATATCGTTCTTAGTGTCGCTGAATGTCTTTTCAATAGCCTTGATTTGTGCATCCCGATCAAGGTATAGTGTCTCCTCGCGCAACGATTTCTTCACATTGTATCCCACCTTGGCCTCAATGTTCTCCAAGTTCTGCGGCTGGAAGCGCGTCTGTTCCGTTGAAATATATTCGGATTTACGCAACCAGGACACTGTGCGCGAATGCTGGCGTGAACGCACCGAATCGGTTGGAGTCAGCGTCTCCTCTTCAAGCAGTTTCTCATCAGCCGGATCCAGCTGTGACATCGGATCCGCCTGGTACAGCTCGCGATTGATTAAATCGACCGTAACTCCGAGATCATGCTCAGTCAGCACATCATACTTAAAATTGCGTTCCAGCGACGTAGGATTATACTGCACAAATCGGTTGCTATCAAATGGATACTGTAGAAACTTCAGGTCGAAGGGAATATCCGGCAGGCTATTACCATATTTGACGCGACAGATAATTTCGGACCTGAGTGTTGTGTGCAAATATTGTGAGTTGGCGTCGTCATTGTTTTCATTATGCTACTTACTTGCGTTCCGTTTGCCGTTGCGGTCGCTTTTCGGCAGCACTGTTTACCGCCGAATTGTTTATGGTTGGCGGCATGTTTGTTTCTTTTTTGTTGCGCTATATTTTCAGCAGTATTTAAGCAAATTCGACGCAGGCAACTTTAGTGTGACCGCTGACGATAAACACGAAAATACACCACAACCTGATAGCTTGTGGAGGCAGGTCGATACAATGTGCCGGTAAATATTGCAATTTGACAAAAGCTAACTGATATTGCACCGTAAATGATTATTATTTAAAATTTGAAATTGTCTATGCAGCCAAATATAAATTATTACGCATAAATCAATACACAAAACACAAAGAACGTTAATATAAATATTATTTAACTTGCTCTGCATTAAAATTACTTAATAAATAAACAGAGCGTAACTGCATTTTTGATAAATTAATTAAATAAAAACCAAATATAATCAATATGATACACTTAATTTTTACTTTAGAGCCCTAACGAGAACGGACTTACTGTCAATAGCTTAAAATGTCTGGCTTGTTGCTGAACGTCGTTATATTACTATTACTTTGTTCATCCGTGTTGTTATACAGTATACGTTGCAAACAACCGAAACTACTAAGAGAAAAAAAACCAGATGACTATGTAGGAGACGACGACTATCTTTATGAATATGCGAGAGGAATAAGTTCATCTGAAGACAATAAAGATGACAGTAGTGAATATGCCCATAATGAAAGTGAAAATGAATATAATTATGCAGGTTTTCCAATGCCGAAACAAAAAACGTTTATTAGAAATCCCAACTATAAATGTATGTTACTTTTCAAATATTCTTCAAATAGTTGGTTATAACTAAAAATTATATTAACATTTTTCAGCTGCCAACAGGTTTTTTGATGAAATTGGCAAAGGCACGTTAATGCTTAGATTACCAAAGCCGCATCCTGGAGCACTTGCAGGCAGCAGTAATGGCTGTGATCCAAAAAATGCAGAAAAGAAAATGAAATTCATACAAGTTAAGAAGCGTAGCGGATAATCGAATCGAATCGAATGTTTGTATTTAGTTTGCTTTAACATCTTGATGACAAATATTGAAAAGATTTAGCAAATAAACTTGACATAATTTGATTGATTGATTAATTGAAAAATTGATAATATACTTGTAAATTAGTTATATTCCCGTGTATTTCTCTAGTTGGCAACACAGGGAATCGATATCGGTTATATGAGCATTATCCATTTAAGCTGACATACATAATGACATGTGAAATAAACATGCAAATAACGTAAACATGGCAAATTTCAAAAGTAAATAACAACACAACAAATTAATTAAATTAGCAACAGTGGCAAAAAAAAAAATAATATCATTATATTTTGTGAATTGTATTTTTTGGAAAAAATATTGTCATCCGTTTTGTTATTGTTGCTTCATTTAAGAGGCGTCATTTAGATGAAAGCTGCGAAAAATTCATAGGCAGCGAGTTCAATAACAAGGTTAAATATGCACGATCCCCATCCCGAAAGGCCCACAAATTTCCAGAAATTCACTTGGCAAAATAATCGTCATAAATAATTAGCATAAATTTGATACCTGCACATGTTTTCGAGGAATGATCAAAATGAATATATCGTATGATATTAATTAAAAGGATCAAGATAAGCAATGGTCAACAAACAAATGCTAATCAGAGGTGATATGTGGTTTGAAAATGTGTTTTTCAGGTAATTGCAAGTGCTGAAAACTTTTTAAATTATATTTTTATAGAATAAGAATTTTATGCTAAAATATTTGGTAATATAAAAGAAAAATTGGACTTATTTCGAATATAAAACCACTTCATTTTGTTTTGAAAGATCCAAAGCATTTTGTATAATTTTTAATTTTGTTTTCGAGATAATTGTATTGTTTTGTATAATTATTGTAAAAATGTTATACAGTTTCATTAAATGCTTAACACAAATCTGTTGACTAACCTGGATAAATTAAAAAAATGATTATTAAAATGTTCTCTAAAAAAATACTGTCAGTTAGCCTTGATCAATATATCATATTATTTACTAGGTTTAAAGAACTGATCACCTTGGAAGTATATGTACATACATATATACGTCACAAATTCTATCTAACAGGAGATCGTGCAAAATAAACGTGACACTTTTTTGCGCGTACTTTTGGTCAAAAACGCGTTTCAACTAAATTAATAAATTAGTTATTAAATGTTAATCAAATGCATGATGTCTTTTTATTTAAAACAAAAAAAAAGAAAGCTTTATAAATCATTTAGTTTAAAGAAGACTACCGCCTCGAACCGGTTAATATGTTAAAGGTAATTAATAAAATTAGTTAAAGTACGTGTAACTAAGCAAATCTTTCATAAATGTGCAAATTAACAGAACATGCGCAGCGTGCAATAAAATTTTCCATGCTCGTTACCTTCCACAGGGCACACGAGCCAGCAACGAGCCGAAGAGCCAGCAGCACCTGTCGGTTCGTTATCGTTCATCGAGCATCGAAAATCTGCGTCATCGTTTAGCCGAGCGTGCAATCGCTAATCGCCGATCGTTGATCGTTGGCTGTCGATTGGTCTAGGTCTGTTTTGACGACGCTTCTGTTGGCTTCGGTTGGCGCGCGACCTCAGTTTCAAAAACGGTTTTCATTTCGCAACAAGCGCTAAATTCTTAATGCAAATAATAAGCCCCGCTGTTTTCGCAGTTCGCAGTTCTTTTAATTCGCTGTTTATTAACATAAATATTTACTTAATATATATATACAGTTATTATCATATATTTCTTTTGATGCCAGTTGGCGACATTGTGTCCAATAAGTGTGCCTGTATAAGTGTATATATATATCTGTGCGTAGAAACTACTAGAGTTTGAGTTTTGGCACTTTCAAGTGAAGTGTGAAGAAAACAAGCGAAACCGTATTGCGATCAGTATCCGATTTATGCTCGCTGAGAACGGACATTGGTTTCGATCGAGGATTAAATAAATATTAAGTGAACAGATAAAAATATTCAAATATAATTCTCACAGTGATTAAATTTCCACATAAGAACATGATAACAAGAATAGCAATGTGATCCTGATTTAATATCAGCGGAACAAGCAACAACATTTTTAAAAGGTAAGTTTGTAAGGATGTTAAATGTTAAAATACTAGAAATATTTTTTTTAAATCAGTACTATTTATTGATATAACAGAATTCTTCAAATAAATATTCAATGTATTTTTCAATATTAATGACCAAAACAAAGCAATTTAGAGGAAATTAGTATACTAATTAATAATTTTTAAAATCTAAATATAGAATTTTATAGCACTTAGAATTTCACGATTTGTGGCAATTCATCTATTAAAGGGCAATTGATTTTGTGGCTAACTGCATTTAAAAATTACTAAAAACTAAACGTAAATCTACAATTGTCCGAGTCAGAACTATCTATTAATTATTGGAGCGCCTTGTGTGGGAAAATACACAACTTGGGGGAATTATACAAAAATCGGCGATGAATGTACACACGATATACACACGACTTGGCGCAATGAAGCGAGATGCAATGAATTATGCATAAAATAAATAAATTAAAAAACAAATATTCTCTCATAAGTATATTAAAGTGATTGTTTTAACGAGAAATATATAGAGAAAAAAAAACGTGTTTTTGATCAAAATCAGCTGTTGGGGTCAGTAACTGGAGGAAAATATTATATAGATGACTTATTCAATAGTTATACAAACTTGTTTATATAATACTTGTAACTTCTTAGCACAAAAAGTACCGCTTCTAATATACATTATTAGCACATGACACGCTTACAATTTTCCCCTATAAAATATATAAATCCATAATGAATATTAAACAGAACAAACAGTATTAACTAAATAAGTGTGACTAATGACAATAGATCAGATTGAAAATACAATTAAGTATTTATACGTCATAATTATTATGCTTTTACGGGTTGTTTTTAGATTCTTACTTAGTTAGTTATTGTTTTTACTGTGGTGCAAAATTCCACGCCTTTCGCATTTGCTGCTATTTTTTCTGTTTTAATTAATGACTAATTGTAGCATTGGAAATTCTTATATTGAACTCAGAATAGCATAAAATTAATTTGTGAAAATGTGTGTGGTAAATTACATTAGATTATAATCTACCTGTAGTTATATCACATGTAATGAGATTTGTACAGAACATAGGTTCTTTTTTATTTATTTATTGCATGTAATTATCTACCTTAGTTAGTGTTTACTATATGCATTTAAATAATGCAAGCAAAATATACAAATATTGCAGAATTCAATGTAAATTAGAAAATTGAATCTGTGGGAAAATTATATGGGCTTGCTTGGTGCAAAGCTTCCTAGGTGTGTGAGGGGAAAATAAATAATAAACATGAAATAAAACAAATAACACTAGTTTACAGCCAAAAAGGAGCTGGGCTCTCATAGACTTCTCTTGATGTATTTTCGAGCGCTGATTCCAAAAATGCAAACCATTTTTTTTCTCAAAGAATGGTTTTCGAGAAAACCGCAAATAGCTAGTTTTTTGACAGTCTTTCGACTTATTTGTTCATATGTACATCAGATCTTATTTGATCTTAAATAATGTTACACAATTCAATAGACAATTGTATCCCCTTTCTAACGGTATGCCGCTTATGCGGATCGAATAAGAATTATAGCCATTACAAACGCTCAAAGTTGAAAAATGTGAACTTTTTTTGCATTTTTGAAAAATTGATGAATTTCAATTGGTCTTTTAAAAATTTTAAAAATTCGTTTATATACTTTTTAAGATTTATTATGGTAGATAATTCTTTTACAAACAATTTAAGTATAAATTTGTCCATATCGGTCGGTAAATGTGGTAGTTATTCAGCAATTAGTAAAAACACCCAAGAAAAAATTCACCTTGTTCATCACTTTTCCAGTCATATTTGACGAACTTTTACAATTTAAGAGAGAAAACAGTGATGCGTTGGTATATTAAAAGAAAAAATGTTGCATATTTCTTACGGAAAAAATAAAGCGTAAATATTCTATAAAGATACACCAATCTTCAGGATAATTATTTTTTCTAAATAAAGCAAACAATCTATTCAAATCGCCGCAATAGCTAAAGTTTCTAGCCAGGTGGAACTTCTCATCTCCAAATATGACTGGAAAAGTGATGAACAAGGCGAATTTTATTTTGGGTGTTTTTACTAATTGCTGAATAACTACCACATTTACCGACCGATATGGACAAATTTATACTTAAATTGTTTGTAAAAGAATTATCTACCATAATAAATCTTAAAAAGTATATAAACGAATTTTTAAAATTTTTAAAAGACCAATTGAAATTCATCAATTTTTCAAAAATGCAAAAAAAGTTCACATTTTTCAACTTTGAGCGTTTGTAATGGCTATAATTCTCATTCGATCCGCATAAGCGGCATACCGTTAGAAAGGGGATACAATTATCTATTGAAATGCGAAAATTCTTTAAGATCAAATAATATCTGATGTAGATATAAATAAATTCAGTGCAAAGACCTCAAAAAAACTAGCTATTCGCGGTTTTCTCGAAAACCATTCTTTGAAAAAATAAATGGTTTGCATTTTTGAAATCAGCGCTCAAAAATACATCAAAAAAAGTATATGAGAGCCCAGCTCCCTCGATCAAAAAATAATTTGTAAACTAGTGTAATCTATATAAAATGTTAATGTATAATAAGTAGATAAATATTACAATATATAAAAAATAATTAAAATATTTTAAGTGATTATATTTTAATATAATTTTAAGCTAAAAACTTTAAGTTCTTTAAGCCGTCTTAATGTTAAATGCAGAATATGACTATAAAGTCAAGCTTCTTATATATTTCAATACCTTTTTAATTTGAAGTACTAATAAAATTAGTCTTTAACTAAAAGCTCTCTAGCTAACTGTTTTGACAAACACAAGTGAAAAACGTGATGCAAAGAACGTGTTAAACTCATTATATATCAGAATGTTCGATCAAATTTTGACTTGTGGCTGACGCTATGTGTGATAATTGTTTTAAAAAAGATATACAAAAAAAATAAAAAATAAATAAATTAAAACAAATAAATAAGCAAGAGAAAACAGAAGTAAAACAACAAAAACACTTAAGCAAACGAAACGAAATGAAATGAAATGAGACAAGACGAGAGCAGAAAACGTGTATAAAGAATTGTTGGCTAACACGGCGTATGAACTTTTTTTTTCTTGTACTTGCGCTTGTCTATTTGATTTTATATATACTCTTTTAAAATACAAGTGTATTATTATTTTGTGACAAAATGTGCTCTTGACGTTTTTAATTAGGCATTTCAGCTTATTTTGTTGTAGTATATAATTTAAATGAAACTTATTAATTGCGATAGTTGAAAGTTATTGCTTTTAACTACTTTATCTTACAACTGCTATAGCATTTATTTGAAAATATAATATATTTTTTTTAAATGTGTATATTAATCAAACTTAACTAAAAATTTAATTGATTTAAATCGAACAGCTGCAAAAGCTTATTATTATGTTATGCATAGAAAAAATGATTATATTTTATGCCGATAGATTTTTAATTGAGCTGAAAGCAATTTAAATGGATTCTTTATAGTAAAACTTATTTTGAAAATTTGTTAAAATTTTGTTAAGCAAAAGGTGGATTTTATTTAATTTTTTAATACATTTTATTTACATTTTTTTAGCAATTTGATGCATAGAAACGATTACAATTTACGCCGATAAATTTTGAATTGAGCTGAAAGCAATTTAAATGGTTTTTCTATAGTGAAACATATTGAAAAACATATTTTTAATTTTTTTTTTAGCAAAATATGGAACTTATTTAATTTTTGGTTAAATTTTTTTTTTAATTTTTTTAGCAAATACATTACGATTACATTATATGCCGATAAATTTTCAATAAAGCTGAAAACAATTTAAATGGTTTTTAAATTTAATTTTTTTAAATTTTTTATTTTTAAAATTTTTTAGCAAAAGATGGAACTTATTTCATTTCCGATTAATCAACATTTTCGTAAGGGTTTTTTATTTTAAATTCGGGGAAAAGAGTTGCTTTTCATTGAAATTTCAGTAGCATAATTATGTAGTTAAGAATTTGGTTTTATTTTTGTGTGGTGTCTAATTAAAAAGATAATTGTTTATAAATCGTTACTAGACTTCACAGCAAACAACCTGGACACTCTATATTAAATTTTAAAATATATAATTCCAAAATATATAATTCCAAAGTAATAAAAATATATTTTGGCTTTTCTTAAAACAACCAAGTTTTTAGCTATAATATAACTGCCATAGTAGTAAATATTATTAGGTACCAGTAAGCGTATTAAATAGTCGACTACTCAATCTATTATTTCATTCATTTTGGCAAACGTTTGGTGTACACCAATAATTTGTGTGTTTGTGTTTTTGTAGTTTTGGCAGCAGAAAGGTATTGGGACACACATCGAGCGTCATGAACTCGACACAGTGCTCTCATTGCTATTGTTGTTGTTGTAGTTATTATAGCTATATTTGTTGTTGTTGTTGTTTTTGTAACTAAACTTGAACTTGACTGTGAGAATCCACACGGAAGTTGAACTAGTACATTGCAAGCATGCAACAGATTGCAGCATGCAGATTTATTTGTGTATTAAAGGCTTGTTGCTTGTTGGTGTTTGTTTCTTTAAGTGTTTGTGTTCCCATCTATAAATATACATATATTCGAGTACACAGCATATGTTTAGTGCTCTTCCTTTTGAGCAAAAGTGAATATCTAAGCACTTGGTCACTCAGTGACCAACCGCAGCAGCCAACAAATGTTCGGTGGACGGCCCTTACCGCGGCCTCAAGAGTTTTCCTCGGTCGTTCTGTGATTTTGTGCTCATTTTTTGATTAAAATTAATTAAATTGGCAAAATCAATAATGTACTGAAATTTGTTGACTTGGAAAACCAAACAAATTTATTGAATAACACATAAATTAAAAATAAAAGAAAAACACACTAAAAATACAATTTTGCTGTGATTATATAAAGTGCAATATACAAAAAATTACACAACAACAATTGTGTATAACTGTTAAATATAAATCAATTCGCATCGAGTGGCGTAGTATTATTAATTTTAATATTATTATTATTGTTATATTTGAAATTGCAAAAATGAGTTTTATACACCCCGATGCCAGACTAATGGGCAGCAATTGCTTCACCAATGGCAGCACCGACTACGAATGCTGTCTGGAATCGGAAAAACAGTTGCCTGCAAATACTCTAACATCCAAACAAACAAATAACAATAATAACAAAAACATTAAGTTCACACAGCTGGAAGTTCAGCCTCAATATGAGACACGTGTCAGCATCTTGCCACACGATAAAGTTGAAATCAAGATTACGATGCTCAAAGTGCAGGTGAATTTTTAATCGCTTTTTGATTCGAGTAAGCGATTTAAGTTTAGTGTTAAACTGGGAACATTTTATAGTAACACATTTTGTTTTTTTTGGCTCTGAAATGATATAATAATATTAAATTATAAATGTGCATGTTCCGGGTGAAGGTTATTGAACTCGTTCCAGTAGATAAAACTGATTCCCTTAGTACTTAGTGCATTTAGGTAATGTTTAGATAATTTTGTTGTTAAATAATTTCATACGATGGCAAAGTTAATCTTTAGTTTTAATATATTACTACTTTTCAAGTTAAGCTATATATTTAGGGAATTTAAACTGGTTTATGGGCTTGTGTGAAAAATTTTACTACAAATTTAGAGCATAGCCCATGGAAATAAATTTAATTTAAAATAAAAAATCACTATTAAAAGTGCGTTATTAAGCAATCTGAAATTATTAAAATTCAATTAAATTTTTATATTATTAAAAAAAAACTGGCAAGGTTTTTAGTGAAAATCTAGAAAAAATGAAAAGTTTCAAATTCCAAAAATGACGTCAATCCAGCTAGATTTTCACAATTTTTATATTATATTATTTTATCTTTTAAATATTTTTTTTAATTATTTTTATATATTTATATTATACAGCCATTTATTTTAAATTATGCAACCATAGAACAGCTGCGTCGATCAAGTCCTGTCGCCCTCTCGGAATATAAGACTTTTTAAACTAGAGATACTTAATTTAATATGTATGTTCCTTTGTAGTAAAATACCTGATCCTAAAATGAAAGTCATGAAATGAAAGTTAATTCTAGCTCAAGATTCTGTCAAATTTTGATTCGAATGATCTCCAAGAAGAGGGTTGCTTAGACTGCTGTTTCTGAATTTCAATTTACTGCACCTGAAGTTACAGTATGTTCTCCAATAAATGATTTTCTTTTTGCCAATATAACTAATTTTCTTTCTTGATCTGATTTTAAAACATTTTTTCCCTTTTTTAATTTGGCTTAAAAATTTGTATAGGATCGGTTTTTTAGTTTATTATAAAATGATTTGTAGTGCAATTGTAAATCATTGCTGTAATATTGTTACAACAATTTAAATTAAACTTAACAAACAATAATAACAAAAATAACTTAAATAGGATCAGTTTCATTAGTTTAAAATTAGAAGTTCAGATACCTGATATACATAAAGTTACAAACATTTAGTTAAATATTTATATATATTAATTGATAAATTAATATAGGGATGTTGAACTTCGAAAGTATTGTCTATAATTCGTTGTTAATTTTAGAGTATATATAGGAGAATATATTATTAAAACAATCGTTTTGTGCGATTTTTGATAATCGGGTTGAAAAATTCGTACATTCGCTGTGCTCAAGGCTTTGTTTATTAAATTAATTATTTTATTAGACGCTAAATCCATATTAAAGGTTTAAATGATTGTTAAATGTATACAAACAATTTAAAAATAATTCCTTAAATTAATATATAATTAACTTATTTTATTTGTCGGGAATTGAAAAACTAAAACCAAAATTTTGTTACCTTGCCAAAATCTTGTCAAAATATACCTTGTAAAAATCTTAATATTTATATTAAACATATGTGTGGTTACTATGCAAAGAATTAATGCAAAAAATTGTGTGATATTTTGGGAATTTTTAAATTAGTTACACCTTGCTCATAGTCAAAATTGATTATAATCATTAAAAGCTTTTATTTAATTTATTTTGGTAAATACAATTTTAATTTAAAGCTTTGATAAATTTTTGTCAAAATCCTTTATAAATAGACATATGTACAGCTAAATCAAAATTTAATATGCACATTACCCTTGAAACTACATATAACATATTTTACTTTGAACAAATAATCTGATCTTATTACATTTGTTGTTCAGCCTTAACACTTAAATCACAAGGTCAGGACACCCCACAAGGATAATATCATATCGAATGTAACAACTTGGCGTGTCTATAATTGAATCAGGCAACATCAATTTGCATACAATATATATGTATATATATATATATATATATATACACGTATAATATCGTGTTGGTTACGCATATGTCAAAGACAACATGCACACAACTAAATAATTTGATTTCAAACTTAAAAACTTCTCAGGCCAGAAACTAACAAATCAAATCAAAACCTTTAAACTTATTTATTTCTTCTTGCCACTTTTATTGCTTCATCTCCATCATAAAAAATGTGTTTACATTTTGTCGTACAACATTTTGTTAACAAGTTTTCAATATTTTTGTTTTTTTCGCCAAGCGGCACAGAGCTACATGGCGTATGAGTAATCAGCATAAAACACGAGTTTCCTTCTAATTTGTTTGCAGCACGTGGCATTAGCAACTTTTTTTTTTGTTTTTAATTTATTAGCGCTCTTGTAATAATTCAAGTTGTAAATAAAAATTAAAAAAATTGATAATTAGATGCAAGCACAATAGTTACTGGAATAAGATCGGATATATTAATTAAATGTCTATAAAAGTTGCAAGAATTAAATAAATAAAAATTGGATTTTTTTATTATTATTATTGCACAATTTTATTTAAATGTAAATATTAAATCTTAATTGAAGTAAATATTCATAAAAGTTGTAAAATAAATAAATAAAAATTGAAATTTATTATTATTATTTCACAATTTTATACAATATAATCTAAATAATAAATCTAAACCGAAAAATACAAGTTAAAATATAATTTTTAAATAATTATTAGAAATAAAATTTTATCTGGTTTTTTAGGATACTTCATTCTAAATTAGTATATCTAAGATTTGCCCATTCTTCTAGTTAATTTGATTTTTGATTGTTTTTTTTAAATATTGATAAAAGTTGAAAAATAAATAAATAAAAATTGGAATTTAATTA
This sequence comes from Hirtodrosophila alboralis, assembly GCA_035043045.1. Lineage (NCBI taxonomy): Eukaryota > Metazoa > Arthropoda > Insecta > Diptera > Drosophilidae > Hirtodrosophila > Hirtodrosophila alboralis. The sequence continues at coordinate 274,328 of JAWNNH010000214.1, read as the reverse complement.
TAATTGCACAATTTAAATTTTTGATCGAAAATCGATTCAATTTAAATTTTTTTATAACTTTTAGAAAAAATAGTTTATCCCGCAGCCTAAATTAGTTATCTAAGATTTTTCAGAATTATAAAATGAATATTCAATTGCAGATATATAGAATTTTTTACATATTTTCTAACATATTTTCAAAAGTAATTTAATGTTTACTAACACATAGTAAAATAGTTTAAACACGAATTTCGGAAATAATTTCTTTTGCTAGAATAAAGTTTAAAATAATTCTTTCTTAATTCTGTTTTTTTTTTCAATTATTTTTTTTATTTCTTAATGCAGTACTTTAAAACTTTATTGTTTTTTTGAGTTCAGAGCGAGTTGTAACATTTTCTTTTGATATTTTTGCACCTTAAATATTTTGCTAACAAAGTCCTTAGAATTCATACTAATTAAAACTTTACCTAACAATGTAATAAACTTAGGCTTTTATTTTTCTTTTATTACCTTGCTGACAGTCCTTAGTACTTGGTACTTACAATAGCTTTCTTTTTTGGAATTTTTATCTATCAGTGCCAGGACACATAGTGATACGTGCGTCAGCATTTTGAATATATATTACAAAGGATTGGAATTTGTGTTTATTTTTTTTTTGCATATTTCTTAACTCTGTTTGGTTTTGTGTATAGTTGTTTTCTATTTTTAACCAAATACACATAAAATTGTTGACATACACGATATCCAATTTCAAATCGCAGCAGTTAATTATCTATGATTGGGCAATCTGAAATACACAAATCAGTTGAGGCAATGCCGAGATACTCTATGCAAATGGAAGTCTCATTCAGCAGGATGACTAGAATTGTAGAGGGGGGTAGTAGGAGAAATTTTAAAGCTTCAACTTCGTTTTGTTTTGGATTTAGTTACTTAGTTAACTGACACGCAATGGGAAAAAAGTGAAAAGCGCGACCACGTGACTTTGGATGTTGAAACCTTGGTCATGAATGGGAGCTAAAGTCGTATAAATTTTTAGAAAAGCTTTCGCTTTCGTAAAAGTGCAAGGAATAAACCCGAAGATAGCTCGTTTTAGGGTCGCTAAGCTTTTGGCCACATTTCGGCCAAACAGTTGCGTGTTGGCCGAACAACAGTTCGATACAAATTCTTAGTCAGCGGACGCTGCAAAGTTTTCAAAAAACATTTTATTACCTTAAAAAATTGAGCGCGTTTTTGGACTTTTTTTCTAAAACATTTTTCTATAACATTTCTATGACAAAACTTCAGTTCGCTTTCGAACATTCACATTGTAAAATGTGCAAATATTTGTACAAAAAAATGTTGTGAAATTTTTGTTTTAAAAACTTGAAAAACATATAACCAAAAAAAAAGCAAAAAATGATGTGCAACTTTAAAAAAAATTGCAGCTCATATTGAGCTTAAAATGTGCGCAAAATTTGTAAATTTGTAAAATACAAAAATCATTTTGAAGAACAAGAAGACTACATTTTTCAAATGCCATAAAATTTTTAATAAACTGTTGAACAATTTGACGCCCAAAACATTTAACACTTGAAACATAAATCAAAAAAAGAAAATAAAAACTTTTATTGCCGCACACACACAGTTGTGGCCAGTGTGTGTGTGTGTGTGTGTGTGTGTATTAGAAAAGTGAAAGTGTCACAATTTGTTGAAATGCTGCGAATAATTGACTTTTAGCGGCTAAATCGCTCGCTTCCGTTTTTGCCGGCCGGGTTTGCCCTTCATTATGCTAACGGACATTGGCTGCAGCGTTGGCAGTGGCAATAAAAGTAATGTTGGCAATGGTCATGGTCCTAGCCAGGGTCAGGCTCTGTCGGGCAGCATAACCAAAAACAGCGGCAACATTGTCGATTGTGGCAGAACCAATGGCAACATTGGCAACAGCAGCGAATTTTTGGCAGCACAAACAACGCACAATGATGAGACGCGCATCGAAATTGGCAATGAGGATGATAATGACAATGATGATGATGAAGATGATGATGAAGATGAAGATGAAACAACGGTACTTAATTTATACTAGATATTGAGCCTATATATTAAACTATTATATACAAAGATATCGTAGGCGCATAATGAGAAAAGTGCTCCTCCGGCAATGACAAATTGTGCGTGACTAAGATAAGTTGTGGGTGTATAAATATATATATACAATATATATATATATATTGTTAAAGCCATGTGGTCTGGCATTGGCTTATCTGCCCAACCTTTTGGAAAAATAAAAAGGTTTGCTAATTATGCCGTTTTGCAAGCTTTCAAAGGACCAAAAAGATTTGATTAGAAAAGGGCATTAATGTGTTGGTTTAGCCCTTCCCAAATAGAAACTCTTAAGTTGACTAAATAAGAATTGTTCAACTATAAATTATCATTTATTTTATAGACCTATTAAAAACTACAAATTAAATTAAATTTGTCTATTTCTATAACTGACTTGAACGACTAAAGAGCGGAGAATAAAAAGCATTTTCAATAAAATAATTTAGTTTTGGCACAGTTTGTTATTTATTATATTTTGTAAGTTTTTAATTTACACAAAACTTTTTATCATGTTTTGTATATATTATATGTACTATTATATTATATTTTGATATAAAAAGCATTTTCAATAATATATTTTAGTTTTGAGACAGTTTTTTATTTATTATTAAGAATTTCACACATTTTTTTTATTGTGCGTTTTATATATTTATGTATTATGTTATGTTATGGAATTAAAAGCATTTACAATAATATTTTTAAGTTTTTGGTTATTTTTGATATTTACATATTAAGTATTTTGTATGTCTTTATTCCACACATAATATTATAATATTATTATGTTAAATTATGGAATAAAAAGCATTTTCAATAATATAATTTAGTTTTGACAGTTTTTTTTTTTTATTTAATAATAATACCAATAAAAAGTAATTCCAATAATTTGAAATTAGACACATTTTACTATTTATTATTTTTTATTAGTCTTTATTACAAAATATATCTTGTTATATATTTATATATTATATTCTATAATGGAATTAAATGCATTTTTAATAATATATTTTAGTTTTGGGATAGTTTGTTATTTGAATATTATTTTTTATAAGTCTTTATTCAACACATAACTTTCTTTCATGTGTTTTATATACTCTTATATATATTATATTATATTATGATTTATTTCTTACCCTACAAAAACTTTTATTATTTTTATATTTATTAAAAGAAAAAGCACACTTCATGACTTGAATCGGCCCAGAAAGCTTACCATAAATATGATATTTTAAGTATTTCAAATAAATTATAAGATTTGGCTTTAATTTAAACATAGTTAAATTAACAGAAACGTAGAATATATTGATTGCGTTATTATTAAAAACAACGCCTGCATGACGGTATACAATTAATCAAATTGTTCTTTTTTTTTATTCATTTATTCATATAATTATTCACACGGCATTTATGAATCGCACCAAACCCAGATTTGCCTCCCAGAGACTAATGAACTCTAATGAGAAAAATGTCATATTGCTACATTTTAAGGATTGCTTATAAACTTGACCCTGCGATAAATTAAAAAGGCTAACTTATATAGTATAGTATATTTATTTACACACACACAATCCCCATTTTGTGTGCTAAGGGACTTGCAAGGATATCTGCCTGCTGCCATCTAAAGCAATTTTTTTTGCAATTATTTTTTAAAAAATATATATTTTTTATCTGATTTGATGTGTGTTCCTTTTTTTGCTTCAACTTTCAATTTGCTGCAAATGTTTAATTAAAATTACTTTATTGTGGATGACATCAGCAGAAAATAAAACAACTAAAAGCTGTGCATTTCGAGTGTCGAATATTAAGTACTCTTGTATTTATTTAATAAAATAAAATGTAAAAAAATTAATGTCAATTTAATCGGGTTATATATTGCTGGTATTTGATATAGTGATTCGATTTTGTTTAATATATATTTTAATATACATTTTTTTTTTCAACAATTTAACAATTTTTCTCCGATTGTTTCTATTTTGGCTATTCTTATTATATTTCTATTCCTATTTACTTAAATTTTACCTATTTTCTATAAAATAAATTGAAAACTTACAGACTATTTGCTATATAGAAAAACAGAGTAAAGGACTTAGCTTATAGTCCTGCTTATGAATATATATACTAGTATGGACTAGTAGAAACGCCTTCTTCAATGTGTCACACATTTCGTGACAAAAACTATAATACCCTCGCGCAAAGGGTATAACAATTGTTCGAGTCAACTTCACGATTTGCTCTTTAATTGAATGACGTGTTGTCTTTTTTTACATAATATTTGCATAGCTTTTAACGTTGAGAAAATAGTCGTGAGGTAAAAAAAACTAAAAAAAAAAAAGAGAAAAACTAAAACACGTGCCAAACTGACAGTTGATACAAAATTTCCCACAGGTAATTTGGCTAAAAAAGAGCTAAGACAAAATATAGCCAAGTTATTTGGGAAACTCATTAGAAATGCCTGCGCATGGCAACAGCAAATTGTAACTTTAACTTATAGTAAACAGCAAATTTAACATGTACATGCTATATGCGTTCTGGATGCTCTGTAAATCACAAAACACTTGAAAGATTATGTAAATTGTTTTTTTTTCTTTTTTGTTTTGTTTTGTCTGTGTTTTTATTTTAGTAGAGCAAAGCCAGAGTCATATGGAAATTATGTAAATGAGAAGAAAAATAAAGAAAGAAAAATGCAAATGTGCATATATAGTATATTCGTATTCGTATATGTATTTTCTTACAACTTCTCAAATTGAATATTCCTTTTCTATAGTCGCTGAATCCAAAGAAAATAAACTACATTATTTTATTTATATCCCCCATGTCAACAAAATCCCTTTGCTACTGCATACAATAAATTTTAATTAAAGCCTAATTTGCATATATCGTTCGTGTCTGAAATTTGTAATTAAAATTATGATTTTTAAGTATTTTTTTAAAGTTCTAGAAATTATTTAACACATGAGAATGTGCAAATCATTGAATTGCAAATTAAGCTTGTTGATCTATGAATTACTTAATAATACTTAACAACAATGTAAGGCGATTCAATAGTATGGTTTGTTAAGGGAAAACTTGAATATTAATTTATAGCACAAAGTAACAAAATTTAGCTTTTTTTATGTATAAGTTACCAAAAATACTTTTTCTGATATATATGATGCCCCAGATGACAAAAAACCACTTTAAAAATTTTTAATATGGTGAGACTTTTTGTTTTTTAAATTTTTGAAATCTGGTATTTATTTTTTAGCTTTTTTTTTAGCAGATTTTAGCATTACTAGTTCTGCAACTATTTAATTTTGAATTTAGAAAATGACTATATTTTGTGCGGAATTTTTTACGATTTTTTATCTTTAAAATTCGAGGAAAAGTGGAAAAAATTTTTTTTCGTTTTCCTCTCTTCTACTTTTACATAGTTGCATTAATTGGGCTTCATTTAAGATATAAATCATTGAAATCGATTGATAGACAACGAAATAACAACATCTTATAGCTAAATGTGTTTCTGTCGACTTGACTATTTCTTATAATTACAATTAGACAACGATATTAACGATATAGACTTTACATATTTTAAAGCTCTAGTATAATAAATTTTCAACAATTTGGCGCCTTAAAAACTCAGTTATCCTTTAACGGGAAAAAACAAATTGGCATTTCTTTACTTAATACCAAATTTCATGAACCCAAATAAAAACCTGCAAATTTGCAATTAGAAATTTTAATCGGATTTTGTAATTGAGCAGCGCGGGAAAATAAGTAAAGAAAATAGATGTAAATTACATGGAAATGAGCAAAGCATTATTTTTTGGGGGGCATTTGTAATGCTAATTTACGCACTGATGGCACCCAAAAATGCTGTATAGCAAAGTATGTCATAAAAAAAGCAATGTGCACACACAGATACACACACACACACACATACACAGTCATAAAGTTGGAGGCAACAAATCTGAGCCAATAGGCAAAAGGGTCGCAAAAACTTTTATTGTCAACTTCATAAACAAAATACACAGTTAAACACACAGTCTGCTTAAAGCTGACCAGCATAGTTTCTTGGCTATATATAGCTATATATATAGACCTATCCCTGTTGTCTGCCTCTTGGCCTAGGTCAAAGTTCGTTTGAGTAAAATGCAAAACTCAAAATTATGCTAAAATTTTGAGAGCTTACAAAAGTTTATTCGAGCAGTTGAACTTTATTCAAAAAGCATTTAATAATTATTTTAAGTGAAAGTGGGGACAGGAGTTTGCCTTTTAGTTGCTTTTTAATTATACATTTATTTGTTTTTAATGAAGTTCCTTTCGATTTCAGCTGCTTTGGGACAGTTGTTTAATTTGTTCAAGTATTTTGAACTCGAGCGTGCAATGCACTCAAAAGTCTTAAGAGGTCACAAAGTTCACAATCCAAAATACAACAACTTCAAAAGTTGAACAGGACATTTAATTATTTTATTAGATACCACGCACATAGGCATAATCCTTCCCAATGGCACTTTAGAAATTTCTCCTTTAATCAACAGTAGACGCTTTGAAGTTGTTGCAAAACAATTTCCACTCAAAATACAACAGGATAGAGTATTAAAATCGAGTATACTTAACTACGGTACAGCCCTTACCCAGTCCAAATATATATTTTCTTACGCATTCATATCAAGCAGTGCAAATTAGTATTTATACAGCAAAAATCAAGCAGTTCAACGGCCTTACAAGCAGGGGCGGCGACTGAACTGGTGCTGCATTATAAGTTTTAATTTTTATTATATTTTATAATTATGTTATAATTTATAACACATATTTACTCTAATAAATTGGGCTATTATAATTATATTTTTATGACTTTTAAAATTGTGTTTTGGTTTTATGGTTTCGGGGATATATAGGTTTTAAAGTTTTGATATTCTAATTTTCCGATTTATTCTATATATTATATTCCCCGATGTCTCAGACACAAACGAACGGACAGGGCTAGATCGACTCGGCTATAGATACCGATATACTTTATATAGTCTGATTTTACCTCCCTAATCCTCTTTCACATTTTTATATATAATATACAGCGTGTAAAAAGGAAGTCTAACTCAAAAATCAACGCCTACTTTAATGTAATGTAATGTGTATATTGTGTTTCTTGTGTTTTGTCCAATTTATATTACAAGCTGCGCATTTTCAGCTCCTCCTTTTGTGCTAATCAACAGGATTTTTGCTTTGCTCTTGAAACTTTAATCACTGAGCCTCTGTGCAAAATTGTGACTGATAAAACGAAATTGAAACCAAAGCATAAATTATGCTGTGCTTTGCCTTATCAAAAGAAAAAAAACTTAATAAATGAATAGACGCGGCAAATGAGTAGCGTAATCAGGCACAAAATTGACAATATTACAACGAAGAAAACTTGTATTTAGGGTTGCAGTATATAAAAACCGGTTCTATGTGCGATAAATTTGATTTATTTTAGGTATTAAACTTGTCTTATATTCCGTAATCGATAACCACTTAGCTTAGCTCAGTTTATCGATACTTTATTGACATGTGGCAACTTTGTTGCACTTTTCTCTTTGCTGTGGTTGGTAACTCGTGTGTTTACTTTGGTTGGTAACTCGAGCGTTGGTTTATAATTTTATTACTAAGTAAGAAGAAAAAAATGACTTGAAATCGTCATCAATTTCGAATAAAGAAGCCTGAATTTTATTATAGCAATATGGTGTGTTATTTAACTTCGATATAAAATACGATTAGACATTTTTGTTGCATACTCGGCTATTTCTGCCTATACAATGCTTTTTAATTAATAAACATTTATTATTATGAATCGAACTACAATCAAAGTTATGCTTTTTATAAACTTTATTGACACTGACTCATCAACCAGAAAATAACATGCTTTACAATATTACAAAACTGCTGCAATTATGCACTCCATGCATGTTAATTAAGTCAAGCAAAACAATGGCAAAAAGAAAACAAAAACAAAAACCAGACAATATACATAAATACTAGTAGCAATTGTATAAATAAATGACCGGAAATAAGCGGGCAATTAAACGCTGCTTGTTCAATTGAAAGTGCCCCGACCCCAGATGCAACAATTGCTGCTCATCAGTTGGTAAAGCCATTAACTGACAATTGAGCTATTTTACTATAAACAGGATAATTATGAATGATACTACATAGTTGGCAATTAAGTGTCATTCCGTTGCCTAATGCGTCATAACATTTTTTATTGCATACTTTTCTGCTGCATTGCGCAATTCGCTTTGGAGTTGAATATTAATTATTTTCGATTAAAACATTGCCAATAAAACATTGGAAATATTATTGTTAAAAAAGCTTTGTTTTTTTTTCACTATATAAACAACACTTTAGATATATACAGAGTTTATTATTTTGTACAAGTCCCGATAAATACAGGCTCGAGAAGTGTCATGGAATATTCATGTCAAACCATATTTCAATTAGTTTTCTTGAGCCAAACCAAAGTAATAAGTACTAAAAAAAAATGTATAATTAAGCTAATGCATTTGCCATTATGATAAAAACAAGATTTTACAAAAACAAATTTTAAAGCTGGCTGAATAAATTATGAATTTAATTTATATCTAACAAAAAAAAAAAAAAAATCTTAGGCAGGGCAAATTAAATTAGCGCAAGACAACGATGACAAAATATTAATAAGAATGAGCGCGCAGTATTTTGCAGTTAATTTTGTTCTTTTTTGCTGACTTTCAATAATTTTGTGGCATATGCCACTTATCGTTAATGCTGAAAGGTTCCATATTGATTTATTTGCGTGGCACATGCAAATGAAGTGACTCAAGGCTGTGCATGCAAGGATTAGAGTTCCTTAGCATTTGCTTGAGTTTACTCATCAAAATTTGTGATTTATTTTATGACAACAACTAAGGTACATAGTATATGAATCAATGAATGTTTAGGCTAGTCTTGTGCCATATGTTTGCTCCTTAAGCAGCTTAGACAGAAGCAAGCAGTTTCATTAACTTCCTTTCAAAGTTGTCCTTCCGTAAGGTCAGACTTATATAAATCTGTTACAGATTCTAGCAATTGCTGATTTTAAGTCGATTTCTTTATTACCAATAAGCAGTTTAGGCTTAGGCTAAACAATAAATTGTTAAAGTACTTTTATCTATTCAATGTACCAAATGTTTTTTATATAAATGAAAAGCAATCTATATATTGAAATCAAGGTCAAATGAATCATTCATTTTATGAAAAAAAAAAAAATCCTGTTTGTTTACACAAGACAGAAAAATAAAAATATAAAAAAAAAAACATTCGCATTTGACTTGTAAATTGTGTGTTTTTTCTTCCAACTTCCATTTTTGCAAATGTTATTTCCCGCTCAGCGCCTCGCTAATCAACAATAACAAAATAATCAAGACCAGCCAGCAGCTCAAACCAAATCAAAGAGCATCAGGCAGCTAAAATATTTAAAGAGCTTAGGGTACCAGAACGCCTGAAGGCATGAAAATTCTTTTAGCCAAATAAAATGCCTAAGTATATCGTATTCTTTAAAAAAATTCACGATAAAATGTTGCAAATTTTCTTTCAAGTTTCTTATTTCAGTGCTCTTTAAATATAGATGTGAAAATAAATGTTTAAAATTATTTTGCTTATGTGAAAGTTATAAGTAAGTATATTGTATTCAGGTTATAAGTTATATACAATAATTAATTCCCAAGAAGGATAATTTTATACACCAATTCCTGTAGAATATATAATATGATCTCTTCAACAAAACTCAATTTAATTAAATCGCATTTGGTTGTATTATATAATTGAATTTTCCTAGCCAAATTGAAACCTTTTTAGAAACATTTTAAAGAGCAAACTGACTACAATTGTGTCCCTTTTTTTTGGGTGTCCTGCCGATTATTTATTGCATGTCAGGACATAATAAAATCGAACGCGTTGTGCTTCAATTTTGCGACTTTTCCAGGGTTTTCCTTTGGCATAAAAATGTTCAATTGAATTTTCTACTAAAATTTAATGTTTAATAATAATAACGTTTTATTGTCACCTTGAAGTAAGCCCACTTTTGTTTATTGAATAACCAATTTGATAAACAACAGCAACTTGAACTTCAGCAAAACACTTGTTCACACAATTTGTTGGCCACAAATTTTGGCAATTGATGCAAATGCTGAAGCTTTTAATTAATGAGAAATAATTTTAATTTAATTGCAAATAAATTGAGTACAGAGTTCTTAAAGTTGTCATTATTTTATTATTGCTTTGCAGCTCAATTTCCAAGTTCATTTCTCCTGATTATGTGTTCTGTATATTTTATGAAGTTTCTTCAGCGATTATGTTCAGGCATTCTAAGCACATGTTAGACTATAATAAAAATTATATACACACACACACACACACACACACACATCAATAACAATTTTCCATATATTACGCATACGCCACGCTGCGTCAAATGGTTTTCAACAGCTTTGGCTGCTGCCAAAGTTCGGTTTATGTGTGGCATTCAACGCATATATTTGCATACACGTGCCACATCTAGTGTTACACGAACTGTGCAATAAATCAACATCTATCAATATTACAAGATATTACAATATATGGAATCTGCGTCTGTTTTTTATGACCAACTGCAAATCCTCAGCATTTTCTAAAGGACTAAAAGATTCAACTTTGGTCAGCTGACAAAATTCAGCAAATTAAATATTAAAGATACTCGTAGTAAGTGTCTGGCTGAATGTCTAGCCTCGATTTTGTTAATGACAGTCAGTAAATTATATGTCTGCGTATAATTTTTAATAAATTATTCTGGCTAGTTAAGTCTCTGTTTAATATAGTTAAAGGTAGACAGCTAATAAAGGTGTATGTAATTATTTATTTAATAGAATATACTAAAAGCTGTATTCAAATATGTTAATAGCTTTAAAGGGACTAATTAGTGCGCTCAAGCGCAAGAGTTTTAATTTAATATTAATTTTAAAATCAAAGTTACATTTGTCAGTTTGATATAGGTTTATTTTTATATAAATTAAAGTCCATTCTTTAGCACTTTTATTGTATAAAAAAAGAATTAAAAAGTAGAGATAAACTTAGTCAAAAAATACTTCATATTTTGCATTTATAGACAGAGGAAAATATCAATTTATGAAGTTAAAATTAAAGTCTATTTTGTAGCATTTTTAGGAATATGAAAATAATTCAAAACTAATGATAAACATAGCAAAAATACGAAATTAATAAATTAGTAAATTTTTATGCATAAAGAGAGGAAAAAATGCAATTTACAATATAATATATATAATAATAAATTTATATTCATAGACAGAGGAAAAAAACAATTTATAAAGATCTTAAAGCTAAAATTTAAATATATATATTTATTATATATGACAATATATTTATTTATTTGGATGACAAACATTGCTGTGCCATAAATCAAATAATTATAATACATTTCTTAATTTAACTAAAAGTATAGAAAAATCAAAAAGAAATTAATCTTATCAAATAAAAATGACACTGAGACAGGGGATTATAATTTTTTCGGATTATTATTATTCGGCCAGTTTTAATAATTAAATAAATAATATTAAAAATACATTGTCCATAAAAAATGTGTTTTCTTTATAGTTTAAGACAATTTAAATCCAAATAATAAACATACTAATTTAGATAAATCTACCTCATATTTTGGTAAGCTTTTAATTTTTTATAATTTCTAACTAATTTAATTCGAAAAAATGTTAAAAAATAACAATTTTCAATATGCAGAATTCATTACGCGTTAACTCAAAAATCTCAGCATTATTTTAGCTCGCTAAACTCGCAGTTAAGCTAACTTAAGGACACATCCTTACAATCCATGTATAAAGAAAAGAATCGTCAGTTTACTTTGGTTCCAAGATGTCAACAGCTTGGACTTTCACTTGACATGACAATGACAGCTCTAGAGCTGTAAAGGGGGCGGAAGGACGTTTGTTTATTACGCCCATCTTTGAATTTAGCATGCAGCTGCTTCAGCTTTGTTCCAATTAACTTTGGCTTCCATTGTTGTCAACGGTTCATAGTTGATGGCTCCTCAAAGCAAAACAACACCTGAACAGGTGTATATACATATATATCAGGTGTCGTGAGCTAAGAGTAAATTCAGGCAAAAGCTCATGTCATGTGCTGTTGTTACCTGGCCTAACAATTAATTAATCATTAGCCCACATCTAATGGGTAAAGGATACACTAGGCAAAAGAGCAGTCCTTTTAAATGTACCTATATAATTTCAAGGTAGCTTTAAATTGTGTTCGTTCATTTGCCAATTAACACTAAATGTGCTTAATATAATTATAATTATTTTATTGATATTCTAATTAGGTTAACTGATTACAAACAATCAAAGTTTATACTCCAGCCTACGCGTAAGGAACGCCCACAATTATTATAAAGTGAAAAATGGAATTTAAGGGGAAATACCCTAAGTTTATTTAAAGCTAAAAAGATAATCTCGATTCGTGGTTATTCTAGAATTAAACATCAATATTGTTATTTATTTACCAAACAGTTAATTTAAGTATTTTTGCTTTATTCGGAACTGAAACATATATTTAAAATTTCCTTTATCTGACTGGATTTATAAGTCCAGATTTTATTTACCATTATCAGAATCAGGCCGATTTAAGGGGAAATACCCTAAGCTTCTTTAAGTCTAAAAAGATAATCTCGATTCGTAGTTATTCTTGAATTAAACATCAATATTGTTATTTATTTACCAAGCAGTTGATTTAAGTATTTTTTCTTTATTTGAAGCAAAAACAGATATTTATAATTTCCTTTATCTGTCTTGATTTATATGTCCAGATTTTATTTACCTTTATCAGGATCAGGCTGATTGGGAATATGTATTAATACTTTAAAGTAGAAAAATATATATACACAATTTTCTTACACTCAGCTTATGAATAGAAAGTAATATTTATTCATATAACAATATAATTAACAATATATTCTTCTTCCTTCCGATTTTCAACATTTTTAACCTAAAACATTCTGCGTAGATTTTTGATCTACAAAAACTCGTCCTAGTCTTTTGTATTTTGCTTACATTTCAATTAACATCTTAACTATAATAAATATTTGTATTGTCGGCAAATCTTCTTAGAATTACAAGCCAATAGTTAAATAAATAAAAATTCCCGGAAAAATATACAATATATTGTGTTAATTATGTTATACAACAGCGACAAAAGATTTTCGCTAACAAATAAGAAAATTTTCAATAGGACATGATTAACATAGTTATTTTTAGATAATAAAAGGGAAAAATTAAAATGCATAAAGAAAAATTCAAGAAATTCCCAATAAATTAGCTCTATAGTTAAATCAAACGTTTATGAACTTAAACTTGTTTCCAATAAATATAATATATATTTCAGTAAATTGACAGTAATTTTCTTGTACCTAAATTCTAGTAAATAAAATCAATTTTCTCTTTGACAATTATCAAATAAGCTGCACATCAAAAAGATTCTTTGACTACTTGACGTCATATTCAATTGAATTATGTATTAGGCGCAAATAAATACCCTATTTAAGTAGATAGGCAACTGCCAAGATATAAATAAACATTGTTTTAACTGGGCATTCAATATTGCTACTCAATGAAATTAATAGCTATACAATAACATATTCCCCAAAGGCAATTTTATTCAATTTTGTGTCTACTTGATGATTAAGAAAACACAATAAATTAGAATGGGGGGAGAATAATATGAGCTTTTATGAGTAGCAGTCCTTAGGCAGGATATTATAGACTGAGAAATTTGCTGAGCTGTTTAAACTGTGAGTGGAAAAATTGTCTTCTAGAAAAGCAACAATTTTTAATAGTTTATATGAAAATCTTAAACTAATTCTTGTAATCCTGCAATAAATATTGTAGTACTAATTCCGATAGCTGAATAAATATATGTATTTATTTCTTGTAAATATTTTTATAAAGAATTTCAGCTAAAAGCTTTAATGACTACAGGGTTTTTAATTATACGATCTGCAACAGATTAAAAATTAATTACACACAAGAAAATGGCGTTTAATGGCTGAGATTGAATTAACTCTCACATTTATAACAAGCAACACATTAATGAAAGCTTTAACGAAAAAGGACGAACACATTGCCAATCTTATTGAGGATTATGGGAAAAGGTGTCAAGCAGACACTTGTGATTTTTAAGTGTACCCATCAGTCATCAGTCATCAGTCCAGGAGACTGCTTTGTCAGTCAGGCAATAGCTTATGAATTATTTATTGTTTGATTATTTGGTTTATGCGCTTATTAAGTTTCGCAATTGAGAGATATATCAGTTTAAGCCATGTTGGCATAAATATCAGTTGAAAATCTGTTGAAGACTTTTAAAAAATACAATTTAAAATTGCAACTACGGCAGAAAAATCAATTTATTGTAAATAAATAAAAGTAGTCATACAAATTTAATGGAAATTTTATTTAAGTTTTGTTGTGGCAATTTTAAAAAATATATTAAAATATATTGCAAATATGTAAATAAAAATCTCTTTAGCAGCAATTAAAAAACAATAATTTCTAATGAATAGCAATAAATAATGTTAATTTAAAAGCAGTTTAGTTACAATGCAGGTGTGCTACTGTGTATTAATGACAGTTTGTCAGGCGAAATGTCACGCCCACATAAACATATCCCTTTCAACACTTATCCAAACTAAAATCAGGATAGTTAATTGTTTTAGCTATTAGATAGCCAGACGCCTCGGGGCGTATGAGTAATTTGTTCACTTCACGTTTATGTAATGAGCCAGGCGGGTTCAGCTTAGTCCATTGGGGGCAGGGAAGTTTATTGAACCGTCACGTGACTATATAAATAAATAAATAAAAAAAAAGTTCATTTATTTTTCAACTATTTTACGAATGACGTCGCAAAGAAAAACAACAATAACAACAACAATTGCAAAACGTGTTCACAATTGACATTAACCTTCAAAACTATTTGCGCAAGTGTCGCCCCGAATATATCAATAAGGCGATTAAACAATCAGACTTAACAATCGGCCGTTAAATGAACCAACTTATATTATTTGTTTAACTCTTTTGTAAAAATAGATCGAAAACGCGTCTATATATAACATGTTTTGCATATAATTATAGACTAGCAATATTTAAGTATGCGCTGACTTTTTAAGTTTATAATTTTCACAAAAAATAAACATTGACTTTTAACTTTCACAATTTTCATGTGTTTTGCCGATTTGTGTTGTTTTTTAATTTATGTCGGGCATAAATTATATGCAGTTTTATATGCTGCATTATTCATATTTCTATGTCTTCACAATGATTTGCAGTATATTTTTAAGGATACAATTAATGTAACCATAAAGTAACTTTGAATTTTTTATAGGCAAAATTAATGTTAAGAAGTTAGATTGATATAGTTAAGTGTAACCGAATAAAGGACAACCTGTACCCAGTCCGAAATTTGCAATATTTATTTATATATAGACACATGTATGGTAGATCTAGATTAAATGAATTATCAAGGCTATATTACGCCGTTCTATTATTAAGAACGCATTGTTAAAGTCCCCGAGCAGCAATTTAAGATATATTTTTGGAAAATATTTAATCATACGCTGCTTATCCTTGTTTATGCCTGCTTAACTTTAATATTTATAATTCTCGTTAAACACATGTCTATATATTTTCTACTCTATGAAAATTCAATGAAACATATGTCTACATATAAGGACGCATTTTATTATTTTGGCTCACGAAACAAACAAAACAAAATATTACGACCAGAAAAATTGCGTCAGTAAAATTGTCGCGCAATAATGCGAAATAACTTGACTGAGTTATATCAAAAAAAAATACGCACTTTCATATATTAACTATACACGAACATAAAAACATGCCTGCGGGGGTCCTGGGGACGGTTTATTTGTTTAGGGTCTGCATTCACCTGTATTTTGTTTTGTCGGTACAAAGGACATTTGTCAAGCGACAAACACACAGAGAAAATCAAAAATTGCGAAAAAAGTTTTGTTTTTAGTTTAAAGTTTAAAAAGCTGTCGAGAACATGCCTTTTTATATAGCTCTTGTGAAATGGATATGATCAAGTTAATCGGCTTTAAAAAGTTGAAAAACTTGCTTTTACAAATTTATTAAATTTTTAACTATTTATTTACTAAGCTGTTGAATTGCTTTAGCTTCATTTTACATACAATGTTTTCTTTTACATTTATTTAAAACAGATTAATAATGCTAATCGAAAGTAAAGCGATTGATTAAATGTGAATAAAAGCAGACAAATGTGTATAAAATACAAAACTTTGATGTACAACTCGGCGTATGCGTAATGCGACTATGCAAAAGTTAAATATATATATTTGTATATGTACATTCACTATTTAGAGCATTGTGCTTGTGTTTAGGTGACCTGATTCGCAACTGGCCAAGGACATGACAGCCTAAGCCGCCTGCAGAACAGCCGGCAGACGGTTGCCGCCGTGTCCTTTTTAAGTCCTGTGTGTGTGTGTTGCCTTCTTTACAATCATCGCATTGATAGCCAAGCTGGCAAGTGTGAGTGTGAATTGATATGTAGTTTGCACAATTACCACTCTCACTCTTCACTGACTGGCTTTGGGTTTTAAATTACTTGAAGAGCCCTATAAATAGCGCCTGATAGAGGAAGATGAGCATTGAATTGACGGCCCCCGGCGCCAATGCAATTTATATTCATTATTTTTGGTATCCGAGCAGCTGCACCTCGGCACACACACACACACATATGCTGAAGCTGAGCACTTGGTCCTAAACATCAGATCCCAATACTTATATATATATATATATATATATACTCCCATTTGAGTAGCTACTTAGTTCCACCCACTATACTAGGATACTAGACATTGTCCCTTAGATGCAGGCTCAACAAATGCACTTAAGTCGAAGAGAAAGCCCAACACTTGAGATAATCAAGGGAAAATGTCCTTAAATTCAGCATTGAAATATTGTGTGTGAAAGAAATTGACATATTGTTGGGCAATCTAAGGTTAAGTTTAGTCAACTGGGTTAAATTGTGAGTGTATTAAGTGTGTGTGTGTATTTTAGGATTGTTGTGCTTGTTATTTGATTTAAATAAGAGCTTTAATTTAATTTAATTGAATGTCACATCTAATTAAAATTGAATTATTTAATATATTAGTCATTTGTAGTTTCAATAAAGTTTTAAAAAACATTTTGAAATATATGAAAAATTTATTGAATTTAAAATAAATATAAATTTATATACGCTAAAAATGTTAATTGAATTCAAATTTAATTAAATTTTTTTATTGAAATCCTTAATATTAAATTCTTTGGTTTAAAAGGCAAATGTAGTTTAAATAAAGCTCTAAAAAAATATTTTAAAAATATATGAACATTTATGGAATTTAAAAATAGATTCAAATTCATATTAATTGTTTGTTCAGTAGAATATCAAGCTTAGAGTTTATATACGATAAAAATGTTAATTTAATAAAAGTTTAAATTAAAGTTTAAATTGAATTCCTTTATTGAATTTCTTAAAATTAAATTCTTTGGTATAAAAGCCAAATGTTGTTTCAATAAGGCTCCAAAAAAAATAGTTAAAAATATATAACAAATTTATTATATTTAAAAATAAATTCAATTTTATATTAAATGTTTGTTCAACAAAATCTAAACTTAGAATTTATATTCGATTAAAAATGTTAATTGAATTCAAGTTTGAATTTAATTCATTTGAATATACATTCTAAAATGTTAATAGATATTCATTTGATTAAAATTTAATAAATTTAATTTTAGTAATATATTAATGCAATTAGCAAATAAATTTAAATCAAGTTTTTATTTTTAATTGTGGCGCATTTATATTTATAGATTCTTAACATTTGTTGCGCGTCTTTTTATACTTTGGGATTATTGTTTAGGATTATTATATAGCTTCTGCCCCGAATATTTGGATGTGCCAGCTGTTTTTCCTGCTAGGCATATTTAAGTCCCGATTTAATGTATAAGCGGATTTCCAAATTGGATAAGGTAGAAAATTAAATTTAATTTAAATTTAAATATTTTTTATTATTTTTAGAATTATTTATTTGACATAATTTTAATTATTTCCCACCCTCTCAACTCCTTTACAGGCTGAATCACCATTACTTCCTCTAAAGGAGGACGAGCCTACTCCAGCCAGAACGCAGAGTAACAACGCACCCAAACAACACGCAACAAACCACGTAACCAATCCGCACATATCACCAACTTTAGCAGCTAGTAGTCCACGTGGCCCGTATACGGCACTTACTAACGGCATTGACGCTCCACATACGGCGCCCAACGAGTGTCGACGGCGCAGCTCCCTGACAAGCTTTCCCCCAACGCTAACGCCCGCGCCCTCGCCCACGCTTACCCTCCACATTCAAGAGGGAGAAACCAACAATAATAATAACAACAACAACGAGGAGGAGTTCTATACGCCACTCGACAGGCGAACGCCCAATCACAAGCACACCCACGAGTATAAACTATATCCACAGGATACTTTTGAACGCCTGGAGGGCAAGGCACCGACGACGAATACCAAAATGGAAAGTAAAGTGGATGCAGTGGGTCACATAACGGGCGAGTGGGGCAAATGGCAACTGCGTACCGTCCTGCTAATCTTTCTATGCAAGATACCCTCGTCCTGGTTCATGGCATGCATTATTTTTACAGCGCCAGCGCCAAGGCATGGCGAATTCTTCTGCAAGCCACCAAATAATTTTGAAGCTCAAAATCAAACACAATGGATCAAGGTGTCACATCCGCAAAAGGAGGAAAAACAGGATCAAGAGTTTAGCATTGATTTCTGTAATGTGTATCAGGATGCACAGGAGCATGCACATCATTACTACAATTATGAGGACACGGCAAAGGAGCCGCGCATCTGGGAGAAGCCACTAAATCGTAACTCCAATGTCATACCCTGCACTGAGTTTCAACATGAGTCTGACTATCACTCGGTGGTAACACAATTCGATCTGGTTTGCTCTCGGGATATTCTCGTCTCAGTAACACAGTTCTTCCATTTATTCGGAGTGCTAACTGGCGGCATTCTGGCCAATCATCTGTTGAAATAGTATGTAATATCCAATGTCAGATCTTTCTTTATCTCAGCTGATCACTAACATTCTATGTATTATCTTATATAGCTTTAGTCCACGTAGTGTGATGCTCTTTGGCATGATTACCCAAATCATTTGTGGCAATCTGACGGGACATGTTGCCTCCTATGAACTTCACGTATTCTTCCGCTGCCTCTCCGCTGTCTGCTGTGCTCAGATGTATACCGCTGGTGGCATGATCAGTAAGTTGTTGAATAAATCCTTCCTTAAACCCTTTTAATTTTAATCCTTTAATAACACTTTTCCTTTTCCAGTGGCGGACATTACTGGCGGCAAATATCGCACCTGTGTCACGGCTTTATTTGAGCAATTCTGGTCCATTGGCGTTATGATGTTGCCGGGCGTGGCCAGTTTCTGGTCCAGTTGGTCTCATCTTTATATGGCTATCTCTTGGCCTACCATTATACTCATCTACTTGTGGCAGTAAGTAGATAATATATTATTAAAATATCTTTTTATAAGCACTTTGTAGTATCAGAACTTTGTTGTGGTATAAAAAATACAGTATACGATAACAAATAAGGTCAGGGAAATAATTTAATTTTTGAATAAATACACTAGATATTGAACAATTCAAGTCTTTCACAGGATGCTATAAACTTAAGAGATTTAAGGAATTAATGACGATGAGAATTAAATTGCTCAGGACATTTCTGTTCTAGCTGCAAGTAGAAGAAGGATTTTAGGATAGAAGCCTTTAACCCTAGGAAAATTCTAGTATTTATTTAATCTTGGGAGAGTTTAAGGGTATGAAAAGCATTCAATAAATCTAATTAATCGCAATAGCTGGATTTTACTTTAATATTATAGTTAATTTGTTAGTAAAATACCAACAAATGAATTAAAAATTTGTACAATGCTTCAAGTAGTATTTTAGGATAGAAACCTTTAACCCAAGGAAAATTCCTGCATTTATTCAATTTTGGAAGAGTTTAAAGGTCTGAAAAGTATTTAATAAATCTAATAAATCGCAATAGCTGAACTTGAGTTTGATCTTATAGTTAATTTGTTAATAAAATACCAACAAAATGAATTAAAAATTTGTACAATAATTCAAGAAAGACGTCGGTTTATTTTGGTAATATTATCTTCTAGCATTAAACTTAAATTAAATATTGTATTAAGCTTCCAATAAAGTCTGTTTTTTCCTATATGTATGTTAAATAAAAATGTCAATTATAGCCTATTATGAAGGCTATTGCTCGACAATAATAATAAAAAATAAATAAAAACGAATATATCTTTAATAATAAACTATTCTTATATTTTCTCAGATGGATTCCCGACTCACCACGCTGGATGATACAGCGCGGTCGCGTGCAGGATGCCAAGAAGATATTGCTACAATGTGCCGATATGAATGGCACACGTCTTAGTCTTCCCCATGACATTGATCAACAATTGGAGCTACAGGCACAAACGGCAATGGATGCACCGCCACCAGCCGGTTGGTGGTCCATCTGGAAGGGTGAGAAGGCCGTGAGGCACATAGTCTGCGTGCATCTTGCCTGGTCGCTCTACATTAGTGTGTACTACGGATGTCTATTAAATATACGGTCCTTCAGTCGGGAACATTTATATATAAATACATTTGTGGCTGGCTTCTGTGAGATGCTGGGCACCTTCATTGGGCTATATCTCATCATGAATACCACAAGAAAATGGCTCTTGACTGGAGTGTTTAATATATTGGCTGGATTCTTTGCCTGGTGCTGCTGGCTGGTGCCCAAGCCCGGTGAGGTATCGCTAGATGCAAACGTTGCGATGCTTATGTGTACAGCTATGATATCCAAGATGGCCATATCAACAGCACTCTCCATTCTAACCACTTGTACAGTGGAGCTGGTAAGCCCGGAAAAGCGCAAGATTACCTCATTCTCGACCATTTGCTGGGCACGGTTCTGGCTGCTGGGTGCACCATTTATTGGATCGACTGTTATCGTTGGCCAGCTAATTCCTCAGACTTCCTATACCGCTTTAGCCATCATTGGCGGCATCTGTTTGACTCTGATAAGCAGTCCACGTACACATCCCATTTCAAGGCCAGCCACACCGGTGTCACATGGAGCTCAAAATATGGCAACACAGTTTACAATTATCGATGGCATGGACAACAAGGGCTTTGTGCCAAACACAAACTCCAATTCAAACTCGAATACCATCTATTCTACAAATACATTTAAAAAACTAACTAATCCACAATCTAATCTACCTCCTCAATTAATGTCCGGCATTTGGACGACCAAGCTTAACGAGGACGGCCCACCAATGTGATATGTTGCACATCTGTTAATAGGTGTAAGTGCAGAGTAAGGTTAGCATTAGAGATGGGATGGGGATAGAAAGTTCAGTATCGATTCAGTATGGCGGTATATTCAAAATATAACATTAATAATTTGCTTATAATTATTTCAGTTGTTAAACAAATTTTTAAACAGAGAAAATACTTAATTTAATTTTCATAATTTCTGGCGCTCAAAAGAGTACGGGAATCATTTCCCTATCCCATCTCTAATTAGGATGATGAAAAGCTGTTGATTGCTTAAAGAAGTGAGGTTAGAATTTTGATTGCTTAAGAATTAAAGTTATAATATTAACAACGATTTAGTGGCGCTGTGACTTGTGAATTAAATAGTCAAACAAACAGTCTAGTAATTTGATATTTTCAATGGACAAGTACTATCAGGGTTCTTTAAAATCCATTTGTATGTAAAAATTCAAGCGCTTTTCGCTTTGATTAAAAACAGCTTAAAAAAACACCCAATATATTACAAACGACACAACTTAATAATGAAGTCAACTGAAAGCCCAACATAAATGCTCAAAAAATGAGAAAATTATAATAACTATGCAAATTGCAAAAAATTCATTTTTAAGTAGGCAAACTTACAAGCTCTAAGCTTTACAATTTCAATTAAAAAAAGACGCTCGTAAATAAACATAAAATGATAGATATAACTTTAAGTTTTAGCAAATATTTTACATTAATTTTGATTATTCGAATATCATAATGTATGCTGATAGACACTTAAAGACCCACAAAAGCGCTCAGTTTAAACAGAGTCGACTTACATCTGGTCTGGAATAACTTTAGCGCAGCCATAATGTAGCCTAGTAAGTTAGTAAGTCAAATGTGGAACATGCTGAGAGAAATCCAGTATTAATCTGCCATCAGTGAAACTTATATAACCCACAAAATGTACTTGTACATTCTATCCTATGAACTTATATTTAACTAAGTGCTGATAATACTAATACACTTATAAAGTCCTCTTGAAAACCTTAAAGCTGTTCCACATTTAAGTGATTGTGTTGAAAACACCTGGAGAGAATTACATGAAAAGACATATAAGTAGTTACAATTAATTCTTTATTAATTATATAAATAAATAAATAATTTTAAAACTATGTACACATTAAATTCAAATTACTTCATTACCATTATGTATTAAGTGCAGCATATAAAACGCTAATTTTATAATAATTACTTAGTAGAGTTTAAAATTTTCAATAATTTACGTACCTTATTATGCAAAAATTAACGTATATTTTACAAAGATGGGAATAATGAATGAGCCCAAAATCTTGTTGAAAGTTAAATAATTGTGGTTTCTATATGATGAAAATGTTATGCTTGGCAAAGGAGAGCAATATATTTTTAATAAAGCCTACCAAAAATGATAACAAGGTGTGACGCTTATTTTAAAATTAACGAAATTACTTGGACACGCTACACAACAGTTGTGCAACTGTTTGCTGCAAAACAGTGGCATAACTGTTGACATTGGCAGTGAGACATCATTCATTTAGAGACTTATCGATATTTATATTAAATAAGTTGATTATTACTGAATTTTTTTATAATTGCTTGTATTATATATAAAATATTTATTTAATTTTACATTGCATTAAAATTAAACAAATATTTTTACATTTACAATCGATAAGGTTAAATATCAGCTGTGCCATGTTATGATTCTGTTATAGCACTGTTATAATTTGCCACTAGCAGCTGTTAAATTCAAATATAATCTTCATTCACAGTTTTTCTTTCAAATAAGTTGCAACTTAAATTAATGTTGGCATATAACAATTTCTTATCTTATAAAAATAAAGAAAAATCAGTTTGTGCTCTTCTAAAATTATAAACATGTACTAGCAGTACTGCTTACTGCGAACATTGGCTTTTGCTGTTATTAACATTTCAGATAAATGTTAATTTCTGCTTCTTTCGACTTTAAATTGTAGCGGCATTTTTTTGTACGACGCCATCACAAATATCGTTGTTATTGTCAAATTAGGTGTTAGAATTGGCGACAATTTGTAATTTGTAATTGTTTTACGTTGCATACACACAACTTGCATGTCATGGAATCAAATGAGTCTGGAAGGCAGTCAACAGGAGCTATTCCGGAGGTTGTCCAATTGAGTATGAGCCTTGGCAATCGTAGCGTGCTGAAGGAAATAAATGCAAACGATGGCGGCACAAAGGTAAGTCAAATTAATTAATCAATCAGCGTTGTCGGAGCGTGTAAACTTGGTCATGCGAAATTAGTGGCATGCTGTTGCTGCTGCTGCTGCAAAAGCCGGCGAGTGGGCGTTCCGCTAAACAATAAAAACACATTTAGTCGACATTCACTTTCTAACACATGAATACATACATATATGTATAGGTATGAATTGGTACATGTGTACATATGTTTGCATGCATGTACTTACAAAGTATGTGCATTGACCGCGTTCTGCACTTTCTGCCTTTATTGGCAACTGCGCCGCCAGCTAGCATCGTTGGCGTTTGTGATCGATGGCTTCTCTTTGCCCTACACACATACACATACACTGACACAGACATTGGGCGCTACTGCGCTCTGGCTGCAAATCGCACAAGTACACGCGTTTACACGATGAACAAACTTCAAACAAATGTTGCGCAGATACTTATGTTATTTTCTCAATAGATTAAATATTATGAAATGAAATTATGTTATATGTTGCTATCAATGCTATGAAAATTTAAATACATGCTTAGATAAATTGTGAGGATGTGAAAATTCAGCACCTAGCAATCGGAATCGCTCTTATATTTGAATTTTTGTTAATAACTTCGTGTAGTAAGTGCATCATGCCACTTTAGAGGGTCATAGAATAAAAAATACTTCTTGCATTCACTGCTTTTGTTTAACTGCAAACATTGTCATCGCTGTCTTTGCTTTTTTGTTGTTGCGCCCGTTGTTTCTCCTGATGTTTTACATTTCATTTGCTTGTTTTTATTATTACGGATCGCTGCTGCTGCTGCCGCTGCTACTTTTACGGCTGACGCTGTTTCCACAGCTGCCAGACTGCCTGCCTGTTGATGATTTTTAGCCCCATTTGATCAGTGTGTTCTATAAGTCGAGACGATCGGACGTTGACTAACGATATCGCCTAAAACGCGCAATATATTTATCCCTAAATGGGTAATAATACTGGCAAACAATTGAAGAGCCTGGAGCCCGCTACATTGGATTCTTGGCATCAGAGTGTGGTATGCAAAAAGTGCAATTTTGTTTTTTTTTTATAAATATGAATTTTGCATATAAGTATGTCTATTATACGCCATATGCCCCTGACATGTTCAATTGACTTCGGTAGGCGTCGCTAGCGTCCAGATGTGTGCAAATTGATGCCAAAAAAAAAACATAAACAACAGCATATGAAACCAAAATAAATTGTGCCTAGCCCCACGTCATAGTCTAAAAACTATGAACCTATTACTTGATTTTGTTCCTAGAAAGGATTACTTGTTGCAATCCATTTGTGGCATCTTCTGTGTCGCCTTTTGGACCATCTAAAGTTCATTGACAACTGGTAGCTAATATTGCCCTGCCTCATCGTTCTGCTGCCACCAACGATGCCAACATTGGGACAGAAGTTGCCTCCCCCACATGAAACATTGCCGTCTGCATTTGTTTTATCTATTTATAGATTTAAGTTCAAATTTCCTTCACACTGATGTTTTTTTTTGTAGTTGGCGTCTCCCTGCTTGTTTGTCTATTGCATTTGGATTTGTTTTGATACTCTTTGCTAATGGTTAATATAAATATTAAATTAGATTTGTAAAATCTATAGAAAAATTGTTTTTATTAAGCAAAGCTATTAACTGGATCGAATAGCTTAGAGACATAGTTTTATTCATGTTGTAATTAGAATTTTTAGATAGATAGAAAGATAGATTTTGATTCCTTGTATACAAGCTAACTTCATAAGTATTTTTATTTGTATTTTTGTAAAAAATTCAACTTTGAGAGGCTTTACCTTACAAACCATAAGAGATATCGAAATAATTTAATTGCAGTATTCTTAATTATTAATTTTAGATTCTAAATAAATTCATATAATACGTGGAAAATTCTTTCTCTTTCTAGAACTCAAGTAACAGCAAAAAAGTTCCAAATAAAAACTCACAGCTTATTTCGTGCAGTCGCATTTTTAGATTAATTGTACTTTAGACTAAATTTTCTTCTTATACCTTTAAGGGCATTATTATTTATATTTTATTTTTGCACCTTTTATTTATTTTTCCACCTGACGTGAGGTCTTGTTTTGGTCAAAATTATTTCTGTACGAAATAAGTTCAATTTATTAATTTTTAATGAGAAAATTATTGATATTTCTGAAATATTAATTTTTTTTAAATATTCTTTGTTTAATTTATTTTATTTCTATTTATTGTGAACCTATTTTGACACTTGAACTTAATACTGCATTTTTACAGATCTGTTATATTCATATATATTATATTTTAAGCAGAGTTTCATTCTACATTTGTGGTTCTAAATGTGGTTCTTGACTTGATTGATTGGTGGCAATTATAAATATATCAGTCTAAACACTTGCTAGAGTATTTAAGCTTCGTTGTGTGTTCTATTCAACTGTTTATTGTGTTTATTATTTGTATTACAGTGCCTGGCCTGCTGCTACTTTAACTATCTAATGTTGCACTTATTTTGAATGCAGCTGAAACTGCAGTTTTAACTTTAGTTGCAATTGCAACTGGGCATATCTTGTCACCTGTCACGCATTGGCTGTTTAACACATTTGGAGTCGTCATGGCTCATCGTGTGATATTTGGTTTCTCTTAAAATATGCAAAATCAGCAACTAGTTGAAGACAGGGCCGAGCAGAGCAGTCCGGGTGGAAGATGGCAAAATGTGCTATGTGGAGCACTTCCTCAAGTGCACGATGCGCAACAATGGGCGCCAAGGGATTGCATGTCTCCGCCTGTCATTTGGCATCCACATGGCTATATACAGGGTGTTACTTAGTACATATGTGTATATATATATCAAACAAGACTTTCTTCCATTCGCCCTATATTATGACGGCTCTCTCTGTCTTTCTCTACCTTTTGGTTTTTTGCTTATTTTTGTGGTTGCACTTTGTGTTTGCATTTTGTGGCTCTGTCTGCTCAGTTGGCTTTGAAAGCGCCTCCAAGACGGTCGCATTGTGTTGTCTACTTGACTTTTTTTTACGGCAAGATCAATATATTGAATGGCGTTTCAATTAAGCAGCTTAAACAAACTAATTGCACTGTATCGAACAAGCACACACACCCACATCACGCTACTTAAATGAATATCGAACGAAATGTATAACAATTTAATTCAGCAATTTAATCGAGGGAGATAAACAGTGATCAACAGCTAAAGTGAGAATATATCGCACTCAATTGGGTAGCTATAAATATTTAGAAGAAAATCAATGATTATTGAGTGATAATAATTAACTAGACATTTAACTATTTGTAAACAATTATAGAAGCAAGATTTTGTTAAATGATTGAAAAGTATAAATTAATATTAATCATAAAGAACTGAGAGTTTTTCATCTTTGAAAAGAATAATTTTAATGCCTATAAAGTTGAATTATAAATTTAAATAACTGAATAATTCTAGAGTGAATAACATGTAATATAATTTTATAAACATAAATATTTATACAGCAATACATATAGTTAATTTAATGAACTGTAATCTACATTGAAAATAATGATACTTTTATTAACCATAAATAATTCCGATAAATTCTATAACCTTCGGGTTTTTCATCTTTGGTGATAAAGTAAGAATAACTTTAATGCCTGTAAAGTTGGATTATATTTAAAAAATTGAGTGATTAATATATAATATTATTTTGTAAACATTATTATGTATACAGCAATACATATAGTTAATTTAATGAACTGTGATCTACATTGAAAATAATAATACTTTTATCAAGCAATTCGGACCTATGATCAGTTATAAAAATTAACTTTACTTTATAGATTTTCGATAAATTTTATAACCTGTCGATATGTTTAAAATTTTGTGAAATTGTTTAGAGCGGAATGAAATTGAAATCGATAATTTTGTATTAGATTTTGTGAAATTGTTTAGAGCGGAGTGAAATTGATATCAAAAATTTTATTTTTGATTTGGCGATCTTCGTATGCATTAAAATAAATCTAATTAAAAAATAAAAAAGACTGACTATATATTGATCAATAATATATAAATACGTGATGGGTGCAAAGATGTCTCCTTCAAAGCGTCACACATTTCAAAGAAAGGGTATAAATATGCGACAAACACCGACACCTTTAAAAATCACAATATTCTATTGATCATGAAAGATTATAAATCTCAAGAGAGTGACAACTGATAAAGAGAACTTTTGAGCGCCCACACAAACGTTGCGATCACAGTTTGTGGAACTTATTCGAATAAGCAGCGACGCTACTCTCTCTCCCGCTCCCAAAAAATAACACACAAAGAGAGAAAACAGAGAGAGAGACACAATTGTCGCTGGCCGGTGAACAAGCAAATTGAAATGAAAAAATATTTTTAAATTGATTTCAAACAGAAACGAAACGTGAAGACACAAACAAACGCCAACGGATGCCACGGAAAGTGAATGCGAGTGGAGGAGACTCGTATAAATCTGATCTATTATTTAATATTGATGAGAGCAAAGAAGAATTCTAATTTTCTAGCATAACAAAGTAACCCGGTGACAAACCAAAAGAAAAGAATACTGAATTAATAAAAATAATATTATAAAACGACGACACAGGCAAAAAGTTGATAGATTTTTTTTGTGAAACGTGCACTGAACCGTAGAACGTACATCTTGGGAACTAATAGTGCGTGTAAAAAGTAACGCGTAAGGAGGATTATTTAAGCAATGGATTTCCTACCGAATTTCATTAAGCGATCCAAAAGTATTACGCTAACCGAATCAAATGGTAATAATAATATCAATGGCGCCGCCAGTTCAACAACATCGATCAGTCCGGTCACTAGTAGTTCAGCGGATGTGGAATCATCTATGAATCATTGTTTAATCGATACGGATCTTAACAATCTATTTGATTCCACCACCCAATATTTGGATGGCCTGGAAGAGCAGCATAAACAATTGATCGATAAGGAGGAGGGAGTACCGGAACAAACAAATCCTACAACTCCTAGAGATACCTTAACACAGCTACTCAATGATATCAATGTAAATTTGGATCAGGTTACCGAATATGAAATGGAACATTTACATGCAATGAGCCTAGAGGTATGTGAGTGTGTGAATATTTGAATATTGAGTGTGTGTGGGCGGCATATTTCTAGTTGAATCAAAATATATTTTGTCAACTTATTGCGTTGCAATTTTTAGGAATTTTTTAATATTTTTAGATTGCATTGAAAATGGGTAAAAAAATTAAAATATAAAATAAAAAAAAAGTTTTTTTTTTTTTTTGATTTTATTAACGAGTTAATACAACCTTGACCAGTGTGTTCTTATGAACTTTTCCAACTTTTATATATTTAATATATATGGACACTCGAATAGCATATATTATCGTGTAGCAACAACCTACAAAACAATCGAAGCTTCTATTAATTGTATCGATAATTTAATATTTTTCTCTACTCTCGATTTTTTTTTCATTTTATCGATACTTTTTATATAACACAAATTTGGGAATACCCAAAACTATTTTTGTTTCTTGCCCTGTGCGATTAGTATTGAAATTAAAAAGGAAAACTTAATTTTTTCAATCTAATCTCTATTGATTGTATCGATCATTTAATATTTTTCTCTACTCTCGATTGTATTTGAACTATTTTCGATACTTTTTATATAATACAAGTTTGCCAATACCCAAAACTATTTTTGTTTTTTTGCACTGTGTGAATTGTATTGAAATTGAAAAGACGAAACTTTATTTTTTCAATCGAATCTCTATTTATTGTATCGATCATTTTATATTTTTCTCCACTTTCAATTGTGTTTTAACTATTTTTGTTTATTGCACTGTGCGAATTGTATTGAAATTGAAAAGACAAATTCTATATAGATTTAATTTTATCTAATCTCTTTTGTTATTTACGATTAATTATTTTTTAAATATTGAATTTTTCGAACATCTTGCCATCAATCGAAACTATCGATTAAGCGCACTATCGTTATTTTTCATCTATGTACTACAGGGTATCTAATATGTTTCCTATTTATTGGCGGGGCTAGTATACATTTTAAATTCCCATTTGTCTAATTTGCCCAGTTAACACACAACGTAATTTGTCATAGTTAAAATGCTAAATGCACAGGGCGCACCCCATTTTCTCACCCCAGCCCCTTAGCCATACCCTTACCCCCGGTTCCCTTACTTTTCCAACTGACTTTAACCTTGTTGCTTGCAATCGCGCTCTAATTAAATTTCGCCTACATTGACAAGGCCTCCAAGCGGACAGCCTGGGTGCATGGCTTTAGGCATTTGCCACACGCTCAGATTTGATTTCTATTCATTTTTATCTTTTTTTTTGTATTTTTTTTTTGCATAGCACACAAGCAGACGATGTCAGGCGACCCACTTGCCCCAGTTGCAACGTCTGCCTCTCAAGCGTCCCACCCACCTATCTTGCTTGTGGCTTTTAAAATTAATGACATTTGTTTTGGTCCGTCCGGGCGACTGACCGACAACTGGGAATGGGGTTGTATATATTAGTTGGGTGTGTGTGTGTGAATACCTCACACTTGGGTACGTTGTGTATAGCGATAAATGATTTACCTATAATTCAATTTTCATACAATTTATAATATTAGCTAATAGATTTGTTTTGACAGGTCCTTTGCATCGTAAAATAAAAAAGAAAAATACAGTTTCTTTAAATAATATATGGAGTCTTAGCTTGTTTTACATATCAGTAGCTTAAATGGAGTAATATATTTAAATATGTTCCTGATTTGATGCATTTGAACTAAGTTACGTCTCTTCCTTCAATTTTCTAAGACGAACGCATCCTTAATACACATTTTTAACAAAAAAAACATATTTATTTCGAGAAACTAGAAGCACCTTTAATTCAAGGATAATTTATTATCTTTAGAAGTTTTAGCTTAAGAATAATGTACAATATTTCTTATTTTATTGTCAGATAATGAAAACTAGTCCTGCATGTTTATTCTTTAGAAGAATATACAATATTTTCTATTTTATTTTATCACCAGATAATGAATATTAGTCCTAATAGTTTATTTATTTTACAATTAATGTTTCTTTAATTCAAGGACAATTTATCATCTTTATATAAGTTACGTTTTAGGTTCAGAAGAATATACAATATTTTCTCTTATTTTATCTGCGAGTTTATTTATCTTTAAAATTAATATTTCTCAATTCTTTCTCAGAAAATGCATTTATCGTATATATAAATAGTACCAGAGACTATAAAATTAAATGTCTTTATTATTTTATAGTCTCTGATAATACTCAGTTGATTTAAATTCCAAGATATTTTAGCATTTTGGCAATGCAAAATGTCAAATATCCAATGATATATGAAAAGTTCTGATATATATATTATATTTGCCATTATATTTTCGCTCTGTTAGGGTATAAATAAATTGATATTCTAGCTTCTGCCACCATCATACATATATATTTATATGTATTTGCCATTATATTTTCGCCTTGTTAGGGTATAAATAAATTGATATTCTTTCTACTTCCATCTTCATACCTTTTTCGCTCTGTATATTTTTTAATTTTCTTTTTATTGAATAGTAGGGTATGCAATTGATCGATGCACCTTAAGTATAAAACCCAAAAAATGCCCAGATCTTGTCCTATTTCCGTCACCAGCTATACCCTGTATTTGTTGCTGCCCCTGTCCCCAATAGGGATATGTCAACAGTTCAACAAAAGCAGCTGCCTCCAATGAAGATGATAATGATAATAATAATTATGATGATGATATTTTAAATTAGTTGTTTACGTTTCGGTTGCCAATTGTTTGGATTATGTTGCCGTTGCCGTTTGCTTTGCTTAAATTATTTATTTTCATAACATTTTTCTTGCCAACTGCTCGAATAAGTCTCCCAAAGTTGGTATTGCATTTTCACATTTCACACGCGATGCGCAATATTTTGAAAATTAATTTTTTTTTGAATAATTTTTCTCTTTGTTATGCACACGAATTAAAAATTATTCATTTCTTATATTTTGTGTGCAGCTCAGCCCGTTGGCGGTGAAGGCAAGTCCGAGACATAGTATGGAACAACAGAAGGCACTGGTGGAGGCAATGCGTTCCACATCGCAGCCAGGCACGCCCAGAACCAACGTCTGCAGTGATCCCATCTACACACAAAATGTGGAACAGCAGCCGGTTCTTAAGTTCACTGGCTTGCCCGAATTCGATGAGGCACAAATTCCAGAACTTGCGCCACTCAGCGCCGAAATGGAAGGTAAGTTATACCCAATAAAAAGAAAAGATAACTTTATTATATATTTAATTAATTTCAGCTCAATTAAAAGCTGCTGATTGTGTGCCTAATCTAAGCTCGACAGTGC
The DNA here is from genome assembly GCA_035043045.1 of Hirtodrosophila alboralis. Lineage (NCBI taxonomy): Eukaryota > Metazoa > Arthropoda > Insecta > Diptera > Drosophilidae > Hirtodrosophila > Hirtodrosophila alboralis. The sequence continues at coordinate 242,214 of JAWNNH010000214.1, read as the reverse complement.
TAAAACTTAGCGATCCGGATTATAACTCTGATTCAGAAGTTTATGTCGAATGTCTAAACAGTGACAGATACTCACCCGAAAACTCCGAGGCCTATTCAAGTGCATTGAATGAGATCCTTGAACATCAATTGTCACATGCAACAGCTACAACGCTAGATAATACGTTAAGCGATGCAGCTGTTCCCAGTCACAACAACAGTTGTGAGCCCATGGATGTGGATGATATAAACGACACAATCGAATTGCTAAAGGATGTGCTCGAACCAGAGGATCATCAGTTGCTGCAGCAGCAATTTCTGGGCGGTGCAATGATACAGCAACAAGGACAACAAATGGCACCACTAGAGCTACCTGTACAGGTGCAAAAACAACAGCATTTGGACACAACAGAGCAGAAAATACTGAAGGAGCAACATCTCGAGCAGCAGTCGGTTAATTTAAAAGAATTATCAGGGTCAACATCGCTAACCGAACTGCAAGCTCCAGTTCTAAAGGAATTACCAGGGTCTGCAACGCTCTCCGAACTGCAGACGCCGAATATAAGCAGTGATCAACAGCTGGAGCAGCAGTCTGTGAGCCTGAAAGAGTTACCAGGCTCACCATCACTCTCCGAACTGCAAGCTCCAGTTCTAAAGGAATTACCAGGCTCTCCAACGCTCTCCGAACTGCAAACGCAAAACATAAGCAATGATCTACAGCTGGAGCAGCAGTCTGTGAACCTGGAAGAATTACCAGGCTCACCATCACGCTCCGAACTGGAAGCTCCAGCTGAAGAGGCGCCCCAGACGCTTAAAATTGAGGCATCAGCAACGTTGCTTACCTCACCACCCATACCCACACACCGAAAGAAAACAGCTGAGGAGCTGATGGAGCTTATGATGTTACAGGAGTTTGCTGAGCCACCAAAAGTGCAAGAGCAGGCAGCGCAGAAAAATGAACTGCAGCCGGAACAGCAACAATCGAAATTAGAATCCTTAAAGAATTCGCCTGAGTTACAGTCTATAACTCCAGCTGTTGCGTCTATTCAAGAAAAAATCATGCCGCTCCAATTAGATATGAGTGATTCAGCGCTCGGTAGCAGTTCAGCGCCTGCGTCTCCTGTTTTCCCAATTAAATCGCCCGCAGAGTCTGGCGCACATTTTCCACGATCACCGCATGCACCGCCCGAGCAAGCGGAAATGCCCTATCTGGAGCAGGCGATTATTGAGCCTTCGGGTGACCATAAATTATACGGTGTTATTTCCAAGTCACCGCTGCCTGTACAGGTAATTGTGACGGAACCCAGTCCAGAGCAACAGCAGCTAAATGCAACTACTTCGTTGCTGAGCGAATCTCCACTTAATGGCACATTTGACAGTGCCAGCTCTGAGAAAATTGATGCGACTCCAGTGTCATCGCGTGCCACCTTTGGTGTGCCTTTAAATGACGCCATGGGTCGTCGCACGTTCTCTGTAGCTACAGACACGGAGCAACAGCAAGTGGAATCCCGCCATAGCGATCCTTTGCCGTCTAGCTTAGTAAAGCCTCGCGAGGATGAGGCACTAAACGCAACTGTTACCATGGACGAGGAATCACCCATAAATAGCACGTACGGCATGTCCCTGAATGCCGCCATGAACGAACAGCGTCGTACCTTCTCAATGACCGAGTCCAACAAACAGCAGGAGCAGATGGCACCGCGCCGGACATTTTGTAAGGAGCTGGCTACATCTCCGGCAATGGAGGCCACTGAAGAGAATATCATGTGCGATGATATGGAGCCCATGGATGTGGATTTATCAATTCGCATGGAGGCAGCTGTTGCAACCATGCCACTATCTCCGCCCATACCTACTCATCAGCAGCGGAAACACTCAGATTTTGACGAACAGCTGGCTGAGTTTCAAGCGGTTGAACAGCCATCGACATCGCCATCCACAACTACACTTCAACCGGAGAAGCAGCAACAGGAGATGGACTCACCGCCCATACAGACACAACAGCAGCAACGTCTATCGCCGCCGCTGCCTGCACAGCTTAAGCGTCCATCTATACATGGTGAGGAGTCCGCGAATCGCCAGCTGATGCCTTGCCCTAATGCCACTGTGGTGCTCGAGGAGCAAACACTATCAGCCAAGGAGCAGCTGAGCGCCAGCGATGAGAAGGATGATGTGTTCGTTGAACACTTTGGCGCCATGTCACCCATCACTGATGACATATTCAAAACACCACAATGTATCAGCAAAAGCACCAAGGACAAACAAATTGAAACTGCGGCCGCTGTCGCCTCCAATGCAGCCGCTGCCGCCGTCGCCGCCGCTGCTGAGGAACAATTCAATCATTCTGAGTTTCAGGATGGCGCCAGCAACAATAACAGTAAGTAACGCCCCTTTATCTTATCTAAAGAGACGCCCCATTTCTCATTATGCACTGTTTTTGTGTTTTTTTATAAGCTAGCAAAAGGGTATTATTAGTCTATCAACAAATGTGTAACGTCTCCAAGCTTATAAAGTACATGTACATATATTTATACTCTTTATAGCCATGTCCGTCTATCTGTTTCCATGCAAACTAAAGAAAGTCTTAATTTGATGAAATTTGGGCACAGATTGCTATATATATATTAATATAGCTATTTCTTTATTTGTTTTTTTCTGAGTTTATTTCACAGAAAAATTATAAATTAAATGCACATTCATAGGTAAACTCATTTGTACAGATGCACTTGTATATATAATTTTCAGTTATTTTTTTATCTTTTTATATATTCTAAAATTCATTTTTTTTATTGATCTGTGAGACAGATGTTTACAATATTTCATTCGCAAAAATTTCAGCTAATTTTATAGCTTATGACAGATATTAATCGTTCATAGATTGGCAAGTTTTATACTTTTTTTTTCAAAATATAGAAAATTCGAGGGCGTTTTGACAAGGCAGAGGTTTTTTTTTAATTTCTGTGCAGCATTGCTTGATCTTCAATCAACTTGCGATATTAGGTTTATTGGAATCCAACAATCTCGTCAACTTTAACGAATATCGAAAAAAGTGATTTTCGTGTGCTGATAGTCATTATTTTTGGCGTAAAACTCCCATTACCAAAAAAAAAGAAAGACCTGAAAAGTGCTAAAAAGACTTAGTACTATTAATTTCAATGGTCGTCGAGTTGCGTTGTGGCCGTACCGGCACCTTAAGAGCCAAAAATAGGTCGTTACACCAGAATTTTTCGATAAAATCCATGAAATGATATTGGGCGAACGGAGATTGAATGAATGCTCTTGAGGTGGTTAAGGGTGTAGACATCTCAACGGATCTGGTACATTACATTTTATTTTAACAGATTCGATATTGATTTAATTTTGATATTGATTTTCTTAAGACAAAAAAAATCTATAAATTTGGCTATGAACTGCTACCTCATCCAGCATATTCTCTGTGACTATTTCCAATTTTCTAACTTGAACAAATGGTTGGGAGCAGGACCGTCTAAAGGGTATGGCACACTGGGCATTTGCCAAGGGCCCAGAGCCTCGAGTGGTATCGTCCCGCGTATTACAAAATCTTAGTTCGTAGAGTAGCGTGGCCCAGATTGTGAAATTAGACAGGGGCCCCGCGGAAACCTAAAGACGGACCTGGTTGAGAGCTAGGAGATTTGAGTCAAATAAAGAGTTAATCACTGCAACAATGGCGAATTTTGAGTCTTGGAAAAACCTACTTCATTTTTGGAAGGAATACAAGAATTGGAAAATAAAGGAGTAAATGTTTGCTAACGTTAAACTGCTTGCAATCCAAATATTGCACTGCTTGATGTAAATATATATTTGTATGTATTTCTATTAGCGAATATTGAATTAGGTACCGCAGTGGGGTATACTCAACTGAGACTGGGTAATTTTTTATAAAGTTTTTTGATTAAAAATGTTATGGTTAAGTTTTGTTTGCTATATCTTATATCGGCTGTTATTTCTTAAAGCAGTTCTTTCTACAAAATGTAAAAACCATGTGAATTCCAAAGCATAAACTAATATGTTCAATCCTTCCTCTTAACCTCCACTAAAATCTGCAGCTAGTCACATTCCTTGGCATATTCGTGACCTCAGTCTATCTGCTGGCAGGGGTAGGGGGTAGGTCTGCGGCTTTGGCATTTGAACTTGAAATTGTGGGGGCAAGCGGCGAGACCGAGGGCCGAGGTTACCTTCATTTGCATGTGCGACCGCTCGGCTGCTTCTGATTGGGTCTGATAGAAGTTGCCTCTAACTTTAAAAATAAATCACCACATGCAAGGCAATGAACCTGAACTTCAATACCAAAAGAACATAACGGCACACGGAACAGCAACAAAAACAGGAAAGGCAAGCCACAATACAACAATAACAGCAGAAAACAACAACATCGACGTCAATTAAGCGCATAATTTTTTGACTGCCGCGCAGCTGTCTGCATGTTGTTTCTATTCTTGTTATTCTTGTTGTTGTTGTTGTTGTTGTTGTTATGGCTGCATTTTAATGCAGCCGCTGATTCTCAAACTGCCGCATTGACTCTGCGGCTACTACACCTACACTTACGCACAGACACAAATAGGGAGCACGTTTTTGTTGTGTTGCTCCCTCAATTGCTCTCTCAATCTGCAATCTCTTTTGCAGTTGCTTTCTCTCTTCTCTCTGTGCGCAGTTGAGCCCTTATCAGCATATTTATATGCCGTAATCGCCGCACCAAAATAAACGCAAAGGTCTGCGCTGTGACGTCACTTTGTTCAATTGATGAACTGCTGTCTGTCCATTTGCTAAGTCTTGTGTCTCTGTGTGTATGTGTCCCCCGATGAGCGCATTCATATTTTTGGCTAATTAACAAAAGGCATTACCTAATAAGAAAATTGCTCATGTATGCAAAATAATTTAATTTTTATGAGTTTATGTCCAATTTGCTCAAACTTTACACATCATTTAGTCTTCCCTTTTTGGCTTGCCAATGATGAAGTAATTTAAAATTTGGCGCAATTATCGTTATCGCTGACTAAGCAAATGCAGCTCTGTTTTTACGTACAAATACAAAAGTGCATATCGATACAGCTGTCTCTCTTGCCTCATTCATAGAAGCGTGTCTAGTTGAAAGAACGGGGAAGGTTACAGTAAAACCTAGATAAAGACAAAATTATTTTTGATCTTAGTGGTAAACCTGTCTAAACGTTTTATATAAAAAGATATAATATATGCCGTCGAGAATTATTTAGTTTTTTATATTTTTCTATTTAGAGTTTCTTTGTTTGTTCATTTCAGTCCGTATTATCCAACAAAATTATCTCTATAGAGCATTCGACCCGTAGTTTTTTACTTGCTCTCTCTTACTCTCTGATACCAGTGCTTCCACTCACACAAACACATCCAACGCATGGGAATCGTACATAGAACTTGCCCATGCACTTTTACTACTGCTAGTCAGCAGAGCAGCAAGCGCCAGCCTCAGCAGCCCCAAAACATACAACGTGTACACAACACACACAGACGCACATACACCCAATTTGCTCTCACCACATGACAACGCTCTCTTGACGCTGGCGCATCGCACTTGCTCATTGCATACGCGTCACTGTCACACGCTCCAGTCAGAATAAAAACTTCGCTCTCTATCTAACTGTGTGTGTAGGTGTGCGTGCGTGCGCTGGTTTTCTTATTGGCATCGGAGAAAAGTAAGCATATTAGCATTCCATTTCAGTTAGTTTTCAACTTTTGACGTTGTCGCTGCTGAATCAGACGCGGCCTCAGCACGAGTCGCGCTCCCCAAAGTCGCTAAACAACGTCGTCTGCGCCTTTCTCGCCTCGCCTTCATATTGTGGAGCACTTGCAAAAGTGTCAAACGCGCATATGTAATTCAAAATATTATAAATAAATCAAATATTTTGTTTATTGGTAACATTTAAAAAATGTTTGCCATTTATTTGGTGAATAATAAACACTCAAATTTGTCAAAATGCAAAGCAGCTGTGCAGCCCAATAACAACTTGCAAAAGTTACACAAAAGTGTCAATGACAAAATATATAAAAGCATAAATAAAGCTTAAAGATGGAAGACGTAGACTGAAGTAAAAAAAAAAATTTTTTCTGCTTTAAAGAGTGAGAGCGTAAAACTTCATTGTACATATTTTGGACTCTTGTCTCTATGCGCGTATGAGTGTGTGTGTGCGTGTGTGTGAGCGTGTGTGTAGGCGCTGCGTGGTCATGGTTAATATTGGAGCGTTATTTTTTAATAATTGTAGAAAATCTTGAAAATGCAAAAGTTGTCAAGAAGAACGGACACGCAATTTAAATGCAGTGCAGTGTGAAAAGTGTTTGTTCTCCCAAAAGCGCACACGAGCGCGCTCTGCTACGCTCAGCAAGTTCATTTGCAAGCACGCTCCGCTCTGTACGCTCTCTCTCGTGCTCTTTCTCTTTTCGGATTGTGTCTTGTCAATGCATCAGTTTGTCAATTGGTTCATGTCCATTATAAAAGCAACCCACTTCTTGGGGCCTCCTCACGATTGCATAAAATGAGTCACAAGTCGCCGTTGCGGCTTCTTTTTTCCTTCTTCTTCTTGTTGTTTTTGTAATTTTTAGTTTTTGTTTTGTTGTTAAATTTTATCTTGAAATAATTTTTGCGCCTGCAGTTGAGTGACCCGCATTCTTTTATATACTATATCTGTGTTTATCTGGGCCTGCCCGGGTTCTTGTTTTACTATTTTTAAAGCCGCACATTTTGTTGCTATTTGACATTGTTTATATGCGCGCATGTTTGGCAAATAATGCGGCTTCTGTGCTATGGGACACACCTCGGCTTGAGCATGGGGAGGGTTTAGGGTCTCTATAGGGTAGGGCACACACTTTGAGTCATGCCATAAGTTATTCTCGTTGTCATCCGCTGTCTTTCCTTCCGCTTTTGTTTTTTCAACGCTCAAAATACAAAGAGAAAAAGATTCTGCCGTTTTGTTGGGGGATTAAGCACTATATAAAGCTCATCAAAATATTTAAATGATATAAACAGATTTGTTAAGTATCTCTCGAAAATATTTTATGTCTAGTTTTTTCGCATTTTGATTTCTTTAACATATTACCGTAGAATAAAATATAAATCTTATGAATTTAATATCTCATCCAAATTAATTATAATCCTTTCGATCGTAAATTAGGAAGTTAATTAGAATATTTTCTAAATATTTTGGGGATATACGTATTTATTGGTAAGAGGAAATTACCTTTCGCATTAAATACAAACCTATTTTTAAATTGAAGAAATAACTCACTAACTAACGATGCTAAAAAATAATTTTCTTTTAATAAAGAGAAATTTGTTTAATTTTTAGTATCTACGCTTCAAATGAGTCTTTTAAAAAAACAGCTGTTTTTATAGCCTTGCAGAAGGGTATTATCGGTCACATCAATTTTACATCGAAACCCATCTTGGCACAGTACTATATGGTCTAAAAAATCTGATCGAGTTTGAATAAAATCGTACCAAATTAAAAAATCTGATCAAGTTTGCTTAAAATCGTACCACATTATCATAGGGCTGTCAGAACAAAAATTAGTTGAAAAATCAGATGAAAAATTAGTTTTATGATATCGAAATCAAGCTTACCGTTTTGATAAAGTATTATGGTTTAAACAATCTGCCCAAGTTTTATCCAAATCGGAACAATATATCTTATAGGCTCTTATCATTTGTAAATTTAAATATAATTTAAATAACACTAGCTTAAACCAAAAAAAAGAGCTGAATTATCAAAATTTTTTAAAGAATTTTGGTGCGCTTTTTTCAAAAATGCAAACCATTTTTTTTTTAAAGTGTAGCTTTCGAAGAAACCGCAATAGTTTTTTTGGCACTATTTCGATTTATTAGTTCATATTTACATCAGATCTTATTTGATCTTGAAAAGTTTAATACATTTCAATTGATAATTGTTACCTCTTTCTAACGGTATGCCGTTATAATTTGTGCGAATCGAATAGGAATTAAAGAAACTATATGTCCTTAAAGTTAGAAAATGTGAATTCTTTTTTTTTGCATTTTTAAAAAATTGTTCAACTTTAGATACTCTTTAAAAAATTTAAAAAATTCGCTTAAATACTTCTTTATATTTTATATGTTAGATAATTCTTTTAGGAACATTTTAAGAATAAATTTGCTCAAATCGGTTATTAATTGTAGTAGTTATTCAGTAATTGTTAAAAACACCCAAGAAAAAATTCACCTTGCTCAATTATTTTTGCAGTCATATTAGAACATTGCTAGAATATATATATATATATATATATATATATATTATATATATATTGGTGTAAACTACTCTTTATTTAGCAGTACCTAACAATATATCTCAGCTGTACACATTATTCATATATCAAAAACATTGAATCCATTTACAAATTAGCAAAAATTTTCTACTCGTAGCTCATTTTAAAGTCGGTTAAGCCTAACTTGTCACGTAAATTCATTTGACACAACATTATATTTAATGATATTTTAAACTGAACGCTATTCCCAGCTACATTTTATGAATTTTTATATGATTTACAAATAAGTGCCCTGATATTAATGCAGTATAAGTATTTATAAGGGATTCATTGAATTTAAATATATTTATAAATGTCAGCTGTATATTTTTTTTAAATAGTACATTATCTAATGTTGCTACACATAATTCTTAAATATTAAATATTATATATGTTTACTAACTTATTTAAATTCATTTTATTTTCTTGTCTTTCTCACACTATAAATACCACAAACAACAACAAAAAAAACAACAATTGCACGCGCATGTACACAAACTCATATAAATCATACTATGATGCATATATATATGATATATATATATACACACATATAACACAGTAATACTCAATTCATCAGATTTCGATTATTTGTACACAAAAGGCAGCAACAATGCACCCATCGATCGCAGTTCATTGTTATTGAAATTTGATCCACTTTTGGGTGCTCCAGTGCCAGTGAATCAATCCCAACAGCATCAGCTACAGCAGGAGCAAGCATTGCTCAATATACTTGGCAATCTCAACAACAACAATAACAATCTGATACGTGCATTGAGTCCCACATTGGAGGAGCACGAGACAAGCGGCAGCAATCAGTCGTTTGTCATCGAACCGCCGAGTGCCAAAGCAGCAGCAGCTGAAAAGGATCTGAAACTATTTAAGCCGCCTGTAGATAGATCAAAAGTAAGTGAAAATGGATGTAGAAGTATATACAATTTAATTAATATTTTTATATTTTTTTCCTTAAACACAGAAGCATGCTAAAATGAGTGTAGACGTCATTGATAACGATTGTAACAAAACCTTCGATAATTCTAAGTAAGTTTAATCTAAAATCATATAAAACGCATCTTATTATATTCTATATTATTTGTTAGCCTGAACTCGGAGGACAAGACACACAAATACAACAACATGGATGAACTGGAGAAGAAAATACAAAATGAAGTGTAAGTTATAAACAAATAAATAAATAAATTCGAGCTTATTGCTTATGTATTTAATATTATTTTAGCACCCGCTCTGAGGACATTGAGAAGAAACTTAAGGAGGCCGAACTACGCGAAGAGGCACTTGTCAAACGGATTACAGAAAAGGATAAAACAAATACAAAACTCAAGTAATATAATGAGCTATATATTTTTATTATTATTGACTCATTTCCTTATTTATATACAGCGGCGTCATTGAGGCCTATGAGAAAGCCATTGCTGAGCTAATACACGACAAGGAGCAATTGGTGCAAAACCATGAAAGGCAAATGCAGGAGGTGCAAACAGATCGTGATGCCAATTATCATCATTTAACGTCGCTGGAAACGACATTCTCCGATCTGCATGTGTAAGTTGAGGATAACCAAATAGATACATATATAATTATAATAATAAACTCTATTTATTATATTTCCAGTAAATATGAAAAGAGCAAAGAGATGACCTCACAGCTAAAGCAGATTGAAGATAATCTGCTGGATGAAAAGAAAAAATTAATGGATAAATTGCGACAGCAGGAACAGCGATATGAGCAAATGAAAAGCCATGCCATGCAACAAATGGAAATGTATGTAAATATATTTATCACGCAATGCTCACAATTAATCATTCAATATTATATAAATTTACAGTGCCAACAAAAAGTTAGCTACCATTACAAAAGAACATACGGATGAGGTGAAAAAATTGAAAGCTTTACTCAAAAAGGAGGAAGTGTCGCGTATTTCAACGGCCGAGCAACTGCAGCAAAAGTCACGAGAGAATGCCGATCTGCTCAAGATATGCGAGGAGCTAATCTACGATAAGGGACAAGGTGGTAGTAGTTAAACTTCACCCAGTGGATAAATATTTATATTGCGGCCTGAATGTTCTCTCTCACACAACACTCTCTCTATACATAATTATATATTTTATGCTGTAAACGCGCACACACAAACACATACTACTACACATTCAAACACATACATATAGACATATAAACACATGTGGCATGTGGCAGGCATGTTTGTCGCATGTTATTCACTCATCGCGTACTATCTCATTACATTTTGTAATTTTTGTTGTGTGCTCTCGTGAATTGATTAAAACAAAAAAAAAAAGCGCCTCATCTTAAATCTCTCAATTCTTTAGAATAAAGAAAACCCCACTTATGTCTAACATTATATAAATATTATACTATTTCTAGATTTTTAGTTGCCGTTTTCTAGTTAACACACAACAACCACAACCTACACACACAAATGTGCCGAGCAGCGAACGAGTTCCACACACGCCTTATGGGTTCCCCACAAATTGTTACTAATTTCTGTCCTTTGTTTAAGTTCAAAATGATATTATCTGCATTATTTGCTTGAAAATTCTAAGAAATTTTCATGACAAATATATCAGCGGCAACTCCATCCTTCTTCTACACACAAACACACACACATATATATACTGAATTGTTTGTTGTGTTTTATTAACTGATGAAATTAATAAGAAACTTGCAACAACTAAAAAAAAATTATAAACAAAAGTAATAGAAAAATAAACAGCGTACGCTTGAGGCGCGCCTTTACTAAATGTCTAAGTTAAAAATTAGTTTAAATTAAATTAAAAAATTTATAATAATTGTAATAAGCATATAATTCTGTATTACATAATAGTACTAAAACGAAAACATGCAAAACTGAAATCATATAAAACAAAAAACACATATAAAATAACTATTTATGCATTAAAAACAAAAACTACAAATTTGTATTTTCTTTTGATTTGTTGTTTTACTACAGCTTTTGATTTTTTATTTGCTATGCACTTGAAGTGAAACCTTAGACATGGAAATAGTTGAATTATAAAAAAACAAAAATTTATAATAAACTCGCGCTTTTCACCTCTCCTGGCTCAATCAAGATGCGCACAATCCCCACACCGAACAAAAAAACACACACAATCTATATTTGGAACAACTTTTATATTGTAGTCGGCTTTGTAGAGTATAATACCGCCTCTGAGAACATTAAATGAATTTTACTTCCATTTATGACATTTACTAAACTATAAGAAAACATGAGGAAACATATTAAAGTTGTTAATACACACACAAACACAAAAGAGAAACGTAAAAGAAAATTGTATACAAATTTGTACCCAGTCCATGTAATCAAATATTATGCTACTACACCAAACATACATATATAACGGTAAACATATATATTTTTCTAAAGTTGTAGCAGACAAAACGCGCTTTTAAAAAACAAAAAAAAAAGAACAAAAAACATAAACTTGAGAAACACAAATTCGTTTTGTTGTTTGAGATTTGAGAATGAAATAAACAAATAATAAAAATAAAAATGATATATCAATGCGCTGTAAAAATTACACATAAAAATAGTATTAAAACAAGCAATGTGTTTTAGAGCATGTGCATGTAAAGGTGATGAACAAGTTGCATAATTCAATAAATAATATGTACGAGTATAAAGAATGTATATAAATATTAAACCCATCTGCAGTGGTAAGTAAAGATAAAATTACATTAAAAAAATATATACAAATGTAAATGTTGCTCCGATCGGTTTGGATTGCATCCCTATGGCTTTTTGGTTCTTAAAAAACTGTCAATACTTTTAATGTCGTTGTTTAATACTCTAACCACTATAGCTTATAGATGCTATAACTCTACTGAGCAACGTTTTGGTTTTTTCTAAAAATATTAACAGCTCAGTATTTCTAAGTCTTGATGTAAAGGCAAAATATAAGCAAAATATAAGCTTATATTTAGTTGCAATGGGAAAATAAAAATAGCTAAAAAACAAGTTAATTATATGAGAAATTCTTTTCAAAAGTACTTTAGTTTTTATTTCCGTTTAATACAATTTAATGAAAAGCAAACTGAAAAATATTGCAGAGAATAGTTAACAAAGAAGGGCACCAAGCTTAATTTTTTTTTTTAATCTAATTTATAAAAGCAAAACATATATTTACATATTATTATTTAATTGTATTTTGTTGGGTGTTTATCTTTTGGCAAAAATAGTGTTTAAATAAGCTACAAACTGGTTTCGAAACCTTATTTCTTATATTCTATGCCAAGAATTTAAAAAGCTGTTAAACAACGTACTGACCGCGAGTTTTCAAGACAAGATGGCAACGCCAAAAACAGCTGATAAGTGATCCTATTGCTCTCTCAGTCGCGCGCTTGTTATCAATCAAACAAAAGCAAAACAAATCTGAATCTGCGGCAGATGCGTATATCAAGGCCAAGCCAAGTGTTTTATATAATCAGTTCTACTACAAGATGAATTTCGCCGGTAAAGTTGTGCTTATAACTGGTGCCAGTTCTGGCATTGGCGCTGCAACAGCCGTTAAATTTGCCAAATACGGTGCTTGCCTGGCGCTCAACGGACGCAATGTGAACAATTTGAAAAAGGTAGCCGAAGAATGCAGCGCAGCTGGCTCAACACCGGCGCTCGTTGTGGGCGATATTAGCCGAGAGGCAGACACGGAACGTGTGTGGAGCGAGACACTGGAGAAATATGGCAAATTGGATGTGCTGGTCAACAATGCGGGCATCATTGAGACGGGCAGCATTGAGAATACCAATTTGGAGCAATATGATCGTGTAATGAACACCAATCTGCGTGCCATCTATCATTTGACAATGCTGGCCACCCCGGAGCTAATCAAGACCAAGGGCAACATTGTCAACGTGTCCAGCGTAAATGGCATACGCTCCTTTCCCGGCGTGCTGGCCTATAATATCTCAAAAATGGGCGTTGATCAGTTTACGCGCTGCGTTGCCTTGGAGCTGGCGGCCAAGGGTGTGCGAGCCAATTGCGTTAATCCCGGCGTGACAGTAACCAATTTACATAAACGTGGCGGCATGGATGAGGCCACATATCAAAAGTTCTTGGAGCACTCAAAGAGCACCCATGCATTGGGACGACCCGGCACCACAGATGAGGTGGCCAATGCCATAACCTTCCTGGCTAGCGATTTGGCCAGCTTCACGACTGGTCTCAGCCTGGCCGTAGACGGCGGTCGTCATGCCATGTGCCCGCGTTAATTGTAACTATGACTAAAGACCATTTAATGCATTTATTTTGTGCCTTCTGAGAATAAATAAAATAATAAATACAATTATAATTTAGCAATCTAGCGGGGACACATAACCTGCTTGCCGCCGTCCACAGGAAAGGTGACACCGGTGACAAAGCTGGCCAGAGGATTGGCCAGAAAACAAATGCAGGCGGCTACCTCATGAGGCTCTCCGACGCGTCCCAATGCATGCGTTGTCTTGGAACGCTCCAGAAACTCATCGTAGCTTTTTTGATCCATGCCACCAGATCGTTGTAGATTTGTGCGTATTACGCCCGGATTTACCGCATTCACACGTATACCCAGGGAGCCAAGATCAAGGGCCAGGGAACGTGTAAAATGATCAACTGCCGCCTTGGACATATTGTAGCCCACCAGATTGGGAAAGGCACGCAGGCCACATACACTCGATACGTTCACAATGTTACCCTTGCATCCGATCAGCTCGGGCAGCAATTCTTTGGTCAAATGAAACATGGAGCGCACATTGGTGTCAAAGATATTCTTCAGACATTCAATGCTTGTCTTTTCTAGCGTTCCCAGTGGCATAACTCCAGCCCCATTGACCAGGACATCGAGCTTGCCGTCAAAGCGCTTGCGAGCCTTTTTCGCCGCACATTCAATGTCCTTGGTAACGCATAGATCGCATGCAATGCCATACGTTTTGTAGCCCTGTTTTTCGCACTTCTTTAAAACTGTCTTCAGACCCGTCTCGTCGCGATCCAGCAGCACAAGGCAGGCGCCCAATTTGGAAAACATTTCGGCTGTTGCGGCACCTATGCCAGAACCAGCGCCTGTTATCATTACAACTTTGCCGGTAAAGTCCATGCCTAATTTGACTTTGCTGCCCATTGTACACTATAATTTTGTGACAGTCGGCAAATAAAATCCAAAAAAAAATTTAGGTTTTGTGAATTAAAAAGAATGACAGCATAGAAAGGGCATATGTGAAGAAAAATTACGTTTGCTACATCTTATGATTATCATCTTATGGTTTTAAATAAAAACCAAGAGTTTAGAACCTCTTTCAGCCGAAAAGTAAACTTCAGGCCCCGCTTAGTCGAAAAGTTGAGTTCAGAAATAAATTTTTTGTCTTATTTTCAAATGCACTCCCTTAAATTTTTGAGAATCTAGGAGGTTCACATAATCGCAAATTTTTTTAGACTAGCTATATAGTAGTATACTGCCTTAAAATTAATTTAACAACCTTTTTAACCGATAACTAGGTTCGCCAAATGGTCGAAAATCCAACATTTTCACACCTGCGGATTAATCTTGAAAGTTGCCAAATCTGATTTTTTTTGAAAAGTTACCAACGGCCCACGAAAATAACCGTCTGTTTTTGCATAATCCGATTTTCGTGATACTAGGATTTTTAATTTCTTAAGTAAGTAATATTATCTACAAATGAAAATACCGATTATGGACGGAGGCAGCTCGAAAAATAAAATAATTTGTGTATTAAATGCAAATGGGACTGTTTCAGAGTTCTTGATCCTACAGAATACCTAACCATATAAAGGACGCTTCTGTAGATCTGTTGCTTTTTAATGTGAGAAATTAAAGAAATACATATATAAGGTATATTATTAACACACAATTTAATAACAGTATAACATATTTACATATTAAAAATTATGTCTTATTTTGATCCCTTATTGGATGGAATGACCTGCACCTTAACGCGGACACATTGCATGTCGCCCGCCATCCACTGGCAAATTGATGCCCGTAGTGAAGCTGGCGTCATCGCTGGCCAGGAATGCAATTGCCGCTGCCACCTCCATCACCTCACCAGGTCGACCCAGTGCATGCGTTTCTTTTGCGCGCTCCAGAAACTTGGCATAGGCTTCCTCATCCAATCCGCCACGTTTTTGTAACTCTGTAATAATCACGCCTGGATTAACAGAATTTACACGCACTCCTTTAGGAGCCAACTCCAGAGCGACGCAGCGCGTTAATTGATCCACCGCCGATTTGGACACATTATAGGACAGCACACCGGGAAAGGAGCGTAAGCCACACACGCTAGATACATTTACAATGTTGCCTTTGGTCTTGATCAGCTCTGGAGTGGCCAATATGGTTAACTGATACAGTGAACGCACATTGGTGTTCATCAAGCGATCATATTGCTCCAGACTGGTGCTCTCAATGCTGCCTAGCTCCATAATACCTGCATTATTGATAAGTACATCTAATTTGCCAAATTTCTGCAGCGTTGCAGTAACTATTTGCTCCACTTCTGTTTCCTTATTCATGTCCGCTTGCACCTGAAGCGCAGGCGCCCCACCTGCGGCGAGGATGTTATCTGCCGTTTCCTTTAACTTGTCCACATTTCGGCCCACAATTGTAAGCAGTCCGCCAAGGCTGGCTAGATGCACGGCAGTAGCTGCACCTATGCCTGAGCTGGCACCTGTCACGATAATCACCTTATCTTTGAAACTGGGCATTGTGCTGCTGATGGTGCCTCAAGTGTTTGTTTCACTTTGATAATTTTCGTCCAAATGACTTTGAAGTCAAGTCGATAATAAACAATGACGATAAATAGTTCGAAATGTATATCACCAGCTATCGATCAGATAAAATATCTAAACTAGAGCTGCAAAACTATCGAAAATTAAAATAGCTAAATTGGCAACACTGATTAATGCAAACCGCCCTCGATAACAATCAAATCGATAAATGGCCCTTAAGTGCGCCTGGCGCACTTTTAAAGCTCGAAGTTGAAACATTCGAATCGCGAATTTAGTTTACTTTTTATTAAATGCCAACAATTTATTATTCAGTTACCACGTATATACATTTTTTAGCGGGGACACATGGCATGACGACCACCATCTACAGCCAGACTAACGCCAGTTGTAAAACTAGCCGCATCACTAGCTAGAAAAGCAATCGCCTTAGCTACCTCCTTAACATCTCCCGGGCGACCCATGGCATGGGTAGTCTTTGAGTGTTCCAGAAACTTTTGATAGGTAGCCTCATCCATGCCGCCACGCTTGTGTATTTCGGTTATAATCACGCCAGGATTAACAGAATTTACGCGCACTCCTTTGGCAGCCAGTTCGAGGGCCACGCATCGCGTAAATTGATCTACGGCTGCTTTAGACACATTATAGGCCAGCACGCCGGGAAAAGAGCGTATACCATTCACACTTGACACGTTCACAATGCTGCCTTTGGTCTTGATCAGCTCCGGTGTGGCCAACATGGTTAAATGATAAAGTGCACGAACATTGGTGTTCATTACGCGATCATATTGAGCCAACGATGTGTTCTCAATGGTTCCAGTTTCCAGGACGCCCGCATTATTGATCAACACATCGATGCGTCCATGTTTATCAAGCGTTGATTTAACAATTTGCTCCACATCCGCTTCATTGTTCATGTCCGCTTGAAGCTGCAACGGAGAAGCACCACCCGCGGCCACAATATTGTCTGCCGTTTCCTTTAACTTGTCCACATTGCGACCCACAATGGTGAGTAGACCGCCTAGGCTAGCCAGATGCACAGCAGTACCTGCTCCAATGCCAGAACTGGCACCTGTCACAATAACAACTTTGTCCTTGAAACTTGACATGACGAGAACTCAGATACCCCTAAGTGATCTAGTGAGATTGATAACGATAACTGAATGGTTGTGTAAAACGATAAATGGCAGCAGGCACCCTAGAACGAAAAGTAAATCGCTGCACAGCTGCTGTAGAAGCTTTAATCAGCTGCGCGAAGCTTTTTATACCCTTGCAAAAGGTATTTAAACTTTGTCACGAAACGTGTAATGTTTTGAAAGTGCCATTTCCGATTCCATAAATCATATTCTATAATTGAAAATTGGTGCATCGTAAATAAAAAAAACAAAAGTGGACCAATACATTTGTAAAATATCCCCATTTATTTGAGTGTCAACAATATTTTATATAGATTTCTGAATGGGAGCAATATTAATAACATCTGTGGGTATAAAATCTCTGGCATCATGATAGGCTGTCATAACTTAGTTGGCGACTGACGCTACCTCCTTAATTGTATCATGTCCCTAATCAAAAATTCACAAAACTGTTATTTGTTTTTTATACTTAGATGTTGTTTTATTCTCTTTTAAAAAAACGCTACGCCTTTGCACATAAGCACCTGCTGCTGTTGATTTTGTTAGAGCGACGCTTATGCCTCGTAACCGTAGGATTTGATGATTTTGTTGAAGGGCTCAGCAGCCTTGGCAATGTTCTCGCGCGCCTTCACTGTCAACTTCTTCATCTCTCTGTTGTGCTTAAGGGTGACACGCAACTTAGCCTTGCGCTTACGCTCCAGACTCTTGATAACATCCTGGTAGTGCCAGCCCACCTCGTGAGACAGACGTCCAACCATGCAGTATTTGCGATCGGAGCGAAGGGTCAGCACGCGCATTGCAATTGGGACAACAACGCGACGACGCTTGTCATAGGGCGATGGGATACCATCGAACACACGCAGACGTGCAAGTGCAGCCTGGCCGCGCTTGGTCTTGTGTGGGATCATGCCTATAAAGGAAAAGGAAAAAAAACATTTAGTGAACATGTCAAGCAATAATCATATGGAGTAGCTTATGCAGTGATCAGTTCGTTGTTGGTTACACGTTCTCTTTCAAATAATGTAGGTAAGAATATAATAATCATCATGATGAGCTAGCTAAACCAGACACAAAATGCCACAGTAACATACCTGCAAGAAAAATAACAATAATCAGTAAATATCAAATATTATGTGACAAACATTAAATACAATTTTATTTGTTGCCTGCACTCAGTTTCTGTTTTGTTTACATGGTTTCTCTACGTTCAAATAATGTAGGTAATAAATTTTGTACATCACGGTAAACAACAAACTGTTAGCTGGACACAATTTTAATTAAACTTACCTCGTACAGCCTTGTAGAAGATTCTGGATGGGGCACGGAAATGGAAGGGACCACGAGCTGGATTCACGTTGCAACGCTTGCGCAAGTAGGCCAAAAACTTAATTTTGTTTCTGTAGAAGTGACCAGAGAGGTTCAGCTCCTCGCAGCGCACCACAGCGACCTTGCCGCCCTGCAACAGGTACTTGGCGACAACGGAGGCCAGGCGGCCAAGCAAATGGCCGCGTCCATCAATAACAACGGTCTATAAATTAAGATAAAAATACAATTATAACAAGTGCATATAGTACGAAAGTGAGGTTAGGGTGTGCGACAAGGCATAAACAAATGTGTGCAGGACAATACAAATGCCAAAAAAATTTGTATTAAATGCGCTCTGGCATAAAATTTGTAATTTTCGTTGATTTGCTCACACATTTACTAATAAATATTAACTGGCGCCTCGGCGGCTGCCATTTGTGGATGCTCTTGGGCACGTGTACACGAACAAAACTTTTGGGCAATCAAAACAGCGCTTTAAAGACGTTAAATTCACTATTTACACATATTGTCCGCAAGCACATTGTTTAAATAAGGTTTTCCATTCATTTTCATATGAGTGGCGTCGCGTAAACATTGTTTTATTTGCCAAAATTCTGGCACTTACCCTGTTCGTTAAACCAGTCATGTTTAAGAACCGCACGGAAAGAAAGCGGAAACTGCTTTGACAGCTCAAGCGTCATACGACAGGGTTGCTTAGACAAAGTGCATAACAGCAAAAGCTAACTGCTACAGGGTAGTATTTTCGATACATCATTCATTCGCGTGCAATTCGATCATCAGGGTATTCTTGAAATAAAATTTAATATGACTTTTAGAAAAATTAGCATAAAAAATTAAAACTCAGCGGTGTAATAATTGCTTTTACACATGATCGCTTTGTTTATAGCAATGACAGAAATTTTATTCAATATTTTTTATATATGTTATAATGAAATTATAATACACCACTGAAAAAGTATGCAAAGTGTTGCATACTTATGGGCGCTACTTATGTGAATTTGTTCATTGACGCTTGTAATTCTCAAGTGGTCTTAGCACGAACTTTATAAGGTCTGAGCTGTTTCACATAAAAAAAAGTGAATAAATCAATTATTTTTATTTAAACGTGGTAACTAAAAATAATGATTTCGATTAGTAAACACAATGTTCTTATTTGTACAATAAATGAAAAAAAAGAATGAAACAACAATCGTGAGTGAATATTAAATTATATATAATTTAATATATATATTATAAATTAAGACAGGAATACCCCGCATATATCAGACTCCTTAAGTATTTTTGTGCTTACCGTATACGGTCACACTGCAAACTGAGTTATTCTTAGGTTTATTTTTGACTTCAACCGAGGCGGATCGTTGCTATTTGTAGTGCCAAATTGTTTACACTAAATTGTAAATAAATGGAACGAAAATATAAATAAATACGTATTGAAAAGTTGCTGTCAGGCAATGCCAATGCAAATGTAACGCGGGTGCTGCTTAATTGTGAAAAGTGTGTTAAGCACATAAGAAATATAAGACAAGTGTTGTGGGTGCTGCTGATTTTGCTTTAATTTGCCCCAAAATAATAACATCAAAAGCAATACCCAAATCAAGATCATCAGCGGTAACCGCACAGCGTCGACGTGTGTGCGTGTGTTGTCGACAGGAAAAAGTCAACACCTTATAAGGCAAGTCTTATTTTAATGCTAGAGGACAGACGGGGGGGAGTTTACTACATAGACACAAAAATTTATTTATTTATATGCATATGTGTTTTCTAACGAACTTTTCATACGAGTACATGTGCTTGTGTGACTGCTTTTGTTGATTAGCTTTGCATAATAATTACTGTTCATTCTTTCCGTTTAATTAAATGCAATTCACAAAACACAATGTCCATGTATAGTTGTTGTTGTTGCTGTTTTCTGCTATCTGTCGCTGTCGTGTGGGAGCATTTTCGTTTCTCGCTTGTTACTTCTTCCTGCCTCTTGTCTTTTGACATTTTGCCTTTCCCCTATTTTGGCAGCACAAGTTTTCATCCGTCTTGTGGTTACCTTATTTTTTTTACTTATTTTTTTTTTGCTAATTTTTAAATTGGGTCAATGCATGCGTCGAGCGATTTACTTGTTTTTCCTTCAGCACTCCTCATATGTGTTATTGGTTGTTGTTGCTGCCGAACCAGTTTCTTCTTAACCTTGTTTCCTCTCCAAGTGCAATTGGCGCTTGACTCTTGATTTTTGACAATTTGAATGTTCTACTTTTTTCGCGACCAAATTTTGTGTGGTTAAGTGTAAGTGTTAGTGTGTGTGCTTGTTTGCTTGTTGTGTGCGTGTTGGTTGCCAGTGACAACTTAATAGAGGAACGCCGCTATATAACGGCATAAATGAGATTTGCTGTATTATGTATAGTCAACATGCGAACTAAAATAACAGAAAATGGAATTAATTAATTTTATGATTTCGATATAAATATAAACGCGTTAAAATCTATCTTTAACACCGCCTAGCAACGAGCGCTCCTTTTTGTTGGCATTTTCGCAGTCACAAAGGAAAAAAAAGAAATGACGAATCTTAACTCACGCATCAGGCACATCTGTGTGTGTGTGAGAGAGAGAGAAAGGGATGGCCTGGGGTGAAGGGTGTTTACGAGATTTATAAAATTCCAATTAGAATGTCGGATATTAATAAAACAACAAACAGCTGTTTAATGCATACAGTGCTGGTAAACGTCACAAGTGAAACTAAATGTGTAATAATTTATATTAGAAAATCATCAACAAAAAAAAAATCACAACTTAAATGTAAGTATTAAATGTTCAAGTATAAAAGGTTTTTAATTTGATTGTATCTTGCAGATGTCCAATTTGAACTTCTATGAGCTGCTCAATGCGAACGCAGCGTCAACATTTGAAGAGCTTAAACGCAATTATAAGCAATTAATACTACAATGTCATCCCGATAAATTACAACAACAACAACAACAGAGCGGAGCTGTAACTGTAAATGCCAATGAGAGCGACCCAAATCGAGAGAGTGACAACAATTTCAATGCGATAAACGAGGCCTGGAATACGCTTAAAGATCCCATAAAGCGTAAACATTATGATGCCGAATTATTGCAGACAAAATTTCAAACTCATAGCAACATTTATGCCAGCATAACATTAAACGACATGGAACGCACTCAAATTGAAATTGAAGAACAATTTGAACACCAGGAGCAGCAGCAGGGCACAGAGGAAATTGACACAGACAAAGAGACGACAGCAACATTGGGCTTTGCCTATGCCTACAACTGTCGCTGCGGCGGTCAGTATATACTAAATGATGATGATGATGATGATGATGTTGCTGTTCCTCATAATGATGATGAGTCAGCTGAACAAAGAGAGCAGATGAAAGCCGCCAGTGAAATGATTGTGGAGTGTAGTGAATGTTCTTTGGTGATTATTGTGAAACGAGTGTTGAATGTGCCATAAACTGAGTTGTTTATATATAAAATAAAAAATTCAAAAATTATTAAATTTTACATTTTGTTATTTGAATTTTGCATAAATAATAAGCTATAACACTACTTGGTGACTTTTTTTTCTATATTTAACATGTGCAGATATTTTGACACATTTCCTTGTGTTTCAAAACTTATGCAAAGCAAAATTTCGCTTAATTTCTATCATTTACAGTTGACTCTATTCTACTATTTTTCATGCATAATACGACGAAAATAATTCTTAAAAATTTTTATATATTATACATTTAATATATAATTTAATTTTGATACAAAAACCCAAAATTCTAAATATAAAATATAAAATATTTATTATATTGTTATATTTATATTTTATATTTAGAATTTTGGGTTTTTGTATCAAAATAAAATTATATATTAAATACATAAAATATAAATATTTTTAAAGAATTATTTTCGTCGTATTATACATGAAAAATAGTAGAAAAGCGCTATAAAATATAAATAAAATATTTATTATATTTATTTAAAATATTAATTATATTTATATTTTATATTCAGAATTTTGGGTTTTTGTATCAAAAAAACATTAAAAAATAAATGCATAAAATTAAAAATTTAGCTTTTTTTTAAATGTGCATATTTTTACGCAAAAACTTTCATTTCAATTCGCAATAACTTCAAAACGAATAATTTTATTTAAAAATGTTGTAGGACAGGGTAATAGGCCATTTTATTATCTTTTCAAAAATATGAACATCCTTAATATCATTAAGCTATGTTTGGAATTATTTTTACTTTACCAAAGCTACCTTTTTCAAAAGTCGAAAATCTAGCTTTTTTTCGATTATCTTAAAAAACAATCCCGGCAATCTATTTTTTTTTTTAAATTTTTTTCGGAATCAGTTACCCATTTTACATATAAATCGACGCTAAAAAGTCCGGGATACAAAATGTTGTTGCATAGTATAATTATATACAAAAAAATCTATATTTTTATTCAGATATTTTTTTCAATGGTTTTTTTAATGAGGATATATATTTGACCATAATTAGCGTATAAAAAAATACGTTTCACATATATTTGAATAGGTTAGGCGTTATTTTAATTTTTGATCAAATTTAACTGCAAAATCTAGCAAAATTAAAAAATATATATAATAATACAAATTAAAATATATATAGCTAGTTTTCCCCATGCCGCATCATCTATAAAGCAGGGAAATATCATCAAATCTCTTATGATTATTTATAAATTGTTATAAAGCCCGGTTATCCACAGATGTCTACAAAAAAAATTTTAGTTTAATTAAAAAAAAAATAAATAAATAAAAATAAAGAATCCGTCTTAGGAGAACATATTCAAGAAATCATTGAAATTTTTTTCCTAAAAAAAAAAAAAGAAAAGACTAAATTAATTTTGCTTACTGTTTACTTAACACATTTGATGACCTGGAATTCATCCAGAACAATGTAAATTGATTCAAAAAATGTGGAGTTAGCTAACAAAATTATCTATATATTTCTATTGTGGCATAACCCAAATGCAATATTGATTTTTAGCTATTAAATTAGGCGCTTATTGTTGTCAACCGACATAAGTATCATCATTATCTGTTTTATATGCGCCTATATGGTGGGCTGAGGCATCAGTTTTTAAATCGGTTTGTTGAACCTTATTCAACACCCTTTTCAAACTGATATTAAGTATATGCAAAACTGGTTGTCTTGTGCATATTTAATGCCCTTCCTTTCTTTTGACTGCTCTTGTGTCGTCGCTTGTGTTTGACCAACTCAAGAAATTATGTAATATATATGATAGTATGTATATCTTGTACACAAATATACATAATTTCGATTGCAGTCATTGCCAACCATTTTTCATTTCCGTTGTGCAAAATAAATGTCTTTATTTTGGTACGTTTTATATCTTTAACGCCTGTGAATTGTTTTTTTTTTTCAGAGTGTTATGTGGGTCACATTTAAAATGCCAAATGCGTCTATGTCTAGCTGAAAGAAAACAAAAAATTAAATAAATAAAAAAAAGTGCTGCTTTCCTCTAGCTCTTGCTCTATATTAATGTAATGAAAACGAATTTGCAAAAAAAAAACTGGTAACTTATGCGGGTTAATGTTCAGGCAATGATGACTAAGTTGTCATTTAATAAAATGCACATACTATGTATATTTATAATACTTTATGTACAATTATAAATACATATTAAAGTGCTGCTATTTAATTGATGTTGTTATTATTATCAACATTTTATACACAGCTGTGTTAAATACAAATAATGTAAGCAAAAGTGCTCCACAGCTGCTTAATGTTTTATTTTATAAATTAAAAGTCTTTTTTTTACACCCTGTACCCATTAATTTTGTACACCCTGTACCCATTGATAAAATAAACAAATCATAAAAAATTTTCATATATAGCCAACAGGCATATATAGACATCTTCGTCCTTATCTATATATATAAAAAACTGTTCAACCTGACTGGCTGATTGGCTACTCAAGAGCAGGCCAAACAGTAGAAGTAAGAAACTTGCAATTTTTACTATAACTTCCTATTATATCATGGTTTGGCACTCTAAAAGAATTTTGTTAGAAATATATCGGAAAGTGGGTGAAAAATGCATTTGATAATTGGGTGAAAATCTCAACTTGAGCATAC
Source organism: Hirtodrosophila alboralis (assembly GCA_035043045.1). Classification (NCBI taxonomy): domain Eukaryota; kingdom Metazoa; phylum Arthropoda; class Insecta; order Diptera; family Drosophilidae; genus Hirtodrosophila; species Hirtodrosophila alboralis. The sequence continues at coordinate 217,575 of JAWNNH010000214.1, read as the reverse complement.
CCGATTCCGCAGTAGGCCACGATTTTTGTATTATTATAGAATTAGGTTTTTTTTTGAGCGGAAGCGTAGCAACGCTCGCAGGAATGATCTAGTAAAGTATATATATATTTTTCTATCAGACTTTTGGAGACTACTATAAAGAGAATTGGATATGTAAATCCATCCCCGCAGATGGATATAAAAAAAAAAGACTTACAGTCACCGTCTTAAAGAATTGATATATTTAATAAATGACGCACAAATTTAATGATGATCGAATTAAAAAACCCCGAAGTTATTAATGAAGAAATATTGACTGCATACAGAAAGCAGTGCAGTCGCAATCTCAAGTACACTGCTTGTTTGTGTGATTGTAAAACTGCTTGAAGTTTAAATACTGATTTGATTGGCTATTGAACTCAGGGCCGTCTTAAGGTTTTCGCGGGGTCCCTGGGGCTACTTTAATAATCGGGGTCACGCTATTCTAAGAATTAAGATTTTTTAATATGCGGGTTCTTACAACTCGAGGCCCCGGGGCCCCTGGCAAGTGCCCAGTGTGCCATACCCGTGAGACGGACCTAATTGAACTGCTTGAAACTTAAATACTAATTTGCACTGCTTAATTTGAATGTGTGTATGTACATATGTGAGATATGTGAGAATGTATGACTGCGCATCTTGAATACACTGTACGGTGGAGCCCGTAGAGTTAATGAATTTAAATATTAAAAATTTAATATACAACTGTTTTCTTTGATATTAGCTAAAAAAAATCAAATACACAAAATGAAATTAAAAAGTATTTCAAAATTTCTAGCTGACATTTGGGTTAAAAACAAAAAAAATATCCCTATGTACACACCGTTAATCGCCTTAAATATATACGTATTTATATACGACTTAATGCACAATATGTAATCATAATTACTGTCACAATTTGTATAATTTTTTTAATATTTTTTCCATTTTTTTTTTGTCTGTTTTTTGAGAGTAAATTTCAATGACCTCGTCTGGTTTAGCCAGCAGTTGGCGGTGTAGCTGATCTGATGATGTCAGCAGATGCAAAAAAAGAGGAAGACGAAAAAAACTCAAATCAAATGTATAAACATTTGCAAAACAGACGCGTATACAATTTTATTGGAAATCCATTTGTTTATGATAATATTTTGAAGTAAATTGATTGCTTTTTTTTTATAAATATATTTTCTTAAGCTTTTTGCTGCTGTTGCTATCTCTGTGGCCATTTTGTGCATAAGTACGTGTGCTTTATTGATAATTAACGGTGTCTAAGCTTTCGTTTTCTATGCCCGCTGCAAGCGCAAGTTGATAAGCACAGAGACTCAATTTCCACCACATTAATTAAGCCGGTTGGGGGTGGGGTGGGGAAAATAAATGCGTCTAAGCATGAACTTATGTACATGCATTTGTGTGCGTGTGTGTGTGTGACTGGAGCAAACTTTATCTCTTTTAGCATCTCTCTCTCTCACTTTAACAACCTTTTGACACACAAAAAAATTGAAACGCTTTAGCTGTCAATTCCTGCAAATGTTTTCCTCTTTTTCTCGCTCCCTCTCTCTGTTTGCCTTTCGCTCTCTACGTATGTTACGTGTTGTTGTTGTATGACACGCGCTACGATTTAAAGATATCGCTCGCTATGAATGTGAATACAATTAAAACGAAGTTAACTTCAAGCTCAAGCTTCAGCTGCAGCTCCAACTCCAACTCCAGCTCGTCAACCATCTCCGTTGCCATCTACCACTTTCATTTCGTTTTCACTGCGCATTAAAGACGCTCGAGCAGCTTTAATTGCTCAAGAAAATGGCAGAAGCAGACAAAATATACATACATACACATACATATATAAAAAGAAACACCGGCAAAAATAAAAAAACAACAATAACAAGAAACTCAACATGGCACATGTTATGTGTCGATCTTGTGTAGAAAGCTCAAAGAAGTTTGTGACGCAGAAAATTGCGTGGAAAATGTTGTCACTTCAACAAAAAAAAATAAAAATAAATTTGTCAGTCATTTAATTAGTTTAGCCTTAATTAATAAAGATCTACATTTTATTTTAGCCTTGCAGAACTATCACTAATTAAATTTAAATTAAATCACGCAAAAGCGGCTTCCTTCCAATGCTATATATACTCCTGCAAAAGTCTTTAAAAAAAATTATTTAAACGATTTTTTCTAGGGCAATAAAATGTTTAGATTTTTTATCAAATCTGTTTCTACTTTATACAATCATAAAATGTCGATCTGGTTGAGTTTCTTGTACAAGAACTTATTTTTCGATCGAACGTTCCTATGGCAACTAAATGATATAGCGATCCAATTCCGATTCCGACATAATTTCATTTTTATTCAATATAAAAGAAGTATATAAATATTTAATAGAAATTATAAACTTTAAATTGAGCAAAATCAAGGTATATTAATATAATCTATAATACAGAAAATAATCTGAAAAAAACTGAGTTAACTGCATTTATTATAAATGCAGCATTTAGAACAAAGTCGAATTCACGATTTTATCGATGATTGCAAATTTTAACTCTTAAGTCTGGTAATCTTGAAATATTGCTGTTAAATTTTGAATAACTCGCGGTTTGGGGAGTGCGAGCAAGTACGGGTTTATATTGGCCTCCTCCTCTTCTTGTAATATTTGAATTAAAATTGTGTTTAAATTTTTTATCCATTTTAGCTTATATTGCTTAAAAGCCAAATTCACTCAGCTGTCTATGCATATGTTAAAGTACACACATATGTCAAATCAAAACAAAAAACAGCTGATCAAATGCTGAAATTTGTAGTGTAAACAGACATTAAAGCATTTGGCACTTTTAAACCAAAATGCCAAATGCAACGCGTAGTGTAAAAAGGCAATTATTGTACTTAGTTTTTTAACTCTTGGTCTGTCCTTGAAATGATTCATGTTTCACTTTGTTTATCAACTTAAAACTTATAATTTATATAATAATTTTTATTGATATAGTAAAGAAACACAGCTACAACAAAACCACAAAAAAACAATAATCATAGTCATAATAAGTGAGTGAGTGAGTGATAAATGCAAATGCAGCTGGCCCATTAAACAGAGTTGAATTTCTTCTTTTTGCTGTTATTGTATTATATCTTTTTATTTTTATTTTTTGCTTTACAATCTTTCTTTTGTCTACGCTTTGTGTCTTTCATTCGATTTTAATTACACAAAAGTGCCAATTAATTGTTGCTGGTTTACCTTTTTGAGACCAGAAAAGCATTCAAATACTGGGCTATGATGTATGTATAAGTAATATTGTATTGTGTTCTTGTTTTTAGTTTTTGTTTTTCTGTTTTGTTAACGAAAGCTTTGTCGATTCGCATTTCGGAGATGTTGTGTTGTGCGTAGCCATGTGAAAAGATGAAAATAAGTAGAGCAAACAGCGAATAACATAATAAATAGATCATTCTGTGACTGATGGATCTCCGGTTGTTGCGGTTTGGGGGCTTTCTGGAGCAAAACTTGGACTTGACTAATGGCAAAAATCTCATCATTTATGTTTCTTACAGCTAAGCGCGTGTTCCACGCCAAAAAGACTTCAACCTGGCCGGAAGCGGTAGTGTTTATTCCAACAGCAGCACCATTTGTAACAATCATCATCATCCTCACAAGACTGAAAGGCCATCATCCGGCAGGGTAGCACAAAAAATGGCATCCACTGGCGAAATTTGGCTACAGTGGTTCTCATGCTGTTTCCAACAGCAACGCTCCCCCTCACGCCGACCACATCAACGCCTGCGCATCGATCGATCAATGATCGGTAATCCCACAAATTTTCAACACACCGGCCACATTGGTTCTGCCGATGTGGAGCTATCCGCCAATCGACTCAATGCGATCTCAACACAAATGCAGAGCAAGGGCGGCTACGAAACAAACTCGATACACTCGCTGCATGTAAGTCTCAAATGATATGGGTAGAGATATATATAAATTTAGATGTGGCTGCCACAGTGTACTGAATGGTGCATCATCTTCATTTGAGTCATTTGTATTATCTATGAATATAAAAGCTGTTTAACCTGACTGACTGACTGATTGGCGACTCACGAGCAGGCCAAACGGTAGAAGCTAGAAACTTGCAATTTTTACTATAACTCCCTATTATATTGTAGATTAAAACTCTGAAAAAATTTTGGCAAAAATATTTTAGAAAGTAGGTGGAAAATGCATTTAAAAATTATATGCAAATCTCTGCGGGAGCAGATCAGGTGTCACGGTAAGCTACAATAATAGTGACATTGTGGAATAGGATTAGTTTATTTTCTTATACCCTAGCAAAAGGGTATTATAATTTTGTTATGAAATGTGTAATGCATAGAAGAAGACGTTTCCGAACCCATAAAGTATATATATTCTTGAAGTCTGTCCCTCTGTTTCTATGCTTACTTTTTGACTTTATCTTTGAGCTATCTTGATGAAACTCGGCATAGATGAAGTTTGTTATTGTAGCCCGATCGGACCACTATATCATATAGCTGCCATAGGAACAATCGGAGACACTTCATTTTCATGAAAAGTATTTGTATAAAAAAACTTTTTTGTTTTTTAACATATCAAAGGCATGATGTCGTATAAAATATAATATTATTACAGTCGACGCTCACAAATTAGAACCTTCAGTAATTAGAATTACCATAAATTAGAATTTGATTTTATAATACATTACTTTAAATGAAAACTAAAGATAATTGCAATAATGGCAATTATCAAAATATATATCGATTTTTTATTTTTAACTAAAAAAATATATTTAATGTAATTGAAGTAAATCTTTTATATTATGTTTGGTTGCAACTATTTTTGATTATAATAAAATATAATATACAATATAAATTATAAATAATATCATATTATTATTATATTATTATATAACTAATATGTAATGCATTGGCTTGTTAATTTTTGTTTGCTTGTTTCTATCAATAGATTTAACTTTAAAAAGAGTTTTATTGTAGCTTATTGGAGTAAATTTAATCCATTTTTCTTATTTATATATAAAAAGAGGTTCAGAAATTAGAATTATCTTAAAAACAAACTAATTTGTCAGCGCCAACTGTATAAGGGGAAAAAATCTTATATTTTCTACAATCTGTCTACCTATCTATATATAACTATAAATTTTCAAGACTTTAAGAGCTGAAAAGAGGGAATTTGGTATATAGATTTTAGAATATCATACAAATAACAAACTTAAATCAAATTTGTATTATCCCTACCTACACTCAAGTTAAATCAATAAAAACAAATGCTTGTCTACCTTATATTTCCTATAGATTTACTAGCTTATAAAACATATTAAATAGCATATCTCCTACTCGAGCGAGCTCTCTTCTCTTAAACATTACTTCTTAGGCGTTTATATTATTGTTGTTTTAATGTTTAATTTAAATATGCAAATCACGATATTTGCAATATGAGACTTTTAATACATTTAGCACCTACAATATGTACATTAGTAAATAATAGATTAGCAAGGTGACGATCAATGTTCAGAATGGTGTTGGTGTGGTTATTGTGGTTTTTTTTTTATTAACTAAACAAGCATAAAGCTCAAGGTGAGAATAATCACAGCTTGGAAGTGAGTTGTAATTTTAGAAATAAACTTTAAATGTGCGTATCATCATATTTCTAATAAAGAAAATAATAAAATTAAACATTAATGGCATAAGAAAATAGAAGAAAATAATATATTTTTATCAAAAAATTCTTAAATGTAATTAAATATATTTGTAAGAGTTCAATGCTCTCAATTGACAGACAATCATCAGGTGTGTAGATTGAAAGACCCACGCCCAAGTTTAGTACAAAGTTTCAATTAAATTTGTGGGTATTACTTGTACTATATATACTTTCATGCTATACATCCATTTAGGTTTTTTTTTTCCTGATAACATCTGAGTGTAGCACCCACCCTGTACGAGGTCCATTTCTCGCGGTTCTCTTTTTATAAGTAGTAAACAATACCAAGTGCCCAGCCCCAGTTCCAGTTTGAGTAGTTGATTTTTTTTTTTATTATATATTTTATGTGTGCTCGAGCAGTGGCCACGGTCTAGTACATCGCTTAAACTATAGACAACAACTAAACTTATATATATATTTTTTTTTGTTTTTTTACAGGCATGCTGATGAAGGAACTCACACCATGGCTACTTAACTAAATGCATTTTGTGCAATTTTCTTCTCAAAAAAGAAAAAAAACCAACAATTTTTTTTTATAATTCTTTGTTAAACGCGATCGGTGTTATCAGGCGGCAAGGGTGACTAACAGAGGAGGAATGACAGCAGGAGTTGGAGCAGAGCCGGGGGGGAAAATAAGCTGCTGACGATGCGAGGAGAAGCAGCAACCAAGAAATGGAATCCACAACACGAATAACAATTTGTGGAATATAAAATGAATAAACAGACAATGGACTTCATGTGTGTGTGTGCGTGTGTACGTGTGTGTGTGTATGAATGACCAGCTACTAAACGTTTAAAGTATGGATTTGAATTTAGCCTTAAGTCGGTACTACATATGTGTATAGTCCAAGAACTGTGTAGACTTAACTAATTATATACGTATATTGTGTAATTTTTGCATACGACTGTTTTTTGTCAATTGTGAGTATTATTTTGATGAAAAATCGCAAATGATGCCAACAGATCGTTATATAAAGTCAGTTTACAGCTTAAACACACACAGTTCAGTTTCTATTATGCAATAATATGTTTTTGGTCACCAATATTGTACTTAATGCCAAAACCAAGGTCATGCAATCAGATGTTGTAAACCCCAATGTAGCAAGTATTCTCGATTGCATGCGCCATGCAACAAAAAAAAAATAAAAATAATGATCATAACATTTCCATAATCCAGACAACCGAACTGCCTAAATTCGTCGAATAGTGCATTTTCACACAACTGTAACCCAGCTAATATAATATATATATAATATTAATACTTATTACATATATATATTGTCAAAAGTTGTGTGTAATCGTAACTAGCAAAGCAATTTTATAAAACTGATTTAGCATTTATATAATGTTATTAAATTTACAAATATATACTGACAACAAATTGTCGCACAATCATTTTTGAAAAAAAAAACAAAAACAAAAAATAAAATATGTACAACTTATATTTATTTATAAAATTCGAATATTTGTTTACAAAGCAAAAAAATATATAAGAAAAATTGTAACAACTTTTTAGACATGTATATTTATAAATCCAAATAACCAATGCAGATTAGTGTTTAATATTTTTGGTAGTTGAAAGCGACAATGCAAATGTAGAACGTGTACCTATGTAGAAATCCCTCTGAAAATGGAAAAAACTAACTACAAACAATTAATTCAAATCAAATGCAGTTGTAGATATTTAAATAAGCGTAATGAATATAACAAAAAAACAAATATAAACGCATGTTGCGCAAAAGTTAAACGCATAATATAGACTAATTGTATAAAACAAAATATTTAAGCAATAATTTATGGAAAAATATATATATATTTAAAAACAAGCATAAAAAAGTGATTTTCTTGAAGTGTCTCGAATATTTATTTATTTTAATAAATCGCTTTTATTTTTACATTTTGTTAAGTTCCAAATCACAAGTTTATTAATTATTCACTTGCTCGCTTCAGCAGCGGCAGAAATACATCAACAATTATAAATCTTTTCCAATTTTTTCCAACTCTTGAATACATCCCAAAGAATTATTTAGAATCATCTAAGAATTAATTGGTTCTCAATTCAAGCGCCCAATCAAACTTAAAATACATGTATTTAAATTCTAAAGCACAATTCTTTAGTAAAAGTCACACATATATTGGCTTTGGTTCATAAAAACTATAATAAATATGATGTTGTATATTGGAAAATAATTAGCTATTCCATCGGATTGTTTTAAAAAAATATTACATATCGAAATAGTACCATAGAGATAAAAACCTTTTCGTAATACTATACATATACTAGTGCTGCAATTTTTAAACCTAATTGAAAATTAGTTTGCAAATCTTGTCAAAATATAGAAGATATAAAATAGGATTCATTAATTTAGACAAATTTTAAAGTACATATTTATTTTTAACATTTTCCGACTAAGAAACCCGTATCAGAGACTATAAAATAAATTTCAATAGTATTTTATAAATAAATTTCAATAAAATAAATTTCAATAGTATTTTATAGTCTCTATAAAATACATTTCAATTGTATTTTATAGTCTCTGCGCGTATCTCTATATATACAAAGCTGTTCAACCTGACTGACTGACTGATTGGCGACTCACCACCAGAACAAACGGTAGAAGCTAGAAACCTCCAATTTTTACTGCAGCTTTCTATTATATCTTAGTTTAGAACTCCGGAATAATTTTATTAAAAATATATCGGAAAGTGTGTGGAAAATGCATTCTAAAATTACATATGAAAATCTAAGCTGGAGCATTTGGTGGTTTAGTGGGGTACAATAATAGTGACATTGTAGAATATAATAAGTTTGTTTTATCTTCCCCTATTTTTTTTTTTTTGGGAGTTGCAACACACGGCGGAATAATCTAGTAACTGATATAAACCAGAATTTATTAATTTAGGCAATTATTAAAGTATTTATTATCATATTTTTGTGATCTGATTTTATTTACCTCAAAAAGCAAATATGTATATAATTCTTTTTTATTTTATTGTATATAGATAAATTCTTCTCTTTCTAATCATCATTGTCGCTGCCACTACCGCTGCCAGAGCCGCTGCCACTTCCCGTTTTGCTGCCACTTTTGTGGGATTCGTTATCAGTGCCGCTTGCGGTGCGACTACGGTGGCCGCCTGTGCCGCTGGCGCTCTTGCCACTGTCAGCATCAGACTCGCTGTCGGAGTCACGCAAGGCTTTGCTTGCCTTGGCCTTGTTGTTCACCTTTTTGCTGCGACGTGCCTCAAAATCGGAACCTTCATCATCATCGGAGGAATAAATGGTGGAAGCCTTTTGCTCCGACTGGACACCGGCGGCGCCTTTCTTGTAGCGATTCTTAATGGCGCTCAGACTAATTGCATTTTCGTCATCACTGCCATCGTCATGCTGATAGGAGGAATTGCCGCCACCGATAAGCGGCTCACCGGCACCGACCTTCTTTTTCTTTGGCTGCGCCTTATGCTGGGTGCGCATGGCCAGGCGCAGCTTGGCCTCTTCCTCCTTCAGCTGTGAGTAGCGATCTGTGGTGGGATCCTTGCCCACCTGAGTAAGTATCTTAATGCCGCTCGTTTTGGTCGAACGATCTGCCAGCGACATGGTAATCTTTTTATGTGTGAAAGACTCCGTTGAATGTGGCCGGAAGGTTAGCTTAGTGCGAAACACCGACTGGCCCTGCAAACCCGTGCCCTGACGTATAAACAAATGGTTATGGTCGCCCACCAACGGCTGGCGATACGCATCGAAGATCTCATTGCCCAAATGTAGGCTCATGCTGCCATCGGACCAGCGCACGAAGCGCGCATTCGACTCCCGCACCATATCGCCTTTGTTGTTCATGAACTCCCGCCAACGGATTGTGTTGCTCACTTTTAGCTTAATACGCTGACGACCCTCCTCGTCCATGGTCTCTTCCTCATCGATTTCATCCTCGTATGTTTCTGGATCAAACGGATGCGTGACAACAGACAAAAAGTTGGGTAACTTAATAAAATGTTGTTCTTTGCCCAGATCTGCCGATATGCGTGGAATTTCCACATCGATGCGTGTCTCGGGCAACGGCTCTGGTTCATCCTCCTTGGCTGTCTGTGTCTGCTGTCGCTCCGCATCGCGGGATCGCGAACGGGAACGACTCCGTGAGCGGCTAACGGAACGACTGCGCGAACGCGATTTGCTCTGACTGCGGCTGCGTGAGCGTGCCGTGCTGCCCATTGGAGATTTGGCTGCTTCTTGGGCTGTCTCATCGTCATCACTGATGTCATCTGCATCACCAAAAATGTCGGAAGCAGCGGGCGCTTTCTTAGGCTGCAAATATTAAAAAAAAATATAGTTTGCTATTATTTAAAAATAATGATTGAAGTGATTTGTAAAAATAAAACATAGTCGGTAGGGACCCTGGGATTAAGCACTTGATTAAGATAGGAATCAAAATGTGAATATATTTTCAGGTTAAAATAATAAATTAATATATTATATCACCTACCACTTCATCCTCATCGCTTTCAGAATCAATTAATCGCGATTTCTTAGCTTTTGTGGCCGCGGCTGAATCGCTGTCGCTGCCGCTTTTGCGTTTCTCAGTGTCGGAAGTACTTTGTGGACGTCGTTTCTTCTTGGGCACGCCAATATCACTGCCAGAGCCGGAGGCAGAGCCACTTCTGCTGCGCGACGTGCGACCGGAGCGTGGTGTGCCCGATTTGGAGCGGGAACGTGAACGAGAAGTACGACTGCCGCTACGACTGCGACTTTTGCTTTTAGAATTAGCGCGCTGATCGTCAATTTGCAGATTTGGCGAATTGGAGCGGGAGTCGTTGGCACTACCGGACTTGGAGCGCTTGCTATGTGGAGTGCCGCTGCGGGAACGGGAGTGGGCACTGCGCGCCGAACCTGAGTGTATACTATGAGCCGATCCGGACCGTCGACTATTTGCTGATCCAGAGCGTCGACTATGCGCCGATCCAGAGCGTTTACTATGCGCCGATCCAGAGCGTTTACTATGCGCTGAACCAGAGCGTCGACTTTGCGCCGAACCAGAACGTTGACTGTGTGCCGAACCAGAGCGTTGACTGTGAGCCGAACCAGAGCGTCCACTATGCGCTGAACCAGAGCGTCGACTATGCGCCGAACCAGAGCGACGACTATGCGCCGAACCAGAGCGAGAGCGTCGGCTTGCTACTGAACCGGAGCGTGCAGTATGCGGCGAGCCTGAACGTGATCGCGAGGATCTGCTGCCGGAACGTGAACGATCGCTACCGCTGCCTGATTTACGACTGTGTGGCGATCTAAATGAATAAATTAATTTCCATACATATTCAAACGCAATCAATTTCATTAAAAACCTACCCTGGCGCGCTACCTTGCGGTGTGACGCTGCGACTGCCACTGCGACTGGAACCGGAGGCGGAACCTGAAAGGAACTTTTAAGTACAGCTGCGACAGTAGAACTTCACGCACTTACCGCTTTCATCACCTGAAATCGGATCGCCCATAGTTTAATGTAAAATTATTGCAGAGCACAAACAAATTTCAATGAAAATAAAAATTGACTAATTGGCGGCACAGACACGTGCAAGCTAAACGGTCAAGCACGGCATATGTTGATTTAAATAAAATTAAAGTAAATTAACAGTAGATGGTACTTAAGCTTGAAAGCAATTATATAAATAACATAAAAAAATTATTTTTTATATTAAATCAGTATATTTGTTTGCTAATAACTCAACGTATCTTGCACTCCTAAATGTGCCAAGGCAACTCTGTTGCTGTATGCTGTTGTGAACGCTACTATCGGCAACATCGATAACAACAGCACTGCATCGATAACCATCATCCGTCTCCGTCTTTCGTGTGTTTGTATTCGTATGTGACGAGCCACAAAAGTTTTTTGCGGAACATTTTTTGTGTACATTTTATGCGTTTTTCGGGCGCTCAAAAATTGTTTATTGCATTGCAATAATAAATAATAGGCATTTGCCTGAGATTAATTAAAGTGCATTGAATTGTGTGAGGCGTAAAAGGTGCGTAAATCGCCAAGCGAATTTACCCCAAATTCGCGTTCGGGTGAAATTTCAATGAACTGAGAAAACAAAGACAGACACACACACGCACAGTGGAAGCAGAGCAAGAAGAAGCAGTGGCAACAGCGCAATAGCAAGCAATTATTTACTTACAAAATAAAAACCAACATATTATATATAAACGGAGCCAAAACAATACAAAAAACAAAAACGTTTTCAATCCAAGCCAATAAGCGTAAACTACTTTGCATTGGCCATCTTAGCATCAGCCTAAAATTGTGTAGCCGCCGCTTTTCTGCAAGGCAAAGGAAGGCATACATATATTAAAAAAAAAAAACCTTCGGTACTCCTTCTCTCGGGCAGGCACGACGAAGTAAAGTTCACCAATACACAGATACAGACAGCGCGTGAATACATATACATATATATGCATTATATTTAGGGACGACGGCGCGGAAAAATACCAACTAACCTCTCACCGCCACACTCCCCACCGCACGTTTCGGCTACACTTTGCGCATCATTATCATTGTCGGCGGCGTGGGTGTATGTGATTGTATGTGTATGGGTAAACGTGTCCGTGTACATGTATCCTGAATGTGCCGTTGTGTGAGTGCCATTTATTCTTAACTGTAAAACACACTGACTGACAAAATCAAGTGATCAACCAAAGCATTAAAATTCGCAACTACGACGTCAGTTGGCGCAGCAGCTGACAAAACGCAATACGACGGCGCTAGGCAGCAGGCATCGTCAGCGTCAGCAGCGTCCCAGTCGCTTTGGAATGTTAAATGCGGTGAGAACAAAACGTTCAGTGTATGTTGTTGGTAGCAGCATTATTAGTCGGCAAACATTAGCAGTAACAGTGGAAGAAGCAGCATTATCATCCAACGTTCATTTAGGTAAGTATTGTATTCAATTTGCGTATATTTCTGCATTTAGTTGTTAAAGCTTTTTTTCAAGGCTAATTGGCCAAAGTTGATTTCGCAGCAGTTTGTTGTAAGTGAAAACAGTGTTGCAAAACGTTTCCTGGTCAGCTGATGAAGTTACACACAACGATCAGCATCGTTGTAATCAATTTGACAAAATCCAAGCAAACAAACTTGTAAAACGCATAAAAGGTGCTTAAACACACATGCACACACACAAAACACCAACAAGTAATCATAATGGCAACAATAAGTGAAGGATCAATCTACCTGCAGATGAGAAACAACGCTCACTAACACAAGCAACCATTGCCCAAGAGCATTGGCCAGTTTGTATTCAAGTGTTGTGTTTGTTAGAGCTGAGATTTCTAGTTCGTTCATGAACGAATCGTGTCAATTGGAACAGTTAGAGTTTTTTTTTTAAATATATTTTGTTTAGTAAAAATAATTAAAGTAAACTATTTATTACATTATTTATCGGAGCTATGCAAATGTTATAATGCAGGTTTATTTTTATTTTTTGAAACGAAGCGAAATTTGTTTTTTAAAAAAAATCGAATATGTGCAAGTCATGTTGATAAACAAAGTATTGCAAAATGAAAAAACATGCATTCATTTATTCATTTAGTTTTGTTATTGTTATGTTTGTCATTCTAGGTATAAGAGATATTATCTATTGTTTTTAAAGCTATCTCCACAAAACTTGCTAATACTAAGTTTGATTATTTTACGACTATATCATATATTTGCCATTAAAACAGTCTGTCAAATTTTAACCTTTTTAGGAAGACCATCAGCAAAAATAGCCGTTTCTTTTGTGTTTTTAGTATTGACACTTAATTGTAAAAATATTTTTTATTATTAAATTTAACTAAAGATATTTATAAATTTTACTCATATTTTCGATATATATATTTGAATCATTAAATAAGTTCATTCGTTCATTTAAATGAACCTATTCTGAACGAAATGAAACAGTTCTGGGGCTCGTGCGTTTTGTGTTCATTTGGCACAGCATTTTCGGGCTATACAAGCGCACGCAGTTTCAAATTGATCTTCAGACACAAGTGCATGATGTATCCTTTTTCATTTGCTTGCTTTTGCCGTCTTTTGTGAAGCGGAACAGACGCCGCATCCTGCAACTTGTCATTCTGGTTTTTAGACCATAGTAATATTTATGTATATGTGTGTGTTTGTGATATATTTTGTGATTCCTCTTTGGCTTCTTCAATTTTCTTGTTGTTTTTGACAGCTGATGGTCGAGTGGCGGCCATTTAATCTAAAACAGTGTTGCAAAGTAGATGCGCTTTTGTTTACCTGCGCATTAATTGATCGATTCTTTATCGCTTGCTTTTATTTTTAGCTGTAACAGCTTTATTGCGTCTGTACAACTGATAGCATGCTCTTGTTGTTGTTGTTGTTGCTGTTGTATGTAAGGCCACAGTTACGTAAATTTCCAGCGACCTTGGCTTTATCGAAGCCGCAAATTAATAAAAAAAAAATACAAATAAAACCACCCCAGTCCCAGCTAGACGTTGAAAATGAGCAGGCCTAATTTACTTGTTTATATTTGTTTATAAGCATATGTTTATATTTTTTTGAACGCGCAAATAATAATCATCTGCACTCAGCTCGTTATCAAATGTGCGCTCTGGTTTCTATTGTCTCGCCTTGAATCTAAATGACTCACATATAAAATTTAACGCCGTCTGTTACAGCCACATCTCACAGTGATAAATAGCCGGCTTCGATTGCGATTTTGTTGGCCAATTGGGATATAGTTTACTGTGCGCGCCAAAACACGCATCAGGACAAGAAAACTAAATGCGGCATTTTCGATTGTTCAAATTTGCTTTAAAAAAGTTTTGGTTATAATTAGGCTTTTAAAAAGACATAGAGCTCATTAATTAAATTACTTTTTAATTTGTTCAACATAAACATTTTAAATAGTCGACGTGATCACAATAAATTATATGACTAATTAAATATAAATAACTATTAAATCGCTAAAAAGATTTAATGATAGAATAACGAACTTGTTACTGTTTATGTACACGCTTATTAAAGATAATTATTGTATACTTTAAATCATTTTGTACCAATGGATATATAATGTAGCAGCATTGGTACATTGTGCAGTAAACAGGACAGGATTGTCCAATGTAGTGATCATACGATTATAATTATTTCAAGTTTTCGAGGGTAGCTTTAAAAACAAAACAATTTCTTATCGCTTCTTATCAATTATATTAATCATATTAATGTTCTAACGATTTTGTTTTCTATTTTACAGATTATGGCGAATTTAAATTTTCAACAACCCCCGAGAAGCATAGCAAGCGCAGCCTTAACGGGCCGAACAACAGGCGGCTTTGGTGGTAGCTCCATGTCAGGCCATGTAACTCCCACGTCCGGCATGTTCCAAACCGGTAAAATGCGATAATAAAAAGCACAGCACATAATTATTATAAATTTTTTAAATTGTTTATTATTTTGTAACAATTTGTTTTAGATTTCGCCACTTCGTATCCAGGCGCTGCGAATTACGGCCAACAAACGCAACAGCCACCTCAGTTATCGCCGAATCGCAATGCGCAGTTATCGGTTGGTGGTCCCGCCTTATCGAGTGGCAATCGGAATGCGAATCTATTTGGCCAACGGCCGTTTGTGGAGCGTCGTGCCATGCAGGGTTTGGGCAGCGGGCCTATGGTGAGTATTTTAAAAAAGGCAAATTAAATACACTATGCGACATCATATTTTATTTAAAGAAAATCGACCGCCAAAATTCGAAAAATACTGTATATTCAAATTTCTGAATGTAGATTTCAGATAAAAAATAGATATTTCCAGTTTCGAATAGTTGATTAAATAAAAATTTATTTAATGTATATATATTTTAATAATATTTTGATTCTCTTGCAGTCGAACATGGGCAACTTTATGCAGTCCGCGCGCGGCGGCTATGGAACTGGCGGTGGGGGTGGTCCTTTAAATAACTTTCATGTATTCGGTGGCGGCAGTGGGGCAGATGCAACAACGCCCGCGCTGCTCGATCCCACAGAGTTTCCATCTCTAACGAATGCACGCGGTCAAAATGATCAGACACTGCCCCAATCGAATCCCCTCCAGCCGCCGGGCAGCAAACCCTACGGTAATTTCTTTACCTCTTGTGAGTTCAAATCAAAAATCCACTTTTTTTATTTTTAAATTTCTGTTACAATTACGCGATTGGTTACGGTTGCTTCTCTATATATTTATATATAATATATTAAATATAAGTATTTATATGTTCTTTTTCTACTATGTAGTTTGTTGTTTGCCCACATAATTGTGCTAAACTTTTGTTCTTGTGTCTTTGTGATGTTGAATACATGGGGATTATTAAGATTATTATGATAAAAAATTTACTTTTGGTATAGATTGAATTAAAGATGAACGGAAGATGAATTATATTAACTGTTCTAACTTTTTAAAACTGATTTATTAATAGTTATCTGCACTTGGTGTTCATTTTTGAAAATTTTAAATTCATAAACCTGCTATAATGTCAATTCTAAACTTCACTCAAAATTCAAAAAATTAAATTCTTATGTACTAAATTTATATTTAATAAAAAAGAAAAACCCGTATATCTATGTAAAATTTCATGAAAATTATTTGAAAAACCAACAGATTCGTAAACACTTTTTAAATTTCTTGCTGTACTACAAAATACTTTAATCTATAAAAAATAAATTCAAAATTTATATATTTGTATCTAATGTAGTTTACGCTTGATTGTTTTACCCCTCTAAAATGTCCTTTATGCTCTATTTTTATTATTAAGTTGACTTTATTGAATGTTTACTGTATTTGATTGCTTTCCCCAATTGCAATTTGACTGCACGCAATTCCTGTAATATTTTACTAATGAGATTATGGACATACTTTCAGTTGGCATGGTGAAGCAACCAACGTCAGAGCAGTCGGAATTCACGATGTCCAACGAGGACTTTCCTGCGTTACCGGGCACCCAGAACTCGGATGGCACAACGAACGCAATAGGCAACAGCAGCGGCGTTGGCAGCACTCCAGGAGGTGTCGGCGGCATCACAGAGAACAATCTGGATGGCACGGAAAAGGCAATGAATTCAATTGTGGTCAGCGGCGGTTCTGGCAGCAGCGGCACTGTTGTTGGCGGCAATGGACTCGGCGCTGTCGGTAGTGGTCTGGGTGGCGTTGTTGTTGGCGGTGGCAGCAGTGGGTCAAGCGGTGTTATCAGTGCGACGCATGTAGGATTAGTAGGCGCCGGAGGCGGTGGTGTCAACAGTGTAACCGGCAACAATGCGATGATGGTCGTTGGCGGTGGCCTCGGCAGTGGCAGCTCTGGCGGAGCTGGCGGTGAGCATATGAACGATAATTCCAGCAATGATAAACTTGTGAAGAGCGGCGTGCAAACATCGGCAGATGGTAAGAACTAACTTGATACTAATATAAATAACAGACAGTATTAAAATAATTTATTTATTCCAAAAAATAAATATAGGCAAGGTCACAAACATACCAGCGAGCATGGTCAACAATCAATTTGGCATGGTGGGTCTGCTAACGTTTATACGTGCTGCCGAAACGGATCCTAATCTGGTGACGCTATCGCTTGGCACAGACCTAACGGGCCTGGGCTTGAATTTGAATTCACAAGAGAGTTTACATCCAACATTCGCTGGACCGTTCCTGGAACAGCCCTGCAGGTAAGCTCTACGTTTGAATGAAGAATTATTTGATTTAAATTCTCCTTTGTTGAACTTATCTTAAATTAAATGAACGCATTGTAATTCAACTGAATTTTGATTTTTGCAAACAATTTAAAATAATTATTTGGTATTTCTCATTGACTTACAGAGCACAAGACGTTGAGTACAACGTGCCACCCGAATATCTGATCAATTTTGCGATTAGAGATAAGCTCACAGCGCCGGTACTGAAAAAGCTGCAAGAAGATCTGCTCTTTTTCCTGTTCTACACGAATATCGGCGATATAATGCAATTAATGGCAGCTGTTGAATTGTAAGTTGTTATATTTCAATGAAATCATATAAAGTTCGACATAACATATGCTATCCTTTGGCAGGCATAATCGCGAATGGCGATATCATGTGGAGGAGAAGATATGGATAACTCGAATTCCTGGCATTAATCAATATGAAAAAAATGGTACAAAAGAGCGTGGCACTTTCTATTACTTTGATGCGCAAAGTTGGAAACGTTTGTCCAAGGTTTTCCAAGTAGATGCCGAGAAATTAGATAAATGTCCCAATATAAGTGCGTTTGTGAATGGACAGTCTGTATAATAATAATAAAAAAGAAAAAATTTGAAAAAAGCAAAACAAATTGATGTAAATTGTGTTTGAATTTATATTTAAATAATTATCGATTTAATTTTTAATTGAAAGCATTAGCATTATTTATAACAACCACCCCTGTGTTTATGTTATCGATATTTATTGCATCTTTTTCACCACTACATATCGACCGACCGCCGCAAATGGCAAAGCGCTGCCATACTGTTTTTACTGAGTTTTTATTTGTGATATGCTAACTAAAAAACAAAACATTTAAAGCAATATGTAACTAATACCAGCGTAATTTTGTGATATTTAAAAAAGATTTAATACATCCTGGAGTAAAATCGTTTTATAATATTAAGAAAACATATATTTGCAAGTAATCGTTGTGAGCTGCATACTCATATTAGACCAGCAAAAACAAATGAGCTGCATACCTATACTAGGTTTACAAAAACAAAAGCAACACAACGCCTGCGCAATTAGTTCAAATTCAAATTAATTGTTAACAGACGCAAGATGAACACGCCAGGCGTCAGCTTATTCCAAGGCGCCGAAGCACTCAAGGTTAATTCAACGCTGGAGAGACAAGAAGAGGAAGAAGCGATACAGGATCAAAAACGACGAGAGGTTGAGGTAAGTCCCTGGCATTTTTGTCAAAGTCAGCCTTGTTTGCCTACAATAATTGATTTTTTGTATATGTACAAACATAAAACAGTTAGGAAATTTATTGGAGAATGCTTTCGATGATTTGGATGACGACGACGAGGAGAGCACTATCGACACGGAAGCAAATTTTCAATCGGATTTATTACCTGCGCAACCATTGCCCCCATTACCAACGCTTTCGGCCCAGCAGCAAACGGATATAATAGATGCCAACGAAATGCATAAACTGAAAATGATGCTCGAGTCCAAGACTCATGAGCTAAACAACATCAATAAAGTGGCAAACGAGGCGCACAAAAAAATTGATGAGTATCAGAAGCGTTTGACCATTAGAGAAGCCGAGCTGGAACGGGCGCTGCGGGAGAAGCAGCATACACACGAGCTGCTTGTGGATAGCAAAGAGAAATGCTCGAATCTGGAGAATACTATTGATAAAATGCAACATGAAAGGAAAACTTTAGAAGCGGAAAATACGCAATTAATTGGCAAGCTGGAGACTGCACAAACAGTGCTGGGCGATGTTCAACGAAAATATGATATGGTAGAGCGTGATTTAAACAGGCATAACAATCATAATGCCGAGTTGCGCCTGCGTCAGTTGGAAGAGAGCAAGCGTGCACAAACAGAGCTAATGCAGCAGCAAATCACCCAAATAAGCAATCAGCTGGATAAAAAGAAGCAGGAGCTGGATCAAATGCACATACGTTACAATGCGCTCCAAACGACCCATGATGCCATGCTGGTGGACCGGACCGAAAAGATAAATGATCTGAACGCCGCTCTAGATGTGGCGCAACGTCGCTGCAATAAGCTGGCTGCCAAACCGGATTACCAGGCCGAATATACACGCCAACAGCAGTGTATAGCCGATTTGCATAATCAGATGGCGAATAAGGAGAAGACAATTGCACAGCTTACAGATCGGCTTAATGGCACCACAGCTGAGCTAGATCTAATGGATACAGTGCTGCAACAGCATGAGACCGAGTCAGATACGACCAATCGTCTGCCGTCGCATCTTTCAGGCAGCACGCCATTAAATCCCGTCGATCGTATGGGTCACATTAAACAAGAGCTTTACCGAGCGCTTGGTAATCTAAAAATAAAACGCGAAGAGGTGCAGAAGCTAGAAAAGCAGCTCTACGAGCGTACAAGCGAGTTGCATACGCTGCGCGAAGAGGAGAACACAACGCTGGTTCAATTGGCCACACTCAAGGAGCAAAATGTGTGTCTCGAGAATCGCATTAAGATGCTGCAAGAGAAGAAGGACGACCAACAGCATAACTCCAGTCTCAATGTGTCTAAGCTTCAAAGCGAAATAGACACATTGCTATCGGATCGTGATACGCTGCGTCACCAATTGGACAAACAAACTGCAGAGTATCACACGATTGATAAACAGCTGAAGCAAGTGCAGTTTGATTTGAATGAATTAAATCTGAATCACGAGAATCTTAAGAGCAAATATGACCAGCTAACAGATGAGAATCGTCAACTGCGTACGCGTCATACTGCCGACAATGTGCGTTTAGAGCTGGAGCGGCATAAAATACTACTCAAGGATGCACATGGCGAGGTGGAACGCTTAAAACTGCTTTATACAGACATTGCCAACGAGCGGGAAACGCTTGGCTATAAGTTGCGCAAACTTAGCGAAACAGACAGCATCAAGGAGCTGCATGAGTTACGCCAGCAATTGGCTCAACTACAGCGCAATCTGCAGCTGGCCGAAATGAAATCGCAGGAGCTGTCCAAAATAATTGACACAGAGAAGCTTCGCCACGATCGTGAGCTTCAGACGCTGCGCGATAAATTTGAACGCCAAAAACACGACGAGGTCCTTAAGGCAACCAAAGAAACGTCAAGCAATTGTAGCAAATGCATCGATCAGCTGGCAGAGGTAACTAAGGTAAAAAGCGAATATAAACAACATTATTTACTTACTCACATATTAAATATACTTAACTTACAGATTGAAATTCAAATGCTTAAGCTGCAAAATATGAACTCTGCGCAAGCCAATGAATTGAGCGAATTAAAAAACGAATTGGAACAGTCCAAGGCATGGCAACTGGAGCTAGAGTTAAAGGTAAAACAAGCAGCGGATAAGGATAAACTTTTAACAGAACTTAAAGCCAAGACGCACCAAATGGAAGAGCAATTGCAACAACAACTGGCAAACAAGCGTGATGAACAATCGAGTCCCATTAAGCAGGTTGCCTCAAGTTCAGGCATTTCTAGTGATGATGTAAAATCCCCAACATCGTCGGAGCTAACACAAGAGCGAATCAAGCGCATTGAGCAACGTGTGCGCGATGAGATGGCCAAGCTAATGGCTGCTGAGCTGAAACGCTTTACAGTACGCTTGCACCAGACGGAGGAAAGATGCTTGAGCCTTCAGCGTGAATATCAGTTGGTTAGTCGTGATCTGCAACAACGCCAAACCGAAGTGGATGTGCTGAAGCAAACAATACTTGCTGAGCGCGAAGAAATGCAGGAGTTGTTGGGTAACAAGGATGAAAAGCACAAGCATATGCTGCAAAAGTGTCGCAACGAACTGCAGGCTCAGAATCAACGCATTGCCAGCATACTACAAGATATGGAGGAGCAGCATGCTAGCATCGAGTCGGAGCGTCGCTCCATGAAGACCGTAATGGCCGAATGGAAGAAACAGAAACAATCCATTGAGGAGGTGGAACAACAGTGGCGCGACCAGGTCAACACATTGCGTGAAGCTCATGATGAGGCACTCAAAGCTGCTCAAAAGCGTTATCAGAGCGCCAAGCGTACCGCCCACAATTACAAGATCTATGCCGACGACAAGGAGGCACACATGAAGCGTGAATATGAGCGCATCAAGCAGGAGTACAAGACCGCGCTAACACAAATTGAGTCAACCATGCAACAGCTAATGCAGGGTAAGAGTCGCGAGCCACAGCAACATCTCCACAAACATAAACATAATAACAATGATAAGGAGAATGAACCCAGCAATCGTTAGTTATAAGCTATGCTTAGTTAAATGTTTATATGTACTAGATTTTATACAATTATTTAATATGCACTTCACAATAGCTTGTTATATAATAATGCATTCCAAAATCTAATCGAATTGTGTCCAGCATTTCTCCAACACTTCAAAGAACTTGTCAATTTCCGTTCGTCTTATGCCCAAAGCCGCTGCTACGGTTAGGTAAGGCACTTCCAGGTCATCACGATGCGAACCGAAATCTGCAAAAGATTTTTCAAATAATAATGCATTGTATTTTCTGTACATAATACCTACTCTTGAATTCATAGCCGTCAATGCACTTCATCTGGCCAACGGGCACCACTCGCACTCCGGAAACACCACGCGTGTGCAGCATAGAACCCAGCTCGGTAACGTTGGGATTTCCGGGTTTCTTGCTTAATGTGTTCAAGGTGAGGGCAAGTGATATGGAATTATTTTCTGTCTGAGGCACAATTTCGTTGTGCTTTGTGGCAAATTGCTGCAATCGCTCTTTGAGGTACAGAAAATTATGTTCACGTTCTAGTATAAGCGATTCGTAGCCACTGCGTCCCAATGAGAGCAGCGTCATGAATACATCTAGAGTTTGGGAGCTGCTGGCGCGACCAGCATAACAGCTGGCCAAATGCTGCAGTTTTTCATTATCGCAGCTGGCGACAATGGCGCCACCCACAGGCACTAGTAGATTTTTGTCAGTACTCTGGACAAAGTAATCAACGCGACCCAAGCGCTGTGCCTGCTCCAGTTGGCTAATGATTATGCTACACTGTAGTCCATAGGCGTTATTAATTAAATGCGGTAATTCCATGCGTTTACATAGCTTTGCTATATCAATAATGTTATCATTATTCCGTGGTGCAAAGCAGCTTGTGGTGGTGTACAGGCAGAGTATGTTATCAGCACCTAGTGCTGCAATTTGCTGCTCAAAATTGTTGCAATCTGTGACTAGTGACTGCTCCTTTGCCAATACCAAGTCGGTTATAATAACTGGTTGCAGGCCGGCGGCGGTGATTGCCTTGAAACATGATTTCTGATCAATGCGCGACCAGAGCACATATTTGGCATTAGGTCGATGCTTTCGCATTGCCTGCAGGCACAATGTCAGTGTCATGCCCGTGGCCATGGGTACCAGAAAGCAGCCACGACAGCTGTGTACGCCCAGCATTTGTATGAGATTCAGTAGTAAGGCATTTGTCAGACTGGCCAGCAATGTGGAGCCAGCAGCCTTTGGCTGTGCCTCCAACAAATCTCCCGAACGTCCAATACCATGACCAAAATTATAATGACGTCGTGCAACAAGTTCTAAAAATTTAAATGT
This sequence comes from Hirtodrosophila alboralis, assembly GCA_035043045.1. NCBI lineage: Eukaryota > Metazoa > Arthropoda > Insecta > Diptera > Drosophilidae > Hirtodrosophila > Hirtodrosophila alboralis. Next base: position 194,606 of record JAWNNH010000214.1, on the reverse strand, counting down.
GAATATTATTAATAATAATTCATTCAATTAAATGCAACTTACTGCAGGCAATGCGCGCCTCTCGTTCACCTAAGCCAACATTGTGTGCAAAGTTGTTACTATCTAATGCGGCCAGCTGATGTACAAGTTCCTCAATATCTTCGTCTCTCCAGCCATTAACCGGCAATTTACGCTGCAAATATTGAAAAAGATTTTTAAATTGCTTTTTGATTTTATCTGATTTTATTAAATACCTTCTCAAGTAATTCTTTAAAATTTCGCTGCTTTACACGTTGCGCTGCCAATCCCAGCTTTAAATAGTTGCTCGGCACCAGTTTTTGTGGTATATTTATGCCATCAAAACTCATTATACAGATTGGTAAATATTGTTTACAAATTTACGCTTAAGCTGCGAGCGATGACACTATCATATTTTTACTCAATATTTTTTTTTTCTTTTTAAACTGCTTATTAATTTTGTTTCTTTTTATTTTTAACTTGCATATATAAATTTATTATTAATAATTACAGTATTATATATACATAGTAATTTGTAAGGACGTTTTTTTCTTTTTTTTACAATAGTTATTCTGTTACTTACATAAGCCCTTGGTATACGCAGAAATAATTATATGTGTTTTTCTTTCACCATATTGGATCAAAATATCATAAATTTTAAAACAACAGATATAGTTAAAACAGCTTTCAATCAAGGTTGGGTTTTTGGTGTTATTATAATGTTATCTGTTTATATCTGATAATTATATACATTTCAAGATTAACGCTAGCTCTGTAGAGTTATCAGAGTTAATTTTACATATCGCATAAGGATTGTATATCAACTTCCAATTAGAAATTGAATAGCTATAAACTAGTCCCCGAAAACAAAGTGTCATTCCACTATTATAATCGTGCCGCGGTTTCCAGTAGAGCTATCGAAAATAATCGATATATGTTCATTCTTGCAACTTGTTAAAATTGGTACAGCTCCTATCGAATTTGTATATTCAGTATTATTTAAATTTTGATCTACAGCATGTACTATTTAACCTGAATATTATCTATGACGATGATGTACACTTAAGCTAAGCTAATAAATTAAATAAAGTAAACATTTGTAATATACTTCGAGCTCAGAAGTAGAAGTGCAGCGCAACAGTTGTGCTAAATATCGATAGATATCAATCTGTTATTGTTCCGTTAATAATTTCCTAGAGCTCGCCAGATATATAATGAAATTCGTATTTTAATACTTTTTACCATGTATTTATTTGTATATATTGTTATTTTATTATATTTACACTATTTTACACTATATAAAAAATAAAACAAGATGTTTTTAAAATCGATAGGCGATAAGCAGAATGATGCACTCTGTTAACATATCAGCAAATGTTATATTTTATTGTCGCAGCGCGCATCATTTACATTGGCGTCGTTTGTTTAAAATTCTAATAAAAATGAATTATTGACGTAAAAGTCGAAAATAATTGCAAAACACATAGCTTGGGATAGAATTCTCAATTAGGCACAGCTTTTACAATGTAATACAAGAGTATAAAAGACACTGCGTTGTTATATATTTTATAATACTGTTTTTTTTTTTTTGAAGGGACAAACTTGGCGAAAACACATTACGGGAATTGGACGACATATTGAACGCAACTCAATCGAAGCCTGAACGACTGACTGAATTATTAAAGCGTAAAACTGCGCCAAGGAATCAAAACAATAATCTTTTCGTACTTGGTGGTTATGATATATCATTAGATGTTGACGTCGATGTGATCAAATTGCCTGAAAAACCACAACATATACAAACGCAGTCACAACAAAAGCAGACGCAGCTAAAGGAAAAGCAGTTGCAGTCAGAGGAGAAGCAGTTGCAGTCAAAGGAGAAGCAGTTGCAGTCAGGGGAAAAGCAGTCTCAGGCACAGCAAAAGCAGTCGCAGCCAATAGTTACAAATAAGGCGAAAGAGCATAATTCTCTTAGCCAGTCGCAAGTGATACCTCAAACTTTACCAGGCAGCACAACGAGGCCGGAACGCGTGGACATTGTGCTATCCTCACAGAACTTTGGAGACAAAAATCAGCTAAACGAATTCGACAGTGCGACCAATACCACAACCAAATCATATGGCTCATTTAATTTTGTAAGTTGTTGCTGTTAAAAAATGATTTTATTTTAATTATATTTCATGTATTATTTTTCAGCTGCCAATATTAAGCAGCACTCCTGCTTCAGAAAAACAGTCAACAGCGACAAGGGCAGCTGAAAAGCAAATTGAAACACGTTTATTGACAGCAGCTCAAGATTTGGCGCGTCATGATCAGGCCGAGTCTCGTAAATCGATATTGCAGCAAAACTTAAGGTTCACATCACAGGGAGGTACCTTCATCGTAGAAAGATCACCCGAGCCGAAGCAGCGGCTGCTTTCGCCCTCTTGCAAAAACAGTATGGTGGAACAGCAAAAATCAGAGTCACCGTCGTTACCAAATCGAACTCGTGTGCGTGTGAGACGCATATCAGAGATGCTGATACAAGACGCGATAATGCCAATATCCGAATCCGAGGATATTGTGCCTGAAACACAACAAACACAACTGTCGGAATTGCACATTGAAATCGAGCCGCCTGTCTCCCCAAGTCCCAGTCTCTCAACACACGTGGATACATCACCAGTTATATCACCACAAACTTCACCTGTTCCAGCGGCTGTTAGTTGTGGCATTCAAACTTCCAATATTCTGTTTAATGGTCAAAATAATGTCGAAGATGACAGCATAGCGCCGCTAAACTTAGCACCAGTTGCAGTGGATGATGACAATACAACCAGACGTCATCGTATTCCTGTGCATTGTGAAGAAAACTTCGATGAGGTGCTTGATTTGCATCGTACGAATATATTGGAATTACGTAATCCAAAACCGGCACAAATACCGCTTCCTAAGCCCTTGGGGCCGGCTATAAATGGTGAAGAGTTTGCCGAAGAGCTAAAACGCATGACAAATCATGAGATTCTTGACCTGCGGAAGCGTAACTCAAATGGATTGTTCAATCGACCGATTTCACCAGAGCGGCAATTGGCCATAGAGCGAAGCATACAGTCGGAAATATTGCGACGTAATTTAAATGGTGGTGGCAACGGATTACCCAGCCAAGTGAGCGAGTCGAGTTCCACCCAAAATTCATCCACCGTGCCAGTGCCATTGTCTGATAATGCGACGACATTAATATCGCCACCAGCGACAGAACCAAAAAGTCCAGGGAACACTTCACAACGAGTAAAACGCAATAAACGCCAGAAGAAACCATCAATGCCAGAACAGCCACAAAGAAAACGCTCCAAACGTAATGACATGCCCTTGGTAAGAGTATTTTGTTTAATATTAACATGAATTTAAATGTAAGCTTTCTCTTTAAAAGTCGCAAGAACTGCAGAATTATATAAAGGTATCTGCTGCAATGAAAGATCGTCTCAGGTCGGGCAAAAGTAACTGCAATAAGCGTTTCTTGTATTCAAAGGGCAACTCGGACACAGAAGATAACTCTTCGTCGACGCCGCCAAAGCAAATGCGCCTGAATGAAAACTCTATACAGATAGCACCGGCACCGCCACCAGGAATGGATAACAATGATTATGACATTAATATACAAATAGTGTCGCCTCCATCAGCCTCTATGCGATACTCGCATTCAATGCAACAGCTGAGAGGACTTGACACACTTTTAGAGCCACCGATAAATTTGAATGAACTGCAGCCAAGGACAGTTGCTGAGCGGGACTTGCAGCCGACTCAACTTGACAATAATGTGGATCAAAGTAATTTGGACATGGAAAATTTACGAATGGAATCACTCACGCCACCACCATCATCATTATCATCACCAGAACCACCAGAACCACCGTTGATATCATGGATTGGTCTAACCGATGATCAGCCAAGCACAAGCAAAGCTGCACGCGAGTTGCTTCAGTTGTCCCTTAGCAGGCAAAATAATATTGAGAAAAATAAAAAGAGCAAAGAAAAAATGCCTGTTAAAGATGTTGAATTAAAGAAATCAGCTCCGCCTACAAAAAAGCGTAATAGTAGAGAATTGAGTAATCTGCTCATTACGCTGCCAAATGAAACCCTGCCACCGGATAATGATGAAACAAACGGCAATCCTGACACAAGTAAGTTCAGACAGCAGCGTGCAAATAGTAGCCAAAGAATTTGCAATAAGTTGATGAAATATAAATATAAGAAAGACTGATTTTATAATCATTTCAGTTTATCAATCATTTTAATTTCTAAATCATTGCAATTTTTATTAGCAATTTTTAAGGTTAAATGAGAATATTTCATTTTGTTATTTAATTCTATTATTTTGATTTTTTTTTATATTGCAATATTTTGAATTTGAATTTGATTATTTTTTTTCACTTTCCAGCCGGAGTTCGTAAATCGAAACGAGGTTCAATTCCTTTGCAGAACAATTGGTCTCACACACTAGATGATCCATTCGCGTTTATGCGTGACCAATATAATAAAAAGCCAAATATGAATTTAACTAAAGCATTAAGAGGAAGACCGAGGCGCACAACTCGCAATGAGCCATCAGTTTCCGTGTCCACAAACAGCAGCAGGAAAATAACACCAAAGGGCAAACGTAATAATAAGCAGAATAAACAACAAAATATTGACCATATATCGGTCATAAGCCAACTCAATGACATAGCAGAGGAAGTCGAGGAGCAACCAATATTGGCACCACCAACTGCTCAAAAAGCCAAGAGTAAAAATCAACAAAAAAAGAGTACAGCCAAAGAATTGAAGCCAATTAAAAGGCAAAAGCGTCGCAAAAAAAGAAATATGGCGGAATCAGAGTCGGACACAGATAATGAACCAGAGTCAACACCAGAGCCAGTCTTTGAGCCAGTCTCTGAGCCAGTTTCTGAGCCAATCTCTGAGCCAGTATCTGAACCAGTCTCTGAGCCAGTATCTGAGCCGGTATCTGAGCCGGTATCTGAGCCAGTATCTGAGCCAGTCTCTGAGCCAGTATCTGAGCCAGTATCTAAGTCAGTACCAATACTAAAACCCAAAACGGAACCACCAGAAATGTCCACAAATGATGGCCCAAATGCTGCTTTAAAAACTGAACCCAGTGCTAGTCAACTGATGAATGTACTACTTGGTATTAATAACACACGTCCTAATACCCATGATGAAGACGTCAACATCAGCATGGAGAGCGATTCAATTAACATTTGTAAGATGCCTTAATATTTACTCAATTTATTTACTTTATCAATCAGAAGTGTTTGCATAATTTTTTTAAAAAGGGCGGGTGGTTAAATGTGATAATAATTATTTATATTCTTATAATTTATTAAATTAATTCGTGATAATCTAAAATTGAACATAAAGAAGATTCTTTTGTAGGTTGCCGCTAAATTTAACTTTTCTCGCAATTTCAAAAATTTGGGGAAATCACTGCTACGCCTTTGTTATTAATTTGATAATTCTCTTTCTTTGCAGTTCGAGCGGCCCATTTGGAGTTCACTTCGCTGGCCGATGGCATTGAGTATGCATTTTATAGGGCAAATGGTAACTTTAACTATATGCATAGCTATATGCGCTTCCAGCCGCTGCAAGAGCGGGGACGTAAGCGAAATAAGATTAATACTATGGTGAGTAGTTGTATGTTGAACAAATAAATTGATTAAATTTATTCAATTTGTATAATATCTTATTAGCGTTTTACTGTGCTCCATGGACACTTTTTTGTTAAGTGCACACGGGACGATATCACAGAGGTTCACGAATCCTATTTATTTCCCGGCGACATGGTGGAAATTAAAAAGGGTAATAATCTGACATTTTTACAAAATTTTATTATGTACAACAATTTATATAATATCATTCCAGGTAGCCGTTATAACATTAAAAACCTTTCGAATAATGTGAGCATAATTTCTGCATCGGCTCACAGTTGTTAGACGTTAGTTTAACAGGAATCAGAGTCTTGTATAAAATTTGTTTGTTTATTGTTGAGCTATTTAAGCATGTACTAATATGTTTAAGCATAGTTCTCACAACAATGATTTGTTAATTATTTATTAAGCTGTTTAAGCTAACATAACTGCGTACCTTGAGCATCAATTCAATTCTACGCGAATCAATGATTAAAAAAGTCCTTAAGTGAAAGTAAGTCACATTTAACAAACACGGGCTAAGAATATATTCTGTAAAATATAAAATATTTGAAAGCAAAACGTCTTTTTTTTTATTTGATGTAAAAAAAAATTATTTGTATTTAAAGTAAAAAAAAACTGTTCATTTTAATATATATTATATAAAATATAAAATATTTGAAGGCACAACGAAGTTAAAAAAAATTTACTTGTATATAAAGTAAAAAAATGTTCATATTTTTGCTGACCGCTTCAGCACTTTTTTTTATATATTATATATATTTTTGTTAAATAATATGGGACTATTTTAATATTTTGTCCGCCTTTTTTAGCCCCTGCTTTAACTATGTTCCTTTTTTTATCCGCTTTTTTTTTGGATTCACTGTTGTCTATATAAGACTTAAATAATCTATATGCATATTCATTTTTCAGCTTACCACATTATTTTTAATCATTAATTGAATGAAAAACTTGTGCAAAAATAAAACTATAATTCAAAAGTTCCACGCTGGCTCGATATCAAGAAAATCCTTGATATCTTAGAAAGAAAATCCTTGATATCTTAAAATAATATCGATACCATCGAGAAATATCATTTATTATATTAAGATCATAAATTTAGATACATACGAGTATTTGTATGCTTTGGGGATGAATATATTTATTGTTAAACTTAGATACAGAGTATGTAACCCTTTGGGCATTCTTGACTAGAGAGCATTTCTATACTTCATCTCTGGTTGTTATATTGTACAGTCTACACTGTTGGTATTTTTTATTGTGCTTGCTGTTTTTGTTGTTTATATAAGTAAGAAGACAGCGTCAACAAAACTTTACTTGAATGTCGAGCACCTACGCAAAAGTTGAGAAGATATAATTTGTTGTCGTTGTTGTTGTTGTTATTGAGGTGTCTGTGCTGTGTACATTGTATGGGATGTGCATAGTATTAAAAGTCCGAATACATACGACTACATACCTATATCTATCTGAGCTGTTTCACAATTTCAAGTTCATTTAATTTCCATTTTCTCACAATTTTACAATGCATGTGTGTGTGTGTGTGTGTGCGAGACTTCAAAAGCAAAACGCAAACAAGCAAAAGGCAGAAGCAATAATAACATTCCCAACTGTGCTATACTCTGTATTCAGTTGGTTTTTCAAGGCCTTAACAAAATAGATCTTATTTCCACCTATTTTCAGTTGTTGTCTTGTCTAATTTGGTAATTATAATTGGCGGTTAATAGTGAAAATAATAATTAAAAAAATTAAATTGTATTATATATTGATTGAGAGAGGCTCTCTATCGTGTTCCCATAGAGAGGACAACAAAATGTCTGACATTTGCGCTTAGTGATGCGCAATTTATTAGAGAGGGCATGTTGCTCATCTTCTTTTTATCGCGAATATTTCCAGCTTTTCTTTTATTTTTATAAAGCCGCAGTCCTTAAAAAACTCTATATTTTATATTATTATAATATTAGTATTATTATTATTTTAATAGTATTATTAATTATTAAATAGTATTATTATTATTATTTTATAGTATTATTAAAGGCTACATACATAGTTCTTCAGAATAGACAAGAGTTAGACATGGTCTAAATCAAACTTATTCCCTTGCCCTTTTTTAAAACAGAGTATAAAAACAATGATGACGTCTTTTACTCCGTTTTGCTTTACTCTGCTCTACTCTGCTCGCTCGGCATGCAACTTTTTAATACATTTTGCACGTTTTGCCTTTGTGTAACAAAGTCTTAAGGGTATAAAGAAGTACACGTAGCCCCGTAAGAAGGTGAGAGAATGAAAAGTATTTCAAAAGGTGGGAGCGAAAAAATAAGGCGCATAAACAGTATGAAAGAATGATATATACTTGAAATACTTACACAAGGGTGGGGTTAAAAGTTTGGAGCCCAAATGAGAGTTGACATAAGCAGGGCTAATTATAGACTCCGTATTCCCACTCAAGCTTGCTAAAATGAGAAAAACAGAGCATGTCACAGAATTATAAAACAATTTGTGTGTATATAAATAATGGAAAAGATATTTTTATATCAACAAATATTGTTTGTGACATCTTAATGCATTCAATACATAGGCTGAAAGCCAAGAATATAATTTAAAATTGATTTAATGAAGATTAAGTAAAAATCGAAATTAAAAATATAAATATAAAAAATATTTAATCTGTTTTTTTTCTAAGTTTTTCTCAAGTTTAAACTATGCTTATATATCAGATAGAAGTTTACAATTTTTTACCACTTTTTTACTATTATTTTTTACTTAGCTAATTAATTTATCATTTACTTTTATTTTATAATGTTTATACAAAGTTAAAACAGAGTCTATATCTAACACATAACTCGGTCTCCAGTTATAATCAAATATAGTATTTAAATTGTATTAACTTAAATGTTTAAAAACATATAGCCTGATCCAAAAAACCAAAAAAATAACTTTTTATGTAGTTTATAATACCTCTTTAATATTTACTTAAAAATTCTTATTTACACATTCTCAGGACATACTGTCAGAATACAATTAAATCAATATTCAGCCTCTGAACTCGCAGTGTCTATAGCTGGAAAAAAAAATTGTAAAATTGATAAAAACACCAACTGACATTCATTACCAATGCGTGAATCTGAATCCTTTGATCAAACTCCAGCACAGCATGTTACCAACTTTTTATGACGATGATAGGCAACAATTTTACAAGTCTGCCTGCCAACATATACCTGCTGTGCGTGGGCGGACTTTGAGGACTGAATAGTAACGCCTACTGCCAAGTGCAACTCATGCATGGCAAACATTTCAACACTCATACCTCAATACACATATATAAATATATATATATCGACATACTGATTTCCAAACATCAAATATTAAACAACAAATGGAATGACTTTGTGTCCAAACAGTTGTTCATTTTCAATTGGTTTGCCTAAAAAGAGCAATCATTTAAACTAAAATAATAATAATGTAAATATATTTTATAATGTAATTACTTTACTTAAATAATTTACAATAAATAGCACCATATATAAAATTCTTGGTTCGCAGTAAGTCGAGTCTATTAAACAGTAATTAATTATTCTATTAATCTATAAAACGAAGCATTTTCGGCAAGCTTATATTAAATATATTATGAAGTTGTGAAATACAAAGTCGCGCGTTAAGAAATTCATTGAAATTATATAAATGAATAATAAACATAAAACTAATAACTCTAAAATAAATAATGCAAATATTGAGTTACAATAAAATACAACTTAATTTAAATGAAACATAATAATCGTACACTCAAAAAAAAGTGTACATCCAATTGTGGAAAACTGACGTCAGTGGTTGGAAAAACAGGATAGAAATAGCGCCATAGAAATTTTTTTATGCCCTGTAGATTTAATTACCACAAAGTGAAGAAAATGCTGTTAAAATGTTGAAATTTTCTGTCATGATCGAATTTTTTTCGATAACTCTAGAAAACTTTTTCTACAGAACATGGAAAAATCTAGAATTTGATGACCATAATAAAAAAAATCCGTTATTTTTTTAAATTTGAATAAAAAAATTACTTTACTTTGGTTAAAGAAATAAGTCAACATATTTTGTAAAAATTTATATTGAGCATAGAAAATTTTCTGCAGGTTAATGAATTTTATATTCATTTCATAGAACACCTGGATTTCATATTGTAGAAAATCCATTCTTCCGATTATAAGCCCAAAATTTTTTTCGTTTATTCATATCATAGAAAATATATTCGTACTGTGGAAATTTTCACTTCTTTGTAGAGATTTATACTCTGTTTGTAGAATTTTATTTTATTTTTTTATCGAAAGTGTTTCTATACTTAAAAAAATTTATTAAATAAATAATGTATGCAAAGGTTTTACTCTTCTTCCTCAAGTGTTTTTTCAGTTTTATGCATTTAACAAAATATCCAAATAAAAAAGAAAATAATAATTTGTAAGAATATATGAATAAGTTAGACGAATTTATTACAAATAATTACAAAACAATTTAAATATATTATAAAGTTGTTAAATACAAAGTCGCTTTAAGAAATTCGTCGTTATTAAATAAATAAATAATAAACATAAAACCAACAACTTTAAATAAATAATGTAAATATTGAATTACAATAAAACATAACTTAATTCAAATTAAACAGAATACTTGTACGACTATAAATAATAAATGTATACAAACGTTTTATTCTTTTTCCTCAAGTGTTTTTTCAGTTTTATGCATTTAGCAAAATAACCAAATAATAAAGAAATTAAAAATGTTTGAGAATTTAACAGTCCAAATAATAAAGAAATTAAAAATTTATAAGAATTTAACATAAGTTAGTCGAATCTATTACACATAAGTATAAAACAAAGCATTTTAATATATATGAAGTTGTGAAATACAAAGTCGCTTTAAGAAATTCGTCGTAATTAAATAAATAATGAGTAAACATAAAACTAATAAATTTAAATAAATAATATAAATATTAATTTAATTGAAACATAATACTTGCACGACTCAACATTAAGAGTATTAATAATAAATTTATACAAAGGTTTTACTTTCCTGCCTAGTTTTATTCGTCGTAATTAAATAAACAAATAATAATCATAAAACTAATAACTTTAAATAAATCATGTAATTATTGAATTACAATAAAACATAACTTAATTCAAATTAAACAGAATACTTGTACGAGTATTAATAATAAATGTATTTAACATAAGTATAAAACAAAGCATTTTAATATATATGAAGTTGTGAAATACAAAGTCGCTTTAAGAAATTCGTCATAATTAAATAAATAATGAATAAACATAAAACTAATAAATTTAAATAAATAATATAAATATTAATTTAATTGAAACATAATACTTGCACGACTCAACATTAAGAGTATTAATAATAAATCTATACAAAGGTTTTACTTTCCTGCCTCGTTTTATACATTTAACAAAATATCCAAATAATAAAGAAATTAAAAATTTATAAGAACTAAACAGTATATATATAAAATACTTGATTGTATAACTAACTAATTAATATTACAGTAACACTTATAAATGGTCAATTGAATTGCCACACCCAAGGCATGATTGATGATTACTACAACGGACAAAATAGTGAAGGTGTGATTATGATGGCAGGTGATTGCATGAGATGTCCTAGCACTGATGGTGCAAGGACCAGACAGGACCAACACAAGCCAGCTAACAGACATCAAACATCTAAGCTCATTACAAAGGTAAACATTTTAATTTTGTGCACACATTTGCACAGGCGCGCTGCAAGGATGTCGTTCCTGCAAACATTTGAGCTGCCTGTCGATACAGGAAAGGACACTAGTCGTTAGAGTCATATTTAGCCACAGGATCGTTGGTAGAAATGTGTCCTAAAGTTCTTAAAACTTGCAATTGCATTAAAGTGTGCTAAAGTTTGCTCGTGTTGAAGTTAAAGAAGCAGAATTAAAATTCTTTGATTGCTAAAAATTGAAAAATCAAATAACTTTTTGTGACTTGAGATATAGCTTAAAAAATCCAAAATATCCGGTTAGAGTATATTTAAAAAACTGTTATAACACTAGTTTACAGCAAAAAAGGAGCTGGGCTCTCATATACTTTTTTTGATGTATTTTTGGGCGCTGATTTCAAAAATGCAAACCATTTATTTTTTCAAAGAATAGTTTTCGAGAAAACCGCGAATAGCTAGTTTTTTGGCAGTCTTTCGACTTTTTTGTTCAAATCAACATCAGATCTTATTTAATCTTAAATAATGTTACACAATTCAACAGATAATTGTATCCCCTTTCTAACGGTATGCCGTTTATGCTGAACGAACAACAATTAAAACCATTACAAGCTCTCAAAGTTGAAAAATGTGATTTTTTTTTGCATTTTTGAAAAATTGCTGAATTTCAATTGGACTTTTAAAAATTTTAAAAATTCGTTTAAATACTTTTTAAGAATTATTATGTTAGATAATTTTTTTACAAATATTTTAAGTATACATTTGTCCAAATCGGTAAGTAAATGTGATAGTTATTCAGCAATTAGTAAAAACACCCAAGAAAAAATTCACTTTGTTCATCACTATTCCAGTCATATTTGGAGATGAGAAGTTCCAACTGACTAGAAACTTTTTAACTTTTTTTTTTGTAAACTAGTATAATTAAAGCTAAATAAAAATTCCAAACACTTTGCCTGGCATTTAAGCAAACCACAATTTATAAAATAGTTTTAAAGTTGGTTTTAGGTACGAAATTATGACTTGACTGACTATGTCCTCAAATTTTTTGGGTATTTCCCTGTTTAAAGTTGTGTTGTGCAAACTTTTCTTATTTTTTAAATATTTAGTTTTAAAAAGATAATACAATTGCATTAAAATATATTTGTGTACATGCTCTTAAAGTGCGATTTTCATAAGAGTTGCCAACATCAATAAAAAGGAAAAAATAAAATAAAATTAATTAAAAAAGAAATGTGACAAATAAGATACATAAAAAGTTAAAAATGCTTACATATAGATTATAAAATTTACTCAGATATTCATTTGCTGTGGGTTCGGTTTGTCTCTTGTTTTGTGTCTGGCGTTGAAATGAGATTTCTGTTATCAAGTATACGCCCTGTGTGTGTGTTTCACAAAAAGGTGTTCATGCATATTTAAAAATGTCACAGTGCGTGTGTGTGTGAATGTTTGTGTCCACAAATCCATTTTTGAAATTGGCTGAGCATACTCAGACGCCTAGCTCTTTGCATCTGCATTGCAAGGACAAGAACAACAACAAGGCATGAAGCAGACTTGACCAACAAACCAAGTAAAAACTTTTTTGGCCCCACAATTTATCTCTCTCTCTCTCTGAGCTCTTACCTCTCTGTCTAACTCTTTATATGGGCTACTCTTTGGTCTGTATGCGAGTGTCTCATGTGCCTGCCACACTCATATAATGGACCCATGTCAAAATTTAATGTCGTTTTTTGTGGCGGACTAACTTTGCATATATGCCCAAATAGCTGACCACAGCCTTTTGTTGGTATTATTTATGTGTGAAAGTGTCTGAAAGATGTGATTCTATATATATATATATGTGTGTGTGAGTGTGTGATATCATTTAAACTGATTTGTTAGCTATCAATTGAGGGCGGATATTGGGCAAAAATTAGTTAAAGATTGTCATTTATTTAAATCTAATACACAACACTCTTAGTCTGATCATATAAACAAATATCTTTACATTACATATCAGTGCATCCACTAAAAATGGTTAAAAATTTATAGAATTATATTCTTAAGCGTGTCTGGTTTTAGACTATAAGTTTGTTTCTATAAAACCTTTTTTGCATTTTTTTTTCTTATATTTATTTATTGTCCAGTACAGTCAGCACTTATGACTAAAACAGGGCAGCTAACTTAATTGAATTTACAGGCCATGCTCTATCTATTAATATGATAGATTAAGCTTAATAAAAATATAAATCCTGCCAACAGAATTGTGAGCATTTCTTATTTTATTTTAACTATCAAGCTTTTGCTTTAAAATATATTTAATTTACTTTTGCTGAACACATTTAAATTGCCTCTTAAACAATTTAAATTTGCTTTTAATAAAAATATGTAAATTTTTTAAATATACACAAATATTACAAAATAAGAATAGTTTTGTTAAATTAAACTCAAGCTTTACAATTAATTTAATTTATATCAATTTAAAAAAACTTTATTAAATGTGAGTGCCCCAAAAAGTAGGCAATGGAAATTTAAAATCGCAAAACTGATAAATGGAAAAACCAAAACTAAATTAAACGTGTTTCAGGTTGTCGTAATTGCAGGACATACTCATATACCATACACACACATATACCACACACTCACATATACCACACACACACACACACACATAAATAGACACTAGCACACACATACACAACTCATTTGCAGTCTATAATAACGAGCGCCAACGCGTTTATTTTCACCTCAAATTTCCGATATTATCCGCATACATAATTCGTTGTGCATGTACATGAATCTGACCATATAGCATAGATATTTACGAGTGCATGCTCATATATATACTCGTATCCTTTTTCCCGGCTCATTTTCTGACTCATTGTGTCGTACAAATGTTAATTAACAAATGCGGCAACGTTCAACGCATTTGTGCGGCTTCTTTAATCAGCGAACTACAAAAAATGCAAAAATATCTGAGCCTGAATAATTTGGCCATTAAAAGTGCAGCACTTTAAACGGTCAGAATGCTTTTGTCCGAATTGGAATCTGTCTACTGGTTTGGCTCTTAAGCTACTTTGTTTCTGTTTTGAATATTCTCGAGTGGTTGTTGCTTGGCTTGTCTTTCAAATTTGTGTTGCTTTAGTATACATTTTAATGAATGTTAAATGGCCTTTGTTGTTGTTGTTGTTGTTAGCTTTTGGTTTGATAAAATAAATTATTTAAATTAGTTCTTGTTAGGCAAATGCTGCTCACTGCTCACTGCTCACTGGTCATCGGTCACCGGACATTGGTTACCTGTAAGCGGTTTTCTGGCTAGCCATCAAGGGTTTACTCATTTTGTGGTCTATATGACCAGATTTGCGAATGTATGTGTATGCATAAGCTTGTGTGTGTGTGCAGTAGAGTCTTAGTCGTAATTAAATTGCAAAATTTTTGATAGTTCTTTAATGAGAAAAATGTGATTTTAAATTAAAATAAAATTGGTATTAAATAAAATAGGTTATAAGAGTTTTTTCAGAGTGCTGTTGGTAATCAATTTATACTGACAACTAGTTTACAGTATTAGGCGTATATCATAATAATATAAAGTGCGAATTTTTTGGATGACAGAAGGCATTCCTGTGTGCTGAAAATCTGGTCTTTAATTCGCTTTTATAAAGGCACTAAACAATGAATTTCTACTTCTTTGGTAATTCGTTTTTGTAGGATATCATACAGTCAACCCATGCCAAATTGCTGAAAATAGCAGCGATTATTCTATGATATCATATAGCTTTACCTTCTAGAGGTATGTCTTGCATTTTTCATGTAACTATTTGCCATTCTGTCATGCAGAAAGCGTTATGACTTTATAAATCGCATAAAAAATATACCTTTAAGACTGATTATATTTAGAAACATATTACCGAAATTCCCAGAGGGTAGTTTAATGTTATTTATAGTATAAATCGATTTTCAATTAATCAATTCTATGTAAAGAAGTTTAATAGTAATTTTGGATATATTTCTGTTTTATTTTTTATACAAAAGCTCATAATATAAATGATATAAAGTTATAAAGATATTTTTCTTACAATTACGTTAAAGTGTAACAGAAAAAATATTAATATATTTACATGAGTTAGAGTGTTTAAGAATCAATATATGTATAGATATATGATATATATGTATATATATACAAGTGTATAAAAATTTAAATGTCCACAATTTAAGTTAAAAAATAAATTCATAATTTTAAGGACTTAATAAAATCTCTCGATTTGCAATTTCTCGTCGTGGCATTTAATAGTGAAAACCCACAAATATTGCAAATACGATTATAAATTTCTATCATGCAAACAAAACGAAGAATCACGAATATAAAACTTGAACGCAAATTAAATGTTTGAATATTCAAAATTTAATTAAAAAACACATTCAGCACTAACAAAAATATTTTTAAATTTGATTGTGCAGCGGAAATGTAACGAACAGATTATGCATGGCGGCATTTGAACTTCCTGTCTCGATAAGCGTTGCATTTAGGCAGAGCAGAGAGGAGTAGCCAGATGACAGCAGCAGGTGCAGGTGTACTATGTCCATAAGCCAACCAATCGATGGCTCCATACGGAAACACATAACTACAATTTGGCCAAATAGCCGTCGGCAAATGGAAATCCTTTATGGCATAGCTAACCGCAGGATAGGCATATCACAAAAACACTTAATGCATCGAGTGCTGACTGGACTCAATGCAGCTGCTATGACCCCAACGACTCAGTACTCGACCAAACTGCAGTTTTAGGCCCACATTCTGTTGCCAATACCCCAAACAAAGTGTTTTCATATGTAAGATGTAAGAACGTGTAAAAAAATGGCATTCAAAGTGCTTTGGCCGGCGGGACAACCGGACTAGTCCGGCTAATAGTGTCCCACGTCCAGAACAGCTCAGTCTAAAATGAGCAACAGTTCGTTTTTTGGGCGGAATGTGACTTTCCAGCGTGGTTTGGGCCAACATGGGGCTGGCGCAGGCGCAATGAAAATATTTAATAAATATGTATGTAATAATAGTAGCAGAAAAGTGGAGTAGAAACTGTAGTAGAAAGTGGATCAGAAATGTGGTTCAATTGTTGCAATATGGGATTCGTTTTATTGCTTTAAATAATAATATTGGTTTTTAATAATAATATTGCTTTTAATAATAATACCTCTGTTTTTATGTTGAAAAATGTTCTATAAATATTTTATGTTATTTTAAATGTCTAATTTAAATATAAAATTGTGTGAAATCCAAGGCTTATTTCTAAAATTCAAATTGGCTTTTATTTATTTTTTTAAATTAGCACTGAAATAATAATTTTTTAATGTACCTTGTTAATTCAGCTGCCTCCTTAAAATGTAAATTTTATTTAAGTTAGCAAGCTAGTACTCGAGATTAAGCTAAATACACTGCCCGCACAACCGATCAGCTCTATCATATGCTTCTCTGACTTTGAGGAATTATAGCGACCAATCCTATAAAGCTTTTAAGTTGAATTTTTGATCAAGAATATGTTTATATAATACTACACAAGAAAAAAATATAGTTAGGTTTTTAACTATATAAAGCAACATTTAAACAGAATTTAAACGAATTTAACATAAAAAATTAACCTTTTTTTTTTGCGACAGCCTTTTAAAAATGTCGAATAACATTGGAAAATGGTACATATAGAATCCCCAAATTAATTTATTTATTTATTATTTCTCTATTATTTAACTTATTAATACAAGAATTAATAATGTTTCGTGTCACCACGATTAAGTGCTATACCCTTGTGTAGGAAGTCATATAACTGATTTATGTAATTTAGTGAAATAGTCTTTCAGGCACTTTTTATTTTATAAATGAGTTCAGATTCAGTTTATGTAATATCTTCCAGACTTGTATACTTTGTATGTATTATAATAATATGTAATATGTCAACATATATATATTTTATTATTTATATATTATATTTCTAAGTTTATTTTAATTTTATAATATTTATGTTTCATTTATTTATCTGCTAAATTTAACCGGCAATTTTAGTCCCTCCCACTACACACCATGTCATGTTCATCAGCTGTTAACCATACAACGCGCCAGCTGGCAGCTGACTTCGTTATCAGCACCATCCTCACCCACTAATCCATATAGTGGCACCACCTGCTCACTGGAACAGGTTGCAACTGGAAGCCGCTTGGTGGCTCTGCCTTCGTCGATTGTCGGCCTGTTGGCTTCGGGTTATTCGTTTGTCTTGTCTGTCGCAACAGTTTGGGCCATATTCACATTTCAGTTCCTGGTCGGCGTTGCACGTTAACGGTACCAAAAAAGCGGAACGTAGACAACGCTGTTCGGGTTCCCGTAACCGAACAAAATACAACAAGTGACGTTTTCGAAATTTCAATTTGAATAATATTAAAATTTCAGTTAAATATCGCGAGTGTTAACTCATCCAATTAAGGCGGGCGTTAAATATAGTATGAATTGATCAATTTAATAAGAATATTGGCAATTTATATGCGTTACGCGTTTAATTATACAATTTTCGATCTTGTAGAAGGTAATGCCAAAAAAATGTTTATGTGAAGTGTTATACATAATTGTTTATTGTATAATAAAAAGAAAAGTGAATTATTGAATGCTAATTATTTTTGTTTTTTTTTTATTTTTTATATTTATTTATTGTCTAGAAGTGTTGACATTTATGACTAAAACCGGGCAAGTAACAAGTCACAACTAATTTATTAATAAATACTAAAATAAGCTTAATAATAATAATATTTAATTAATAAAGATATGTCGCTTAATAACTTAAAGAGCGACATAACTAAAAAATACAATTTTTGAGTTTATAATGAAGAAATGTTCTTTATATGATTATATATATACTGTATAAAAACTAATAATATTTTAATATAATTTAAATAATTTATAGTATAATTTAAATACTCTACACTTGCCAGAAGAAAGAGTAACCTATTCTATTAAGCTGGCTAAAATTTGACAGCTTTAAACTGGTTTTCTAAAGAATTATTTTCTTGTTTTAATGATGCAGAAATATTTATTGCATTATGATATATATTCTTTGTAAATATGTAATCATTCTAACTTAAATACTCTATGTATGCGATAAGAAAATATGATTTCTCATTTCTGTATTCGACAGCTTTAAAATTCTTTTATTTTGAAATGGCATTTCTAAGTTTTATCACACTTTAAGTAAATGTTAAAAATGTATATTAAATATTTGACATTCTGTGATATTTTTTTTTATTTAATATAATATATAAAATTAGCTATATATAAGCTATATTAAATTAACATAAAATCAGCTATAAGCTATATAATATAAGTGTCGGATAATTGAAATATAAATTATCTATATTTTTGTATTAAATATAATGTATAAAATTAGCTATTCATAAGCTATAGTATAGCTGACATGAAATCAGCTTTATTACTCAATATAAGTGTCGGATAATTGAAATATAAATTAACCAGAAAATTATTTAAAAACAACTTAATTTAGAATGTTCGAATATCATCTATAAAGAAATTAATTAAGTCACTTTTTAAATAGTATTTTCTATTATGAATTAATGTACGTTTTAAAACTGTAACTAAAATTTATAAAATCTAAAATTTCTTAATTTTTAAACACCTAACTTTTTTTTGGGCTAATGTGCAAAATTCTTGCAAATAAATTATAAAAGATTTATATACAAAATTTAGAAATACGGATAAATCTGGCTGTGCAATTTGTTAGCTTATTATATGATTATATCAATTGCTTAACAACAAATTCACAAATCTTGTAAAATAACTCTTATAAATCTGTAGATTAATTCCTTGATAATTAAAAATGCATTATAATATTAACCAGTTTAATGTGATTCATTTTGGATTTTTGCTAAGCTTCGTAAATTTACTGCTATTTACGTGATTTAGGGCAGTTGATTAATTGGAAATAAATTTAATTTAAATTGTATCAAGTGATTGCAACTAAAGTAAACTAAAGTACAGTTTTTAATAATTTCCGGAACACAAATGATATTAATTATAATCCTTTAGAACTTACAGAGTAAAGTTCATCTGGCGTCAATTGTATGTACAATTTTGCATTTGATTACAATAATTGCAGCCTTGGGCATATATAGAGTACAAAACTATACTCTGTACACTTAAGAGGCAAGAGGGCATAATAACCAAAGTTTGCTTTGATTGTGCCGATGGGTGTTGGGTGGGTGCATCCTTAAGCGCATAATGTCGTGCCAGGACTATGGAAATAATAATAATAGCCACTACAATAACACAACCATTAAAATGCAAAAAAAAAAAACCAAAATAACAATAATAATGGAATAACAGCAGAAACTGAAAACGCAGGAAATTCATTTTTGAAACGGCAGCCGGGACAGAGAATTGCAGGAATTGAATTTGGGATTTTGGTATACGTAATGAAGTTTTGGCTGAAAAGTCTGGTTAGCCAACATTTGAACATTTTCTCTTGGTTATAACAATTGTTCACTTACTTTCTATATCTACATCTTTGTACATTTTTCTTTGTTTCGCATGCTTTTGTTGGCAATTTGTATTTGAATGGATTTTTCGCAATTGAGTTGAAAGTTGGTTTTAATTCAGGGGATTTTAAAGATAGTAGCTGTAGTTTTAGATAGTAGTAGAAATAATCCTACAGGCAGCACGGAAGTAAATCAACTAGCATCAAATATTATGCCATTAAGTTCATAAAGTGTCTTTTGGCAATAAATTAAACAATTAATGGACATGGCTTTATCGATAAAATGCAGCATCATCTTTGCTTTATGGTGACTTGGCCTCTCCTTATCCAGTCCTGTCCATGAATATCCATTCTAAAGCATTGTTGTCAAGCACACAGAGTTATCCAACAAGGATAGTAAGGACAACCCGATGGTACCAATTAAAAATGGCCATAAAACGTAAAAATTCTTTGCCTCAACGACAACAACAACAACAAAGATTACAACAACAATTACAACAACGTTGTCCATTGAACAATTTACAAGGCGTAAGCAAAATGAACAACGTCATGCCGGACAATATTTTTAACTCCCCGCAAAAAAACCCCATACCCTACGATTAACTGTTCATGTCACGTTTTGCCTGCTCATTTATCGCTCTCTTTCTTTTACATTCTCTCTCTATTTGTCTTCTTTTCTTTTTTAGTTATTAAGCGCAAAATTTTTAATTAAATTTTCGCTTGAATTAGCCGCATTTCAGTCACGTGTTAATAATAACAATCAAACGTCCAAGTAGAGTCCCCCTGAATACAATATTATAACGCTGTCCATTTCCCGCTAACCAATCCCGCTAACCGTTTCCCTCTAACCAATCCTGCTAACCATTTCCCGCTAATCATTTCCCGCTGCCTGGTAATACTTCATAAAGATGACAGCGCCGTGACTCTTTGCCGTGACGTAAACTCCCAAAATGATGATAAGTATTAACTTAGTACGCCCAATTGATTTTGGCTACGTTTTTTGAGATTTATGGCTCTTAGCTGACTTGACAGCTGATTATAATTATATCCTAACCCATTGATTGCAACAAGGTATGCTTGGCTTGGCCAGAAGGCAAGCTCTAAAACTGTGGAAACTCAATTTCTTAAATCGATTGTCTGATTAACAAATTATCATAGCCAAAAATTGGGCTTTTGGCTTGCAAAAAATTCTTCTAGAACTTTATAGACTCACAAATCTATTTCGTTAAAATTTTTATGAATAATTAGCAAAATAAATTGCCAGTGAATTTTGTGTACAATTTTTAAAGGTTTTATTTTTGAATTAGGTATTTTTTTTTAATGATGTGGTGAAACAATTGCTTCAAATTAACTTAAATATCTTAACTCGTCTAATTGACTCATGTGAGATACGGCTATGTCTTTATACAAGCCAATAAGCTGGTATTTAAATGGAGAAATCTTTTCTTATAGGCCTAAATACCTAAATACCAGCTTACTGATAAAACGGAGCATTTATCGATAATATTGATTCGATATACTCACATCACAAAAAGTAACAAACGCATTAAGTAGAAAATAAAAGTGAAGAGTAACGATCACAAAATCTCCATTTAACAATAATATATCTCAAATGGCTTTAGTGTTCTTTTAAAATATGTCTTTTAAAGCAACATAAAAGTTATTGATATACTCAGATTTTAGAGAAAATGAAAGTGAAGAGCAACAATCGAAGAGAAATAAAGTAAATTGCATTAACACAAAGTTGATATGTTGAAATAAAAATTTAAGTTTTTTTTTTTGTTTTTCAATCGATTATTGTTAAGTTTTATGTTTACTATTTATTCAATGAGTATGAGTTTTTTTTATAATTTCTTTAGGGTATCTCATAGCTGATCAAGCATTTTACAAGCTTTTACTACTTGTTGTGTTTGACGTTGCATGTTTGTTGGCCTTGCTTCTTGTTTATTACAGTTAAGCGCCAATAACTGTTGCTGGTTCACTGCTAAATGCCGATAAGATATATACTATATAATATATATATATATCTTTGTTCTTATTCATTAATTATTGCTTTAGTTAAATGGCGTTGTTGCACTTAAACGCTAAAAGTATTGCAATGCGAGTTGAATATAAATAATTGATTTTATTTTTATGAACTTGTTTAAGTGGTTTAGTTAATTTAATAAAAATAAACAAAATATATAGAATATTCTACTATATATAATGAAAATATTTATTTAAAAAAATTTAATTTTTTTTGGTTTTTGTCTTTAAACTTTCAATCAGGCTTAAATTTGGGAATGCACATATAAATTTTAGACAGGCTATTGCCACGCCCACGCACACAATTTAGCCCACATTCTCGTGCTTAGACAACAAAAATTCCCTTGAGGAAAGTTGCGCATATTTGTGCTAGTTACGTTATTTTTTATTTTTTTTATTTTTTTATTTTCATAAATATTACAGTATCTGTGGCATGCCACGGCTTGTGCGAGCTACCCAGGGGTATGGTTAGGGGTGCCGGTTGCATATTGTGACAGCCAACAAGCCGAATATAAGAAAAATCTGTCAACGACACTTTTCACTTTTCACTTTTCATTCGCCACCCCCTATGTACCCCTCATCCACAAGCCAGCAGCCAGGAGCCACTAAATATGCCAAAGCGCGCGTAAATTGATTTAAAACTCGGCAAGCGAGGCATGCAACTTGCGGTGGCACAACGATGAGGTGTAGCTAACGCGTGAGAGTGTATAGATATCACATACTAGTAACACCAGGCACTTAACTTGCCTCTGTTGAAAAATGAAAGTGAAATGTGAAAAGCTTTTATCTTTTTTGCAGGTGTAGTTGTTGTTGTTGTGGATGCTGATGCTGCCACAAGGCTCACAGCTAATCATTGTGTGGTTGTGTGTGTGTGTGTGTGAGGAAGGAAAGCAAGGATTAAAATAAATACCAGCAAAAAAAAAAAAAGAAGCTACTCTCATGTTCCTGCCACTTTAATGTGTTAAGTTGGAAAATTTAGCAGCCGCCAGCTGATCAAACGATTAAATATTTAAACAAAATAGAAGAGCGTAGTTAAAGTTTGTAGCCTGTTTGCAATTTTCAAGATTCTAAGATACCGAAATGTATTTAATTTAATAGAATATCTTTTAGACAGCGAACAATTCATTGCACATTAGCCCAACTATTTAAAAACCTAGTTAAAAGTTAGGACATTTAAATTAACATCAAGCGTAGCTGAAAACTGAAACTGAATTTAATTAGCTGGCAAATTAAAGGAAAATATATATGTAGCGCCAAAATAAACGAAATATACAAAAGGCAACACCTAAAACTGGATACGTAGATATATATATATATATATATATAAAAGATACAAAAATACACACAGATACACAGTAACGCACATTTGCACACATTTGAATGTTTGTTTTTCAAGAACAAAAAAGAACAAAAAAAAAAGAAAAAATGTGAAAGAAAAGAGTGTTTCAACAAGAGCACAAAGAAAGACAAACACTATATATATATATACACTATATATATACATATAATATACATACATAAATGCTCATATGTACATATTGATAGGTTCAATTAAGTGCTTGGGCGCATTTTGGGGCACAGATTACGGCATCATACATACCATATCCTTCCCATATCCCATATTCGACCATATTTCCACTCTTTTATTGGCAATTTTTGAACCTTTTCTAAGCTGCTGCATAAATATTTAAATTTGTTGTTGTTGACGAAAATTGATAGGATTTAATGACATTAAGGACGAGCCCAGAGGCAAAGCTGATGCCACACAGTCCTTGATAAGCTCCCCTCTAATGCGATATTACACAGAACAATTTCGGATGTGTGGGTGTGTGTGTTTGTGTGTGTGTGTGAGCCGGAGGACAATGTGTTAAGTGATGTCTTGCTCACTGATTTACCTGATTTATGAAGCCGCAACATTTTGGGGGACCATTAAAAAGCCATAAAGCGAACCATTACACAATAGATACCTCTATTAAAAAAAAAATATCGCATAAAAAATCATTTAAATAATTGTTTTCTTTACAAATACTCGTAATTGTTAGACAAATTTGGAAATAAGATTATTTTTACAATAGAGTAACATATATAGTGCAGTTTATTTAAATCAATTTATAATGATTTAAATTAATTTTTTAATTATTATTATCAAACTATTTAATGCATAATCTTTTCAAAAACTCACTTCAATTAGATTGATTCTATTTATTATGATTTAAAGTACTTTTCTAACTATTATTATCAATTTATTTAATAAATATTCTTTCTAAAAACTCACTTCACTTTATTTGATTCAATTTGAAGACCGTCTTTAATTTCAATTGTTTCAAGCATCATACAAAGTTGTGCTAGAATTTTAAGTACACATTTCTATATACAAAATAAATATATATATATATATTTTTATAGCAATAGTGTCCTTGAATATATAATTTATTTTTTTTGGGCTACACAAAAATATACAACAGTAGCTAAATTCGATATGACACATCCTAGCACTAATCCTTGTGTAAATAAATTTTATAAATTGCACTTTTCAATATTTATTGCCCATCAGCTTATTGTTTTTATGTTGTATTTATTATCTTAAATATAGTATATTTAATATTCCCCTAACGCTTCTCTCTATGGAACAACTGTGTATTGGAGAATTAGAGTGCGAATTTTTATTATACATACATTGCACTATGGAATGAAAATTGTGCTTCTTGTGGCATAAATTGAAAAAAAAATAAATATCGAATTAAGATAGTTGAAAATATATTCAATTTGGAAAAAATGGGTTAAGCTGATTAATTGATAAAAATCTAACTACTTTATCACAACAATAATACACAACTATAAATAAAAATAAAATACAAGATAAGAATAATACTTATGCTGCAATTCTGTTTTCCAATGAAATAACTCAAAAATCGCTTAATCACATAATCAACTGGATTGGATTGTATGTAAAATATAAAGGTTAGAATTAAAAATGTAAATATCTACATTTTAAAAATCATCACAATTGAAATAAATAAATACTTAACTATTAACAATTCATATCATTTTAATAAAAATACATTTGCAAATATTAAATTATTATATTAGATTTGGCAAATCGATGTAGAGTTACAATTTGTACAATCAAACTAAGTTTAAATAGGAACAATTGAGTTATTCTATGTTAAACTTTTCGCTGACTGCCTAAAACCAATAACTAAAGAGTGTACACTCTTTAGTTATTGCTAAAACCAATACTCAATTTTTCAATTGCAGTCATATTGAGAGAGAAGACAATAACAAAATTACATTGGGATTAGCAGCGCAACAACAAAACATATAAAAGTGTTGTTGCTAAACTCGACGGCATAGGCAAAGAATGAAGATGGAAAAGGAGATGTGTAAAATTGTTCTTGTATTTTGCATTGGTCTATGCTGGGAGCACACAATTGAGAGAGGCTCTCTTAATCGTGGGAGCAATGCATGTACACGTATATGAGCAGATGGCTCTCTATATCGTGAGAGGCTCTCTCTTGCTCCGCCTTACTCGAGTAATTACAAAAACAAACGAGCGCACAGAGCAAGGGGCTTGGGCACCTCTGCTAGGTGATAAGGTTGCTTACGCTGGATTTAGACTAGTTGATTTCTTAAATTGGATCTCTTGAGCTGTCATTTATCTTTTTATTTATCTTGTGCCTACTGTTCACTTTTGAAATTATTAACTTTTATATTATTTTATCTGTAATTGCAACTGTAGAGCTCTATAACTAAAATTCCTGCTAAGCAGATTGCTTTATTTTTTTATCCTCTGCAAAAGGGTATTTCAATATTGAGACGAATCCGATTGCATTTTCGTTTTGCCCTTGAGCTGTCGGAGCAATAACAAAAAATTACCACACAAACAAACCTGATGAGCAACTCATTTGTGGTATTTTTTTCCATAAAATACCGATCAAGCCTGCCTTTTTGTGGTAAACTGCATTTGGTCACACTAGCCGCGCCATATTGTTCAAAGCGTAATCGGCAAATTGACGCTTGCGAAAATTTGTTAAAATTAAATTGACAAATTCGTGCGTGTCGCGGCTCGCGTTGTGTTAGCTGTATATAAATATTAATAAATAGTGCGCCTATTGCGGGCGTGTTCACAATAAGTGATTTGTGTTTGTCTTCGTTTCGTATTGCGTTAAAAAATTGCAGCGCGCGTTCTTCTTTGAGCTGCACTCACACACACATACGCAATTGTGTGCAAATGTGTATTGTGAAATATAAAATTGTGAAATAGTGAAAAGTGGTTGTGTATATATTTGTGTAATTGCAAAATATGAAAAGTGGCTTAGATAAATGGAAGTCATATAATTTTCATTCTTCATGTATTTGCGCATTGTTTTATTTGTCCGCTGGAGTCTCACTCAAATCGTACGGTATCTAAAGCTCGTGTGCACAAGCAGCGCGAGCTTTTATGTCGATCGAAGCTTTTTGTCTGAGTGGCGGCAACAAATTAAAGCTGCGCTGAATTTTTTGATTTGATTTTTATATGACTATTGAAATTATCTAATTTATTCTGCTATCAAAACACTCCACATTTTTACCTAAATGTATATCAATAGGTTAAGTTAAAGTTAAAAAAAGTTCAACTGTTGCTTGCAATTTTGAATGGCTTTTAAAACACCAAAACATATCACCAAACACATCACATACATAAAAACTGATAAATTTTTTATTGGTCTCTTATCCAAATGCTGCATTTTTGCATATCGTTGCATATCAAAAATTTATAACGCTTAAGTTATATACATACATACATATGTATGTATGCGTGTGTTTTTGTGTGTCTTCACTCTCTCTTTTGCTTTGGGACTGTGCGTGTGCGATTGTGGGTGTGTGTGCGTGTGTGCGTGTCTGTGCATGTGTATGTTAAGTGCTCTTCAAATGCATCATCATATGAAATATTCGAATTTGTTTGTGCATGTGGCGAGCTGTGCACATTGTTATTATGCCCTGTAATTTATATATTTGGGCATGTTATGAAAAACCAAAATTCAAAAATAATTTGCCAAAGTTAATTTTTAGTCAAAATCACTTGAATTTCATCCAGAATTTATTTAGAAATTTTGACAATTGAGTACTATTTGAAGATTTATGACAAGAGTTTGCGGATATGAATTTTTTATAATAATGCATATAATTGGAACTATTCTCACTTATGTCATGATTTTGTGAAATGGTAAAAATAATTTAAAAATACTGTGTACTGTGATATTCATTTTTTATTTGAAAAAAAAATCAGCTTTTTACGTAAACAGTGGTGTAAACATTAACAGTGCTCTGTACACGTTAGCTGTGCTGTACACGTTAACAGTGCTGTACAAGTTAACAGTGCACTATGGGGAAACTTTCAATTGCTGTGTTGTACGCGTTAACAGAACTGTATAACATATGGTTAACTGTACGTACATCTTTTAAGGCCCTAGCGATATTTCAAGAATGTTATGCGAACATTGTAGTTTCTATAAATCTTTTTCTGGCACTTACAATCAACTGAAAATAATTTAATAAATACCTATAAATTTTTTGCAATATTTTTGTGTATGTATATATATGTATATAGATTGAATACTCATGCTTTGAATTTTATTTTATATATACATACTTTTCTGTTAAATAGATCATCGAGCATAATAAGAATATTAAATATATATGAATATGTACCAAGTCTTACAAAATACAACAAAAAAGCTTTAACTAGCATAGCCCGTCTCAGGTTTTCAGCAATTAGGTTTAAAGGGTATTTTCTGGTTAAATGTATACTTTTTAAGACCCATAGAAAGTAACCAAAAATGTTGCTAAACACAACAGTCTCTTCAACTATTCCCCCAACAATAATGTGTGTGTGTGGGTGTGTGTGTTGAGTGTATTGAGTGTGTGGTTGCATTGGCAAGTCGGAAAACCATTTGGATGCATCTAAAGTTGAGGAGGCAGTGTTACCACATTGCATTGGTAGCCACATGGATGCATGCACAATTGATTGCATTGATTGCGTATGAAGCAGGGCGAGAATATTGTCAGAATGTGTGTGTGTGGGTGTGTGTATCTAAGTATACATATTTTGTGTGTGATGTGTGTGTGTGTGTGGGTGTATACGATTGTTTGTGCACTTGTTGTGGCCATAATTGAATTTTATGGCCGCTTATTTTTATTGCTGCCCCCGTCAGCTGCCAATTTATGACACAAATCGAATCGTGCAATGTGGCGAAAAGGGGTTTACTGGTTCGAGGGAGCCTTGTTCTGGGGAAAGGTGGGGGCGGGTTTGAGTTATCTGGCTATAAATAATTGATGCACGCAAATAGCAAAATATGTCTAATATGCTATGCGTTAGGAAGTGAAACGCCTTAACCAAAGTCCGGGCATTTGGTTTGCCATTCTTCTTGATTGACCAATAGAATATACATATTTATAATACCCTATGTTTATGCAATGCATAAAATGGGTGTATATAAATTAAAGAAGTAAATTTGAGCAGCAGCAGGATTTTTTTCTGATTGTCTCTTTCGAGATTTTTCTTATTATTTTTATTTTAGACGAACAAAACTAATTCCATTTTTTTTTCCCAATTAAAAAAAATGGAAATTTCAATTTTAATATTAAGGATTAAAGAATGATTTATTCTATTTGTTTTATATTGGAAAAGACATAATTTAATTATGAATTTATTGTTTATAAGTAATGCCAGAGCTGGACATTAACTAATTAATCATTTAAATTAAAATAGTCAAATAATAAAGGCTTTGAAAACTGTTTTGAGTGCAAAATGCAATCCTAAACAGGAAAATTCCCCAAAAACGTTAGGACTTAGCCAAACCAGTTGAGAATTTTAAGCGACAAGAACTTTAAATGTCTATTTATGCAATTTGCAAGATGAATTTATTTTTTTTAAATTTTTTTTTCCATAAAATTAATAGATATCGAAAGCTTCTAAAAATGATTTACCAATTTTTCACAAATTATAACATCAATTTGACAATTGTTTTAAGAGCTTTTATTGTGAATAACTTATTTCTTGTACTATATAATTTAGTAAATTAATCAAAATAATAACTTTGACAATTTATTTTTAATATAATCCACAGTTATTCCTGGCCAAGTCGCAGGTGTGAAGGTCTAAGAGTGTCCTGAACATATTCTATATATG
This sequence comes from Hirtodrosophila alboralis, assembly GCA_035043045.1. NCBI lineage: Eukaryota > Metazoa > Arthropoda > Insecta > Diptera > Drosophilidae > Hirtodrosophila > Hirtodrosophila alboralis. The sequence continues at coordinate 165,492 of JAWNNH010000214.1, read as the reverse complement.
TATCTAGTATAATAATAATGGAAAACAGCATGAAAAATTGAAGCTAACAGCTGCAAAAACAACAAAACTGACAGACAGAAATATAAGAGAAACAATCCACTGACCTAGACACACACATCCTGGCGCTCATAAATCTCAATTTGATTTGGGTTTCAAGGTCTTTGCTCAGAGATAAAAAGGCAACTCCCCAACGATTTTTACGGAGGCTGAAAGGCATAGTCAGATATTGTGTATTTATTTGATTTGTTTATGTCCTTTCTTCATGCCTTTGGCTTTGACTTTCAGCGACCCAAATCAGTGTGCTGTGTGTGTGTGTGCGTTGTGTCACGCCTCATTGTGTATGCCTGCCACTAACTTGGCCAACATCTTCATCACAGCTTGTCTAATTGTTTTGCTATTGTCAATTTGGCTTTAATTGCTCAGCAATTAGAGGTAGAGAAGTCAATGAACTGTTGCTGCTACTTAATCAACGTATATGTTACCTGATATCGTATAAGCTTTAAGCTCAAAAATACTTTAATTAGCCACAACTTCAAGTTGTTGTTGTGCATCAATGGACATGGATAATTAGTTTAGCCAGCTTCTAATTGCTCTGACTGTGGATATTGGCCCTAAGGGGGAGCTGCTGCATCAAGAGCAAAGCTCAGTAGCGCCAGCAGCGACAAGCTAATGAAATTGCTAATAAAACCACATGAGCACAAGGGCCAACACATGCGACACAAACACACACACACACACACTCACACACACACACACACACACACACACATCATTCACACTGATTCGCTCTTTCTTTCTCTCCCACTCTATAGTTGGGAAGGCAACGCTTCTTAATTGGCCCGCCCTCCTTGCCGGGCAAAACGAATTTAATTTATAGCCCAGAGAAGAGTGTTCAATGTAAGCCAAGTTAAGCATGCCACGCCCACAATGTCAGCTCACGCTTTTGCTCTAAATTATAACAAGCCAAACGACGACGCCTTTCTCTATCCACACATGGCCGCAACATTGTCCTGGCCAAAAGCTTTTGTCTCGCCGTTTGCGTTTTTGGGGCCAACGCGACCTCAGGATAACAGAAAAGAAATCAATTATATAGTATGTGCAAACCTGTGTGTGTGTGTGTGTGTGTGTGTGTGTGTAGATAGATAGATAATAATGAACGATAAGTGTTAGAGTTGCCGCCCACAACTGTCACGCCTCAGCCCCCTCTCAATCGCGCTCACTTCGAGATCCTTGTTTAATGCCTCCTAACTGAATGTGTAAATTTAGCTAACGGTTTAAGTGCTAACGCTCTATGACAACTAAATAGTTTGTGGTAGCGAGGGGGGGGAGGGGGCGAGGAAATAGGTGTGCATGTATTCGTTAGCGGGGTGACAAACTGCTCGCGAGGTTTCAGCTTTCGGTGATTAATGGCGCATTGCATGGAGAATGTTTGGCAATGCAATATTGTATAGCGAAGGTGAAATACTCTTTCCAGAGTCATGTTGAATTAAATCACTTTTTATTCTTAATTTTCCAGCACTTCCTACATTCCGACCTCCCTTTAAATTTAAAGCTTCCACCTCTAATGACATTTTAATAATTTAATTAGCTTTTAATAGATTTTCAGGTTCTTCTTCTAATTACACAGCACCTTCTATATTTTCACATAATTTGCTCTATATTTGTACATTAAAAAAAAATGTCCTTGCATTTATGTAAGCAGTTTTCAACCAAGAAATAGAAGCGTGGGCATAAATCCTTTTTTCACCAGGAGAGACCAGGGCATATTAACCATAGGAGATGACAAACTTAAAAATCTCATTCTTTATTCGTTTATCAGAAAATTTTTCCTAAAATATTATTTTAAATTCCGTTTGTCAAATTGCGTCCTTTCGAACTTTGCGTCTTTCTGCAAAGTTAATTTATTAGAAAAATTTTCTTAAAATATTATTATACATTATTCTGCATGTCAGATTGCACTTTTTTTTGACGTCTTTGCTTTTTTTGCAAAGTTAATTTATTTTCTACATTATTTTTTTTTTATCAATTTCCAACACTGATTTTCTTCAAAACGTTGCCACGTAGTTAAAATTTATATTTAATAATTTAAACTGTAATTTCTACTGCTGCAATTCAGTTAAATTTTGAACATAATCAGACTTAATTATATGTTTATTATTTAAATTGCATTAGTGTTGTTATTTTTGTTAAACTTTATTTGAATTGTGTAAAAAATGACAGTAAGTTTGAATGATATAAAAAATAAAATAAACTGCTGTCAATAAAGTTCATATTTATCTTTAAAACGCATAATTAAAAATATGTTAAAATCTTATTCATTTTCAATTATTGAGTTGCATATATCAATTTTAGTTTCAATTTTAATTTTAAAATAGGTATATTTTTAGACAAAATTTGAATTTCAAACCGCTATAATTTGTAAACAAATAATCTAATTAAAAAATGTTCTATAGCAGGTTAATAGGCCATATTAATATCTTTTAAACAAGATAAACAACTTCAATATCATTAAACTATATTCGGAGTTATTTTCACTTTAACAAAGCTACATTTTTTAAAGGTAAAAAAATCAATTTTTTTTACTTTCTCCAAAAAGGGCTAGGCAAACAATTTTTTGAATTTTATTTTCGGAATCAGATACCTATTTTAAAAATAAGTCGATTCTAAAAATTCCGGTATACAAGAATTTTCTTTCAAATGTTGCATAGTGTTATTCAACATAACCAATATTTCTTTAAACAGTTATTTAATGTTTTCTAGGCTTTGTACGAAACATGCTATAATTTCTACTTAAAAAATATATATAAGTAATAAAAATACATTCATTTTCTATCGAATAGAACCAAGTTTACAGTAATATCAGAAAATTTCAACTGTATAGAGCAAGCACAGGAATTTGTCAAGTGTGTTCCTGTTCCTGTAATTATGCTTGTGACTTCCTGGTGCGATGCCCTCGTTGCTTTTCATCATTAAGTGTTTTCGTCATTCTGACTAAAAATAAATTATAATTTGCCAAAAAAAGAGCAAAAACCGCACAGTTGAGTCACCTGTACATGTTACCTCTACCAACTCTTCCAACTTTTCTACCTTTTGACTAGCTTTTTAGCAAACTGCGCAAAAAACGAAACTCTAACTGTGATTAATTGTTGTTGTTGTTCAAGGTGATGGATAAATTCGGGAGGGGGAACAAGTTGCCACAGTGTGGTTGTCCTGTCTGTCTGTTGGGTGCGGCTGACTTGACGGATGCCTCCGAAAAATAAAATGATATTATGGGGCAACTGCAAAGCTACCAAAAAATAAAAATAAAAACTCTACTAAGTCATAGGTATTACCCATTACATCAGCGTAGCAAAGTAGACTACAATTTTGACTACAATTTTAACTAAAAATTTATCAAACTTGCGTTAAAAATTAAATTTTCAGTTTCCAGTTGACAATTTGGCCAAAATATTTTAGCTAAATGCGTGCTTAAACGTGTTTTTATAATTGATTTGAACCAATAACCAAAATCAAATAAAATGTAAATGCAATTTTATTTTTTTATAAATAAAACATGCGCAACAATGAAATCAATTTCAAAATTCAATTACACAAAACACACAAAACGAAATGAAATTAATTTGCATTAGAAGCCAATGAAGGGACCCAAATGCGGAATGTTCTGGGCCAAAAATTTAAATTTCAATTGCCTTTAAAATGTTTAAGGCGCCTGCCGCTTTGATCGCAGCAGCAACAACAAAACATAAATAAATAATACAAGAAATTAAATCAAACATGCTCTTAAGCTCCTCAAGCAAATACAAATGCCAACTGACACCCGTTGACTGTTGGCAAAAGAGATTCCCGGATAGATATGTATGTGGGAGGGTGAAAGAGGAAACAGGTTTATTTTTTTATTTTTTTTATTCAGGTTGTCGCTGACACATAAAAAATACTTTTACGCAAATTTTTTTTTGCACCGTTTTTACTGTAGGCAACACAATATTATGTCGCATTACCAAACAGACGTGGCGTATGCGTAATGTGTTTGGGTATTTTCCCGTAAAAAACAGTATGAATAATCGAGCAATGGTTCTGGTTAGTAAATGCTTTGGTTAGTCATATTAACTACGAAATCTATGGCAAAAACTAAACAATATTTGGCGATTTAAAATTGCAACTTTATATATTTTTAATTGGGGTACAATAGATCTAATTGGTCGCGATACAATTAGCCCTTCCCTAATAATATTTTTAATTATTAATTTGGAGTTAAATTTATCAATATTTATTTTATTTATTTTTCATTTTTTTATTTTATTATTTTATTTATTTTTTTAGATTTTATTTTTTTAATATAGACATAGAATATTCCGTATTAAAAAAGCGACAAAATTTGATAGTTAACAATTGCTTAAAAATGCACAAATGCACTTAATATATTATTAATTCATAACTTGCAATTAAATTTATCAATATTTATTATATTTATTTTTTCATTTATTTATTTTATTATTTTATTGATTTTTCAAAATTTTCTATTTTCTTAATATAGACATAGAATATTTCGTATTATAAAAATGCACAAATACACTTTATATATTATTAATTAATAATTTAGAATTACATTTTTCAATTTTGTTTTTATTTATTTTTCATTTTTTTATTTTATTATTTTATTTATTTATTTTAATTTATATTTTCTTAATATAGACATGGAATATTTCGCATTATAAAAGCGGCAAAATTTGAGTGTTACCAATTGCTTTAAAATGCACAAATGCACTTTATATATTATTAATTAACAATTTCGAATTAAATTTTTTAATATTGGTTTCTATTTATTTTTAATTAATTTATTTTATTATTTTATTTATTTATTTTCAATTTTTATTTTCTTACTATAGACATAGATTATTTCGCATTATAAAAGCGATAAAATTTGAGGATTACCAATTGTTTAAAAATGCATAAGCAAAAATGTATATATGTTATAGGATATATAAATATCTTCCTATATCCTGCACCCATTAAAAATAACTCATTAAGAAACGAAATTTAAACTGTTCAAATTACATACAATATAGAGCTTTAACCATATAAAATATACGCCTTATTGAACAGAATCAGCAAGCGAGCTTATAGCTAGTTTTAATACTAGTTTTAAAGCTAGTTTTTAGGAGCTAGAGACAAAAAATATTGCCATTAAGGTATACCACACAAAAATTATGTTTATTTTAATTTTAGAATACTTTTTACACCCCACAAAAAATCAACAAAAACTTTAACTAAGCATTGCACAATCAAAGCTTGCAAAAATTTTATAAAAATGTAAATTTCGCTATTGCCTTTTATTTTTTTTATTTGAAGTAAACTACTTACAATAAGCAGTTATCGTAATTCGTCTTATGACAACAGTCTTAATATTACCATACGTAACACTTAACACATTAAATTAAGTATACGACGCGGACACCTTAAATTTCAGCTCTATATAATGTTTTTATTGACTGACAGCAACAAACCGAGCAACCAAATTGACCTGAATACCTGTTTCGATATATACACACTTGAAGGATATATGTGTATATATATGTCAAAAAAAAAAGAAAAGTATGCCTACAGCTTGAGTTTTCTGGCATTTTGCTACCTTTAGCAGTTTTACGACTTAATGACTCTGCTGGGATTAATATGACTAATGGTGCGCTGCTTTTTATTTGCTACAGCCTAAGTCCGAGTCCTATATATATATATATAGAGTGTCTGTGTGCTTGTGTGTGCTTGTGGTCTTTGTGCAATTCATGTCCAAATGGCCGCTATTGACGTGCTACAAACACAAAGAAAAATTCACACAAACAACACACAACAACACACAAATAATTATGGCTCCGGGTTCGAGTTTGACTTCGTTTTGTGTGCTGACATGCCATTCATATATACAGAGAAGAAAACATCTAAAAATATATATAAATATATATATACTATTTTATATATGCTGTATAGTTGTGTGCACCAAAAACCGCATTGTTTGGCGTAAACGAATATGGGATACTCTCTTTGTGTGTTGCATTTTTTTTTGAAAACATTTTTCTATTTTTCTTTCGTTTTTTTAAATGAAATTCTCTGAACTTTATTGAATAAACTAACAATGCTACGGAACACGAGCATAGAACTCTGTTAGATTAGATTTTATTTTATTTAAGTCTTGTAGAATTGTTTGTTATTTGTATAGAATCTTAATAATACAAAGTTTAATTGAAATTGCAATTAATTTGCTTGACATCAGTTTGACAACTTTTAACTGATTTTATTACTTAGTGAAGAAGTTAAATATATTTTTTTATATTTTTAAAAAATAACGAGCACTGCTGATTTGTTGAAATAATTTTAATTTATCTATTAAACACAATTGTTAGCATTTTTTTGAGGATAGTGGATAGGGGAAGAAAATGTAATATATTTATATATTTTTTTTATATATTTTAAAAATAGCTGGCACTGCTGACTTTTTGATATAATTAAAAATTATCTAATAAACACAATTGTTAGCATTTTTTTGATAAGAGGATAGGAAAAAAAAATGTAATATATTTATATATACACAATATATTTAAACCCCTTTAATATGGACATTGTTTATATTTTGCCAATGGGTTAATAAGGCCATTGTGTTTATTATTTATTAAAAATTCTCCTCCTACTCTTCGGAACATTTTGTAGCTTTATCAGGGAGTCTGAAAAAATTAAAAAAAAAAAAAAATAATATAATTTTAACTCGACTAAAAGCAACATGAACAAACGCCTTCAAGTAGCTTATGTTCCCATCCACAATCTCTGTTGGCAGCTTGAAATTTAAATACTTGACACAGACACACACCGTTTGACTGTCATTAGCCAATAACAACAACAACAACAACAACAACAGCAAACAACAGTTTATCAAAGCAACTGAACGGACACTTGGACAAGTGTTTAGGCCAGGTCAACTGGTTTGGAACTGTTGGAACTAGAGCTGGCTATGAAGCTGAAGCTGGAAAGCTGTTGGCCCTTATCTATGGCATGCATCAGTCAGTCAGGAAAATTAATTAACAACAACATTGACACTTGAACATTTGATAGAACATGCAGACAGCTGAGAGGTGTTTAGAGGGGGGTTAAAGGTTGGCAGCAGCCTGCTAAAGTCAACAAGGTGTTAAGTCCTTTTGGGTTGGCTGCTCTGTTTGCTCCTTGTATGAATTGTTTCGTATTTATTTGCTGTTGTTGTGGGTTGTTTATGGACACATATGGCCACAACCCAAGTGGTTACTGACCTGCTCACAAGCCAATCTCCAACCTACAAAATAGCCAAAACTCCAAAATGAGCCCGTGAAGAAAGTTTTGCTCAACATTTTGCGGTCTGTGTGTGTGGGAATAAATTTCATTTTACTACAACTTGTTTACTGTTTTTTTTTGGGTTAATATTAACCAACTATATATATATATATATATATATATAGCTGGCTCTTTGTATTTTGACTTTTGTTTGTGGTTTTATATCCTGAAATATGTCTCAATTAATTATCCACATTTACAGACAAATCACACATAAAATTGAATTGATTTGATTTGTTGTATTGTGTTGTGCATTCGATTTCCTTACACTCGAGTTGGAAAAACATCAAACGATTACTATAAATTATCGACAGACTTTTGCCAAATCAAATGTAACAACATCATGTGGCCACAGGTGAGGGTTGTGTTTAATTTATTGCACAACAATTAATTATAATTTATAAATGTCATTCCATGACATGATTAATTTGATACAATTTCTTTTTTTTTTTGTTCACATTAAATGGTTAGCAAATGTTCCAATTTGTTGGGAAATTGCACAACAATTAACAATTAAAATTAAATGTGTAATTATTATGTGGTTTAAGATTAACTTTAGATAGTCGGTGATTATTGGCAAAGATTTAACAATTATGTTATTTAAATTGGAATTTATTACAGAAAATAATCTAATTTATAAGAAATATATTAAATTTTTAATTAGCAGCAATATATTCAACCAATATTTATTTCTTTTTAAAAGGAAATTAAATCAATTTAATAAAATAATAAATATTTATTGAAAATAAAACACAACGAACTTATTAACCCAATTGGAAAATATAAACAAAATTAAATTTGGTTTGTGTAGAAATAAGTATTCTAAACAAATACTCTTGATAAAAGTGTTTTTATGTTTTACAGAGACTTTATAATAATTATTATAATAATTATTGTCATGAAACCTTTTATTTTATTGGGATATTCTTAGGGGAAATTCTTGGAAAATACACAGGAAATTTAAGGGGAAATTCGGCAAATTCTCGCGTAATCAAATCCGAAAAATTCTACCGAAAATGGGAATAGGCCATTAAATGTAATTTAAAATTTAAATATTTTGTTCCAGTATTCCTTAAAATATTGTATGCCAATCTGGAAATATATTGAATATTAATTGTTGTTTAAGTTAATTTTATATAGGTATTTAATATACTACCAATTTCTAAAAGGTTTTACAAATTTAAATTAAATTAATATAGGTTATAAATATACTACCATTTTCTAAATAATTTTTACAATTTTCAAATTTTAAAGATTTCCTATTTAATGGACATATCTAAGATCTGAATAATTGTGTACACATTTAATAATTTTGCAAAAATTTTAAATCAATTTTATAATTATAATTATGAAGCCTTTGAGTTTATTAGGATATTCTTATGGGAAATTCTAGGAAAATACGCGGGATATTTAGGGGAAATTCGGCAATTTTTCGGGTATTCAAATACGCAAAATCCTACTGAACATGAGAACAGGCGATTAAGTAGATTTTAAATATTTTTATTCAGTGTTGCTTAAAATATTGTATGCCAATCTGCAAATGTATTGAATATAAATTATTGTCTAAGTTAATTTTAAATAGATTTTTAATATACTAACAATTTCTAAATGGATATAGAAATTTAAATTAAATTAATATAGATTAAAAATAACATTTTTAAAATAATTTTTAAAACTTTGCAAATTGTAAAGATCTTGTTTTTAATGGACATATTCAAGATCTGAATAATTGTCTACACTTTCAATAATTTTGCAAAATTTTAAATCAATTTTATAATTATAATTATGAAACCTTTCAATTTATTGGGATATTCTTATGGGCAATTCTAGGGAAATACGCAGGAAATTTATGGGGAAATTCGGCAAATTTTCGCGTTATTAAATATGCGAAATTCTACCGAAAATAGGAACAGGTGATTAATCAGATTTTAAATATTTTTTTCAAGTGTTGCTTAAAATATTGTTTGCAAATCTGGAAATATATTGAATATAAATTATTGTTCAAGTTAAATTTAAATAGATTTTTAATATACTACCATTTTTAAATAATTTTAAATTTTTTTTTATATTTTTTAATGGACATATTTAAGATCGGAACGCTTGTCTACACTTTCAATAATTTTGAAAAATTTTTAAATCAATTTTATAATACCATTAGAACCTTTTTGTATACACTTTTATTATATAATAGTTTTCTAACTACTTTTCATGCTCTGATTCATGCTCATTCACGTTTTCGTTCTCCATTTTCTTTGCAGCACAGACTTCCGGTAATTTTGTGCCGTAAAATGTTTGCCACCAATATCCGTTCGGTTGTCATCAACGTAATGCCGTAGCCAGAAAGGGCATTGACGGTAAAAAAATATATATATATACGTATTGGGGGTAAATTTCCCCCTTTGCAGCGCCTATTTCCGTGCCAGCATTTCCGCTATATTTTGCAGTTTGAATTGGCGCATGAAAACTATTTTCCATTGCATTTGAGCTGGCTAATTAGTATGCAAGAAGAAGAAGAAGCAGAAAAACAACTGTAAAGAAAGAAAATCCAAGTTGAAAATAATAATAATAAGGAACATAATATAGAATACGCAGGCGTTGAGCTGCGAACATGGAAGAGGATGTGTATGCAACGCTAAACTACAAGGATAGCAGTGATGGCATTGCCGCCGAGGATGAGGTTGATGGCTGGAGCAGTCTGGAGGTGAGCGTGGAACAGTTGCAGCATTTACTGCTCTGGCAGCTGCCGGATGCTGGCAACTATACCCAACAGCCGGCAAATTGGAGTCTTAACAATGTGACCACAACGTCGTCAATGCCAACAATTCCAACAACATCAATTGAGCCACCATCATTTGATGCCAACAATTATTGGGCACTCTTGGCCCTCGTCCTGGTCTTTGGCACCGCAGCGGGCAACATTTTGGTCTGTCTGGCCATTGCCTGGGAGCGTCGCCTTCAGAATGTGACCAACTACTTTCTAATGTCACTGGCCATTACGGATTTAATGGTCGCCGTTCTGGTCATGCCACTGGGCATTCTAACACTGGTTAAAGGTGAGTTTAAATATATATAAATAGCAATTTTTTTTTTTTTTTTGAGCACAATTCAATAAATGGCTTCAAAATTTCTGTTTGAAGCTCACAATATGGCCAGCATTAAGCGGCTAAAACAGAGCAAGAGCGTGCTTTAAATACTCTGCACAAATTTAAAAAGTAAAGCAAGATTTTTTGGTTTTTATTTTATTAATTTTTTTTTTTAAATATTTGTATACAAAGCTGTTTTTTTATTTAAATAATCTTTGGTATAGTTGGAGCTGGTATAAAAATTTAAATATATTAAATTTTTTCTTATTAGCTGAGAAAATTTTTTTTGGCAAACATTTTTAACAATTATAAAAAAATTTTAAGCTCAATTTGTGAGCCACATTTTAATGCTTTATATGCACAAACAGATCTTTAAAATGATATAGCTTGTCATACATTTAGTTAAATATTTTTTAAATATATTTATACAATTTATTTATATCCTTAAAGTTGATATCACACCCGCCTATTAGAGTATAACAATGCAGGTTTATTGCGCTGCCACAGCTTGCAATCAGCTTGGTCAGCCACACACACACACACACACAATAGCATCCTCCATTCATCCTTGGGCATCCTTGGGCATCTGTCCGTGGCACGCATCCCGGTATGACGCGTATAATGAAGCTGCCTGTCAATGGTTGCACAGTTGGCAAAGTTGTAGCACGCCTCGCCGATTGCATTATGTGCCAGATATTTCGATCAAAGCAACTAAACAAAAACCCAAGAATAAAAAGAATAAGAAAGCCAGACAAACACACACAGAGATAGATGGATAAGGGAGAGAGAGAGAGAAATAAAGAGAGAAGTAGCAGCAGGGTGGAGACAATTTAATAAGCGCGTCGCTTTTGTAGCTCGCTTTCAGGCGCAGCGCAGCTCAACGCTTCAAGCCCAGAAACAATGGAAAAATGTCGCACAGTGGCATCAATTTAGTTGCATTAATTCCTGTTTTTTTTATATATATATATTTTGTTGTCTAGAAGCAGCCTTCATGACATTTAAATTAACATTAAAGAACAGCCACGCTTCATGGAAAGCTAAATAAATTAATTCTAATTTCTTAGAAATTAAATATATTGTCAGCTACCGCTAAGGAGCTTATTAAGCTTTAAATATTATTAAAATATTGCAAATTGTAAGAATTGGTGTTCTGTAAATCGCAAAATAATGGTTCCTAGTGAATTGCTTAGACAAATTTGACTTTTATATAATAGAAAATGCTTTTAGGCCTATTAGAGTGTAATAAGACCAATTATACAAATAGTTTTTTTTAGTAAAAATTAAATTGATTTATATTAAATATAATTCAATTTATTAAGTGAAATTTTAAATTTAAATTTTTTACAATTGGTGCTCTGTAAATCGCAAAAATATGGTTCCCAGTGAATTGCTTAGAGAAATTTGGCTTTTATAAAATAGAAAATGCTCTTAACCCTATTAGAGTGTCTTTTAAATTATCTTATCTTGATTAATCCTTACATTTTCTTTTACACCTTGAAATCGACTATTGTATTTTAATTTTTTGCCAAACGCAACATTTTATTTTTTGGGAATTATGAAGTAAGACTTTGACTTTTTTCTTCCTGCCATTCTGTTTTTGCTGGGCAGCATGTCCGTGAATTGATCCATATCAATGAACATATATATAAATATATATATTTATCTATCTTATAAAGTCATATATATTTAAAATAATGTAATTAGAGTTCGACATCAACGTTTTTAAAGGTTGCCAAATTAAAAAATGAATAGATCAAGAACGAAATAAATATGTGGCTATATGCTGGCTGAAAATTTTTTTGGAACTTTTCATAAATACATTAAGCCAATGCTTAAATTTGACATAAACTTCTAAAAATTATGATTAAAATATATATATTTGTTTTTCTCTAATTATGGACGCTTAAATTTTACATTAACTTTTCACATACATAATTAAAGAAAAACAAAATTATATATTTTAATCATAATTTTTAGAAACGGCACATATTTTAGTTTAAAATTTTTTTAAGGTATTTTTTCCAATTAAATTTAATTTATTCCCAAATGGAATAAATTGTGCAATATTTTATGCATTTTTGAATTTTTTGCAAAGAGCCACAGTACAATAGTTGGCAAACGAAAACAAACGGAAGCGTTTTTGGCTTCAGTGCAGCATAAAAATTGCATTAGACGTGGCAAACGAGCGAAGCACTTTGAAGCTGCCGACAAGGATGAGCAGCAGTCAAGAGATGCGCAGAGTGTGTACAGGATTGGGATTGGGAATGGGAATGGCAAAAGGCCGTAGAAACAGCAGATGCTGCAGTTGGCAGTAGTTGCCCGCCATTCGTCTCCTGCCTTTAGCCACCTGTCTTCTGCTGTTGACAGTTTTGTTTGTGCGAGCTTTGGGAGCCATTATCCAAGAGTACACACACACACACAAATACACACCACACACACACAAATATACACACTGCCAAAGTGAGCAATGCAGTCAAGCGACCTGTGGACGATGGGCGTTTGGGCGTCTGGGCGTGGCTGCTGTGCAAACAAATGGCTGCCTGTTATATCAAGTGTGAAAAATACTGAATGCAGCAACAAAAAAATTTAAAAAATAAATAAAAAAACAGCAAATGCAAAAAGCCCCAAAAAAAAAAAATAAAGTCAGTCTCTGCGACATTTTGACTGTAAAAACGAAGGCAGGACTTGAGCTCTGTCGACCCTTTTAGTAAGGATCACTGCAGTGCAGGTTTTTGTTTTTTATGTAGATGTTAAGAAACTACTAGAGATTTATTTTATACATATATATATATGGGAAAACTGTAGAGCAAAGCTTAGGCGAGCTGTGAATCATGTGTGGACAACAATTAAATAATGAACATTAAATTTATGTACAGTCACTGCTAACTAATTGGAAAGAACAGTTTTGGTTGAGAATATACATTTTTTACTTAGTAGAAAAGTTGAAGATATAATTTTAATGTGAGATATAATAATTAAAAAAATAATTAGGAAAATTCAAACTCAAAACCTGATAAAGTTTTAAATGGGATTTTCTGCTTAAAACTCAGATTTAAACGTTTTAACTAATGCAAACAACTTTGGTTATTTTAAAAAATTTGTGTATTTAAAAAAAATGAAAACTTCAATTATTTCTGTCAGTTATTGTTGCTTTTAATTGTAAGAACACTTTTAAACAAATTGTTTATTAAAACACCTCTTCAATAATCTGGCAATGACAAATTTTGTATTCCAGGGAAAAAAATCTTATTTGAAATCTAGGTTTAATTAAGAAAAATAAAGAAAAATTTTATTTCCACAAGTACAAAATTAATAAATATTGAGCTCTTTTTATTTATTATTTTTTTATTTAATTCTTAGTTAAAATCTAGTTTTAATTCAGAAAAATAAGTAAAAATTGTATTTTCACAAATAAAAAATTAATAAATATTGATAATAGGTATTATATATTCCAGGGAAAAAATTCTTATTTAAAATCTATTTTCAATTGAGAAAAATAAGTAAAAGTTTTATTTTCACAAATAAAAAATTAATAAATATCGAGCTTTTTTTATTTATAAATTTTTTTTGTGGAAATACAATTTTGACTTATTTTTCTTAATTAAACTTAGATTTCAAATAAGAATGTTTTCCCTGGAATAAATAATATCTATTACCACTTTATTTAGCTATTTTTAAAGTGGTAATAGCATGTTCAAAAAGACATTTCGCTTAAAAATCTTTTTTATTTTGACAAAGCTATGAAAATTGAAAGTTTAAAAAAGCTTTAATGAAAAATTGTTTTTCAAGATTACCAGCTCTCTTTAATTTTGTCTAGACTGTGTTTATTCATATATAAAATATTTCACATTATAGTTAATTCTTTTATTGAATTTTGAATATTTTTAATATATATTATTTGGCAAATCGGTCATGGAATTACCAAGTTTGGACGAGTGCTTAAAAGAATATTCAGGTTGTAGGATTCCAGGCTTATTATGTATACGAAATAAGCCCACAATATAAACAAAGTCCCACAATTGAGCACAGTCCAACAAGGACTTTGTAATTAACATACACACATATAGACAAACAGAAGAGAGCTCTGCCAATCCTTACACACAATTCTCCAACCCATATATACATACTATATATATACCCATAGACACACACTGTAGTTTTTATTGGTTTGCATTCAATGCTTGCGCCGCAAAATGTGTAAATTGTGATTACATAATTAATGCATAATTAATTTCATTGATAAATCTGTATAAAATGCCAGTTAATTAATAACTGTAAATGCAATTAAGGGCCGTGCATAAAGATGGAAAGCAAATTGAATTAAATCAAAAATAATTTCACATTATGTCCGCAGAATTTTTTAAGCAAATACTACGCAAAAACATGTCAGAGAAAATTATTATTGCAGCTTAATAAATAAAGCGACGCGATGGTCAGAGCCACAAATAATAATAGCAACAACAATAATAACAAAAAAAAAAAGAAAATAAACAGCATAATTAATTGAGCGCAAATTGGCGTTGCTGCGATTTTTTTGCCACCAGCGCGCCACAAAGTAGGCAACGCCATTTTTGCAGAGCGCGGGAAATGTAGTACTTGGGATTTAGACTGAAATGGGAGACTTACAACAGCAAAACCCAGAGCAATAGAATGTAGGATAAGACAAATTTATCATTTCACTTTTGCTTTTTCATTGTTGTTGTTATTGCTTGTTGTTGTCAAAAAGCATTTTAAGCTCTTAAGCTGTGACACGCACACACACACACACAGAGAGCCCTCAAAAAGGGGCGATAGGATGCTATGGAGTAGGCGTGGCAGCACTTGGCATATGCCAGAAAGAGAAATCTTCTCTAGGCGCTGCTTTAGAAGAGTAGCAACAAATTTTGGAAGCCATGTGTCGCAGCGCCTTGTGGGCTCTGTTAAGTGTACGATGTTCTGAATTTATTTAGTAAATTGTCTGAATTTATGCTGTTAAAAGTTTAAAGTTGGTAAAAGTGAAAGATATTTGTGGCACCATTCATTAAGAGAATTTAAGAGAAATTTATTTCTTTTATAAATATATTTACATTTATTTTGAAATATAACAAATAAGTGGCACAAATTTTACTGAAACGAAATTTTTTAGAACGTTTTTTTGCTCTATAACTGCGTTGCCCTATCGTATTTGCACTTCTGCACTTTTGTCTTTGGCAGTGTATAAAAAATTCTGTGTCTGTCTGCGCAATTTATGTGTTTTCCCTTTTCGTCGACCGCAGGACTGCTTCAAGCACTTTTCGTCGACCGAATCGTAGCGTTTATTTAATGCATATTTAATATATTTATTGATTGCACTTGTCTTTGAATTATTTTGAACTTGACTGCTCTATTACAAAGATAATATGCAAACTTACCATATCGTCATTTTAAATTTTTAATAAAAATTTTCATTTCAAATTTATTTATTTATTCACAACGTTCAACTGTTTATATTTACAGCAGTCGTATTTCCGTAAAACTTCTTCCAAATCAATTGATATAATTTTCTGGAACACCCTTTGCTTTGATTTACTTGCCTTATTTTTAAATTTAACAAATAAGCGACACAAATATTACTGAAAAGAAATTTTCGACAACGAATCTTTCTCTATAACTGCGTTGTCCTATCACATTTGCACCTCTGCACCTCTGCACTTTTGTCTTTGGCAGTGTACAAAAAATTCAGTGTCTGTCTAAGAAATTTACGTGTTCTACCCTTTTCGTCGACCGTACAACTGCTTCAAGCACTTTTCGTCGACCGAATCGTAGCGTTTATTTAATGCATATTTAATATATTGATATTAACACTTGTTTTTATAACATTTTGGGCTTCACTGCTCTATAACAAAGATAACACTAGGTAACACACAAATTGTATATTTAACCACACCTACTTTTTCTGATACATTTGGTGCCACAGATGACGAAAAACCACTTTAAAAATTGTTCTATGGTGAGACTTTTTTTTAAAAAGTTTTTGAAATCTGGTATTAATTTTTTAGCATTTTTTTAGAGGCAAGCCTGCAGATTTTAGCATTACTCGAGAATCTTACAGCCGATTTTCAAATGCTTTACGTTTTCTGAAAGCTAATGAAAGGGCATATTAATCATACATATACTTTATTAGGATTAAGTTACTAGTTTTGCAACTATTTAATTTTGAATTTAGAAAATGATGATATTTTGTTTTTTAATATGCAATTTTAACATTTTATTAATGCAAATAGTTAATAAAAATTTTCATTTTAAATTTATTCAATAAACGTTCAACTGTTTATATTTATAAAAGTTTTACTTCTTCAAAATCAATTGATTTAATTTTCTGGAACACGCTTTGCTTTGATTTACTGTGCCTGTGCTGGCAGTTAGATTCATTCATTTCATAGATAAACGAGAGCAGCAATGAGCCAAAGCGAAATCTAATGCCAAAGTTTGATAAAGTTTTATGCCTTGCTTAGCATCTGCTTGGCTTTATCATAAATCTCTTGAGCTACCTGCAAAATATACACACACAGAGAGAGAATGGTGTAATAGGTGTACGTTGGAAATTGACATGTCTACGCATTGCAAAATGGAGGCCACCAAAAATGGCAGCTGTCGGCTGATGCCGAGCAGCCAATTAATTTTTCGGCCAGAACCGAGAAAGTAGGTAATACTAAAGCATCGATTGATGGTATGTTTGTTGTTCCTGTTGTTGTTCTAGTTACTGTTGTGCTTAAAATACAATCATTGCGTTGAGGGCGGCTCAAGTCAATTTTGGAATAGCTTGGGCCAGCCTGAAAAACCCTTTTTGACAATCACTGTGGCTATTTTTTGTTTTGCTGCTCCTGTGGTCAGACGCGAGCAGCTGTCCCGCATCCGCACATCAATCAAGTTGGCAGGAAACGTAGCAGGGCGCTAGGCATCCTTCGTCCTGCCTGCCTGCTGCTAATGTCCCAGTGTGTGTGTGAAAAGTCAGAGCATCTTCGCTGTCTTGCGTTCTCCTTTCGGTTTTGTAGCTTAAGACTTAAAGCTTGTAGTTTCCAATTTGCCATATCCGGCGCATTTTCCGTTTTTAGTTTTTTGTTTTTTGTTTTAAAGACGACGCCATTTTGCATATGTTACCGTTAGGCATTGTGCTCATTGCTAATGCAAAGTCCTTTTTAGCTGTTAAGTGTTTTGTGTCTTCTTACAAATGTAGTTGTAAATCAAGCGGAAGTTCGCAAGGACGCAAAGGACTCGTGCCGACATTAAATTTTTCATTTGAACCCTAAGGCTTCCCGCACGCGTTCATTCGTCCTTAGAGTAGTTGTGTCTGTGAAAGGATTTTAAATGAGAATAGAATCAGATTATTATTGAGTTTGGAAAACGAGCGTGGTACGTTAATTAATGGGAATTTGCCTAAGAAATTAAATGGAAATACGAATAATCTAAAGCAGTATTAAATTCAACATTTTATTTATGAAATTAATTAGGCATAATTTTTTGTTATTTTCTTTGTAAACTGCTTTGGTGAATCTTACAATTTTTTACGTTTTCTTTTGTTGGCGAATTCTTATTAGATTTGCTTGGACTTGAATTTAAAAGGTTTTAAATATTGATTTATTTTTGTTTTGTTATAATTGAATAGTGTTTTTTGCACTTGTTTAAAGACAAAGCATTTTATAAGCAATATTAAATTAATATTTAAATTTGAGTTTAGGGAAAAATTAAGTTTTTAAAGGATTTTGATTACTTATAATTATTTTAAAATTTTGCCATTTTTTTTGAAAATTTTTTTAGTGTTTATATATTGCAATAAAGAACAGTATATATTAACATTTTTAAGCCTTTACTAACCTAAAATAATATTGCTAAAATATTAATAAATACAATTGTTTCATTTTTGTTTTACAATAAGTTCACAATCAGCGACAAATTTGTAAATAAACTTTAACAACTAACTTAATGCGACGTTTCGTAATTGCGTTTTCATTATAAATAATTAATTGACAAATAAATAAAGCAATGGCACAACATAGTGTGTGTGGGGTACATCAAAATGTTGTAAAAGCCATTAGTATAATAATATTTGAATTGAGTCGATAACTTGTCTAAATTGAAAATAGCTTAAGGGGGGCGCTGTGCCAAACAAATACAGAGAGCGACATAGATACAGATACAGATACAGATACTTAAGGCTACGAAGGTAAAAGAGACACAGAAAAAGCAAGAGACAAACCGACAGTTAAACTGACAAACAGCCGGCAGACATTGCAGAGCACAAAATAAACATGGCAAACGAGACAAGTCAAAACAGTTAAAGCAACAAAATACAGAACGCAGAACGCAGGACGTAGAACGCAGGACGCAGAACACCTGGCAGAAAGACAGCAACGTGGCAATGCAGTAGAAATGTAAGCTCCTAGCACGAGGCCAAGACCAAGACCAAGACCAGGACCAAGACCGAGACACTATTTGGCTTACCTTGGTAGTCAATGTCAGAGCAATTGAAGCGACCTACGGGCACAAGACAACAGACATATGTACAGATACAAATGTACATAATAGTAGACACACAGATACATACACACGCATATGTTGAAGACAGTCGTCACACTGTATGAGTTGTCGCTGTACTATGGGGAGATACACTTTTTTAAGTTGTTAAAATGCACAAACTTTTGAGAACAATAACAATAACTGAAACTGTAATGTTAAATAACATGAAGTTTAAACATTCCACCCACTGTTAAATTAGCAGCTGTTTCAAGAGCTGTTCCACACAACATTCGACTCACTGTTAAGTTAGCAGCTGTTAATATGTTAAAGACAGTCAACACTCTTTTAAGTTGCCGCTGCAGTATGGGAAAATTCACGTTTTTAAGTTGTTAAAATACACAAGCTTTTGATGGTATTACATTATAAATATATTAAACTTTAATTTAAAATAAAAAAATTATTTAAAATGCTAGTTAGCAGCTGATAAAAGAGGTGTTCCAAGCAACATTCGACCCACTGTTAAGTTACCAGCTGTTAAAAGAGCTCTTCCAAACACGATTCGACACACTGTTAAGTTAGCAGCTCTTAAAAGAGCTGATACAAGCGACATTCGACTCACTGTTAAGTTAGCCGCTGTTAAATAATTGCTGCTGCTGTTAAAAAATTTATTTATGCTTTAAGTAAAATGCTTTAAATCCTAAAATAAAATACTTTTTGTTATAAAATCTGTAATAAACAATAACCAGATTGATTTGTATTTTTTGTTGGTATTTTTGTGTTGTTGATAAAGTACGTTTTTGTCTGTTGTTTTTGTAAATAAAAAAAATACTAGTAAAAATACATTATTTCAATCTTTGGATAGAGTTTTAAAAATAATCAATAATTTTTCAGCTCTCTGCATATTGTAAAATCATTAATACTGAATTTACGCTTTTCTACTTATAATTACACTTTTATCATATAGCCAGAAATTACGAATTATCCGGGAAAGAGCAAAAATTCATTAAAAAAAATATATTTTTTCTTAGTGTTGACCAAAAATTATATTCCTAAAATTCGCTTAATCTTCGAGCTATTAATTGAGTCCAAGAAATTAATCAAATTGCCCATAGTACGCTGTAGTATTACTCACACACTGAGATTGACTGATTTACTGTCGGAATGGATGTCAGATAAACCCAGAAAAGAAATGTGCAGCTAAAAAAACAAGTCGAAGTTTGTATACACTTGCTAAGCAGTTAAGAATACCCACTTCAATCTCAACTATAAGTTCTTTAAACACATTAATTAAACAATTAAATACATTTTATAATATATAATTTGTGTTTTGATTTTTCGCTTAACAGCATTGCCATTAAAAATATACCAAAGATATATAGCTATCAACATTATTTTAACAAACATCTTAAAAATAAGTAACTTAAAAAATCTACCTCTACTAAAATAATATTTCATAATGAACTGAAAGTCAAAGGCGAAATATACAAATGCACTTTTGAATAAGGTAAATTTGTATAACTGTATGCATGCGGTTTTTTTTCAATGTTTCAAGGTCTTTGTAATAATTTAAATATCGATTGTTTTGCATGCGGCTTGTGGGCGTTACTATACAACAGTTCTGCCCCCCTATATATATATAAATAAAAAGAAAAAAAAAAATAAAGTAAACTGAAATACTTCGCAGTTCATATATTTATTATAGTTGTGAGTTTCTTTCATGTAATGCTAATGGATTAAACTCTGCATTTTTAATATCCTACGTACGCGTTGCGCAAATGTCAATTTAATATTTAATTTTGGCCAGGTTAAAGCTAGGTTTTCAATGGCATTGTCGTTTGCCACTCAGTTGACAGCCTTAAATAGCCGCAAGTTCATTTGCTGGCAAAGTAAGTGGCATGTAATTTATGGGACTCGCGCCTCGTTGACGTGGCAAAGAGTGCGAAAAGTTGCCCCAAGTCTTGGCTACAGTTTCTTTTTTTTTTGTTGCCTTGCAGTTCGCATTTGTCACAATGCAAATGGCAAAAAAAAAAATGAGAGTAAAGGGAAAGTTCAGGTTAAGACTGCTTTCTGCGCTTACTTAAAGAATTGTCAAGTATTTTTTTTCTGTTGCTTTTAAGCTGAAAACCTGCTGAGATCCCTATAAAGTGCAGCAAAGTATGTAATTCAATTCCGATTAATTGGAAACCAAATACACATTATGCTTCAAACATAAATTAAAAAAGTTTTCAACTTGGAAACTAAGTAAAAGTTCAGTTTTTGGCTTCTTATGAGAAAACCAAAATAAAACTCAAACAAAATAATATATTTAGCTGTTTAGTTTAGACAAAATAATATATATTTAGATGTACAAGTTTACAGTTGCAAAAAGCATTAAGTATACGCTGTATAAAAATAAAATGTCTGCAATCAGTTCCAGTCTTGGCAGCACTTAAGTGACAGGATATTAAATGATAACAGGAAAACAGAATAACGAGTCGGGGATAAACAAAAAAAAACTCAATTCCTGCAAACAAGATTACATTTGCAGGTAGTAGCTAAGGGGCAAGAGTGTGTAGTGGAGTGGCAGCTTTGACAATTTAACGCTACTAATTGAGAGTCATGACGGTGATAATTCCAATTTGCGCACATCTACGGGGGCATGCCACAAAGCGGCTGTTAAATATTTATGTATAAGCAGTCTCTAAAATCCTCTTACAAAAGAAAATGCCTCCAGATAGTCAGTTGAAGCTGAGACTGTAAAAACGTGACTGGCATCTTATTTATTATATATTCGTTGTCTATAATTATTTATGGCAAGCAGGACGACTAACTCTAGCAGCTGAGAGATATCGATGTTACTTATACGACTATCAAAGGTCCAAGCACGTGCATCATTGTACTTGTGGCAAGTTTCGAAATCGCTTGTTGACAGTTGTTGCGTCACATGTTTTTTTGGCTGTTTGTTGCCAAAACACAGGACACAAATACAATATGACATTTCATTTGAATTTGTCCTGCGTGGGCGTTGCTAAAAGTGAAATATGACTTGACAATGCGGCAACTGGCTGAAGCCTAACATATTTTTTGTTCTTTTTTTTTTTGTATATTGTTTTTCCTTGCTGAAATAGTCGTTAATCAAGTCAAAAGAGTGAAACTGGACTATATAGCTGTTTGCCGTCAGCGTCAAAGTCTGATAAATGAAGTGAGCAATGTGGCATTAGTTTAAGCCTAACGAACGAGTTCTACGGTAGCAGCAGAGTCCAGGACTCGTCCAGGACTCGTCCAGTTCTAGGCAAATAAAGGATTTTAGCTTAAGCAAAAGCTCAGCAGCAGCTTTGATTATGATGAATGTTTAGCCCATTTTCCGAGTGAACAGGTCTTTAAAAAAAGATTGACTAATAAATGATTTAAATAATTATAAACAAAGCATTTTGCATAAGCTTATTTGTGAGTAAACTTCTAAACTTAGTTATTAATTGATTGCAGTTTAATTTATTGTTTATTGAGACTGGAAAATAAACAACTTTTAAGTCAAATGAAAGTTTAATAAGTTCTCAAACTAAGCTCAATTTTAATACTTTAAATCAATAACAAAACAATCATTTTTACTATTGTAATAACCATATAAAAAATAAAGAATTTAGTGCGTTATTCACAGGATTTATTTGTTCATTCTGTATATATTCCATATATATCAGCAGATAACCCCAAGTCGCAGTCATAACAATTTGTAATCTAACTACACAGAATAAACAAGTATTTTTTATTTTTTTTTATTTTTTATTTTTTTATAAATAAAATACAATGTGCATTTCTAAATCTGTGCTCATATCTCTGTCAGGATGTCATGTGAGAGCTTTCCACATTTCAATTGTTACACGAACAACTGCAATTTTCATTTAATTGAATGAACACGGAATATATGTATATATATATATGACATAGCCAGGGTTGCAGGCAGCAATCAGCCCTGCCAGATGCAACCCTGTTGCTGTTGTTGATGGTTTGTTTTTGTATATTTCTTTTTTTTTTTGGAATTACATTAAAATTCTAGTACAAGCAAACAACACAAGACAGACGACTAGCTAGATGCATATGTATTAATATTTATTCTTAAATTTAAACAACAAAGTTATAGGTTGTGTATATATAATTTTGGGGTTATGTGTGCTCAAGTACAGCTTTATAATTTGAATGCGTAAGATTTAATTTTAATTTTGGATTTACTTGTTTAACTAAGCATGTCGTCATTGCCCCCACAAATTCAAATACAAAATTTCTAAACAAACTGAATCTTGAGTAAACATGAAAATTTACAAAATATGTTAAGTATTTTTGTTGTGAGCTTTAAAATGTGCACATTAAGAAATTTGAAATATATTTTTCATAAATTTATATATATAAAATTATATATATTATATTATATCCCGTCCTTTTATGAGTCGATTTATATGTAAAATGTGTCACTGATCCCGAAAAAAAATTAAAAAAAAAGAAAAATAGGTTGCGTAGCCCTTTTTGGAGATAATCAAAAAAGCTACATTTTAAACTTTTTTTTTTTAATTGTTGCCTAGTGTTATAAGTCTCAAGTGCATTGAACTCTGCCGCATAATTCATACTTATTTTTAAAATAATTAAAAACACAAAAACAAAAAAAATAACGATTTAAAAAGTTTCGCACAATTTAAAATGTGTATATTAAAAAATTCAAAATATATTTTTTATAAAATTACTAGCTATGAAATTATTACACTATGCAACAGCATTTTGTATACCGGCCATTTTAGAGTCGATTTATATGTAATAAAGGTCACTGATTCCGAAAAAATTTAAAAAAATTGGTTGCCTAGCCCTTTTTTGAGCTAATCGAAAAAAGCTAGATATTTTACTTTTTTTTATTTTTTTTTAATTGTTGCACAGTGTTATTAGTCTCAAGTGCATTGAACTCTGCCGCATAATTCATAATTATTTTTAAAAATAATTAAAAACAAAAATAAAAAAATCTAATTCAAAAAGTTTTGCACAATTTAATTGTAATACAATACAAAGAAAAACCTCTTCAGCGCTTCGCTTCACTTTGCTTCTCTTTTCTATTCTAATTTTAGTATATTGGCTATGAATTTTTAATGCGGCAATTACGTTGAGACACACAACACAACACACAACAATAACAAAAAGTTTGAATATAAAAGAACGTAATATATAAGTACGTCTAACTCGTCATGTCAAAATCATTTTGAATTATGCATAAATCTCAAATTAGTATTTGCCAGCAAAGCAGACAAAGTTTTGTGCGGCATTCATTCGGCTTAATGTTCTCGATAAATTTAAATTGTCTATATTTAAATGCCTCACTGACAGACAGAACAAGGATCTTTTGAGACGTTGCCACAACAATAATTTAATAACATTTTGTACAACATTTTTGAAACAATTTTTATGGAAAACCAAAACTTTTATCGTAAATGCAGCATTTGTTACATTCCAAGGTATAAAGAAAAATATTTATAAATGTTAAAATGAAATCAAAAACAGACTAGGGCATTTCAAAGAGAATTTTATTTTTTATAAGCTACTTTTAGCTATTTTAAATGTAAAATTTAGAACAATAAAGTTTATTTTCGTTGCCCTTTCATAACTTAAAACACCAACAACTAATACAGTTGCCAGCTCCCAACTTTCTACATATAAACTCATGTGTTTTCGTGGTTATTGTGTAAATTATTCATAAAGTTATTTTGGCCAAAAAGTGGCATACAAAAAGTATTTAAAAGCCTTGCACTTTACTTGCAGTTGAGCAAAACTTTAACTAACCGAAAAGCATTTTGTGGCTTTGACTTCTCAGAGCAAAAATATTCAAATATTGTTGCGGTTGTGTTTCATATGGCCATAAGTCAGGCCTAGAAGGATTCAAAAATGCCACACACAAATATATAACAAGGCCCAAAAGTTTAAAATACATGCCTTGGCAGAAATATTTAACTAGGAAATAAGTGCAGGGAATATTTAAAAATATTTAAAATATATTAAAAAATATTTAAAGTATTCAATGCTGTTCAATAATTTGAAGAATTAGCTATAAAAAAAACCCAATTATTATTGCTAAACAACAAAAATGCAGAGGTACATAAATTCCCTTTACTAAAAGCATAATCATAAAGCTAAAATGTAACAGAGACATGGCAAAGCAGGATATGCTTTGTGTCCTGTATTGTTCACATACATATATTACTAGGCTAGTCGCCGTCGTCGATGTCTTGTAATTTTATTTTATTATGTAAAAAAAAAGGAAAACTCATTTGTGCTCGTCTCGTCTCCAGCATTGTAGTATCCTGTTTTTTGGGACAAACGAGCAAGGCTCTCTCTCTCTGTCTTTTATGAGCATAAAGAAAAGTTTGTAATATCTTGGCTTGGTTTGTTATTGTCATGGTTATCCTTATTGTTGTTGTTGTTGCTGTTGCTTGTCTTTACAAATTGGCATAAGGAAACTATGTTAAATGAACTGCTTTCGGGCACGAATTCAGATGATAGACAGTCTTAGCCAAACTCGATTTGCTCGCTGGTTATTGATGAAGCGGCTAATGAGCATGTAACTTAAATATGACAATGTCTTAAACTGTTAAAGCTGAAACCTTTTTCTATATAAACATGCATAAAATTGAATTATTACAAATTGATTTCAATTTAAAGAGAATCAGACCTGACAAACACTTAAAATATCTTGTTTCCGGGCCACAAATGTCCTGACATGTGTAGTATAACATATCAACTTGCTTTTAAGCTCTGACATTTGTATAAAAAACCTACTTAAATTAAGGACATGGCCCGCTTTGCCTTTGACATCTGCGTGCGCCTAAAAGATGCCACAGAATTTTGTAAAGTTTTGCAAAAGAAAAATACAAAAACTTAAGTACTGAATGCTCATCAATAAGTTGGCAGGGGCTTATAGACAGAGAGAGAGTGGGAGGGGCGTGGCAGTTTCCTTTCAGGCTATTTAAACAAAGTTGCAATAACTTTGGAATGCAGCCAAAGGCAACGGCGAAAACTATGAGTAAACTGAACTGAAAAGCAAGAGACATTACAAGTGCTTTGTAATCCATTTGAAAACTTTACCGCCAGTACACACACACACACACACACACTCGCACACACACACACACACACACACACAGAGACTTACACAAACAACAACTAAAACAAATGCCATAAGAAAAGCTCTTGTAATAGACAAACAATGAGGAGAATGAAACGTTAAAATGGCGTGTAATGAAGCAACGGAACCAAAGCAATTTGTGTAAGCTTCAGCAACTTGAATGAAATTGTTAGGGTATAGCTGAGTGCTTAAGTAAATGGCACTGAAATGATTGAAGGGGCCGAGCAGGGAGGTGAAAACCAATTTGAAACCAGTTCGCCATTTCATATTTGCCACATATATAAGATGATTCTCAATTGCTGGATGGATCAAAAGTTAAAGCAGAAAAACTGTTGCGAGCATTAAGCAGGTGCTTGATGATGATTGAGCAGAGTGGGGAGGAGTGCGTAGGGGTGACAGGCAACAGGACATACATACAAACCCAAATGCCAGTTAGGTGTTCATATTAAGCGAAGCGTTAACAATGCAAAATAAAGAAATGGAAAACGCTGTGTAAATATTAAAAGGTACATTGAAACAAAGTGCGGCCGGAGTAAAAGTTGACAGAAAAGGGATTACACGGATGTGGGGTCCTGGTAGGCGTATTCAAAAAACAAAAAAATTAAAAAAAAAAAGGGACAGTTGCGGCTTACTGACAGCGACATCCAGGGTAAAAAGCAATCACAACAATGTTAATAAAATCCAAACCGATGAGAGCTAATTGTTGCTTCAACGAATTAAAAATGCACTTTCTGGCTTCGAACATATTTTGTAGTTTCAATATTTTGTAGTTAATTTTTCTATAAAGATTCAATTGATATTTTATTTGATATATCATTTATAACGGTCGTTTAAAGTTGCGGATATATTAAGTTTTTTAAAGCGATATTTAAAAGTCTTTTTGGATTTATAGATTAAAGAGCTGTTCAGCTTGTTTTGCAGTAGTTTTTATAGTATTTATTTATTGCGGAAAGGTTTAGAAAAATATGATTTATAAAATACATAAAATAATTGTCGTTTTCAGGCAGATTTTAAGCTCTGTTTTTAATTTAATTGGAATGAAAAGTTTTTAATAATATTCTTCTCTTTATTACCAAAAAAAAAAATATTTACTTGGTGTCATTTAATACAAAAAAAATATGAAATTATCTTTGTGGTTAATCTTTTACACTTTTCATTAGTTTTAACTTAAATAATAAATAATAAATAAATAATAAAAAAATATATAAAAAAATAAATGTTAATAATAATATATAAATAAAAGAATATATAAAAAATTAATAATAATATATAAATTAAAAATAATGATAAAAATGGATAATCTTTTACACTTTTCATTAGTTATAACTTAAATAATAAACAATATATAAATGATATTAGAATTCATGAAAAATAAATAATAATATATAAATATAAGAATATATAAAAAATAAATAATAATAATAATATATAAATATATGAATTATTAAAAAAAAATAATAATAAAAATATATATATTAAAAATTATGATAATTTTAATAAATCAAATTTCACAATTAAAATAAAAATATCAGAAGCCAGAAATATTAATTGTAATTATTATTTTAGCTAAATCAATATTAAAAAAATAACAATTTAATTGAAAATACCAGAACCCAGATATATTACTTGTAATTATTATTTTAATTAAATAAATATTTAAATATTAATAATTTAAAACTCAAAATTTAATATTGAACTGAATTACCAAAAAAACACAATAATTTATTTTCTGTAATTTTTATCACAAAAAACACATTTGAATAATTATTTCCAATATATATAAATTAAAATTAAACAATATTTAACATTTATACATGTTGTTCTTAAATTTTAAATAAGAATTAAAAAAAAAAACAAGAGATATTTTTCAACTCCAATTAAATAAAACTTATAATGGATCTGATACCTGGCCAAAATCAATTCAAATGCTTAATATTAAAGAGTATTAATATGGTTAAAGAGTTCCTTACTGTTCTTTTCCACTGAATTTGTATGTTGATGTAAGTTTTTATTGTTCTTTATGTGCCTTTGTGTGTGTGTGTTGTGTGTGTGTTTTGTGTGTGGCGCTTAAGTTGGCTGAAGTGCAAAAATAAAGCAAAAAAAAAACTTTTCAGCGACCTGCAGTCTGAATATATATATATGTATGTATGTGTGTGTGTGTGTGTGTATCTCACTGTGCTCCTGGACATCCTGTGAAATACAAGCGCTCCTTGCTGCTGTTTCTTGTTCTGGCCGTGGTTTATTTGACCGTCTCCCGCAATGCAGAAAAAGAGAAGAAAAGCAAGAAAAATCAATACTAAATATTCTTTGGTTAAACTATTAAAATATAAATGAAAACTAAACAAAACTGATTTTCAGTTTAATTAAATTTTATAAATGTTTATTGTTTTGCCCCGAAAGTACTCGAAAGTAATAAACTGTTTTTAATAAGCGGATGAGACAAATCAAGTGAATAATTTACTTGTAGTTTCAAGTGGAAAATGTAGCCAAGCATAATAATTTGAGGGATTAACTGGCAACAAAATGGTATAGTCATTGATACATATATATATATATATATATATATATATATATAGTTATGAACTCATGTGCATAACACTTTAAATCATTTGCTATTCTGTTGCCCAACATGCTACAACATCAACTTGTAGTCCAGTTCCTAGAAAGGGCCACAACTTAACTATGAACTTAGTGTCCTCTGACACACACACACACACCCATACAACACACTCATTGGGTTGTCCTAAATCTTAGCAATGAAGGGAAGCTATTAACATGCATATGATAGACACTTCCGCACAACTGGCAGGACGCGCACAAGGATATAAAGTCAAAGCCAAAGCGGAACATGTGGTGACTACGTGCATCAGCCGGGATACCGCATGAATAACACACAGCTACACACCTCTATATATATATGTATATATATATCTATATACTCACTAGCAAACACGTGTTGGTTATACTTCTTAGCTAGACTAAAATTTACTGTTACCCAACGGGTTAAAAGTCCTGTATTGAAAGTAAAGCGGAAAAAAAAATTATTTAAATTAGTTGAAAAAGTTTGAATTTTAACAAAGAACTTAAGAAGTCTCATGTGAATATAAAATTTGAAATAAGTATGAATGCTCTAGACGAGAGTACTCGATTAGAAGAATTATTCTCTGAACCAGGACCTTATATTTAATTGATCTACAAATATATACGATCTTAAGTTCATAAAAGATGCAGTCTTTATTCATCTAAAAAAAAAAATTAAAATACAAACTTTCTTTTGTGACAAATATGTCTAAATTGTTCTGATTTTAATGGGAAAAGTCTTGGAAATGCTTTTTACCTATTCATAGCATAATAGCTGCAAAAAAAAAAATAAAAATAAAATAGAGAAAAATAAAACAAAATAATCATATTATTAAAAAATCAAATTCTCTTTTCGGTAAATTCTAATTAAGTAATTTTATATTTTATTCTAAATCATAGCCGCGTGCGTTGCTACGTTCCTTTCCCGCTCCAAATCAAATTAAAATAAGATAAATAAACAATTTTATCATTTTCTAGAATGTCACTAATATTGTAGCCTACTGCGCCGCCTGATATGCTCCAGCTGAGATTTTAATATAATTTTTGAATACATTTTTCAACCACTTTTCGATATGTTTTTGACCAAATTTTTTCAGAATTTTAATCTACAATATAATATGAAGCTACAGTGGAAATTTCAAGTTTATAGCTTCTACCGTTTGGCCTGCTCGTAAGTAGCCTATCAGTCATCAGATAGTCAGCAATTCAATCAGGTTGAACAGTTTTATATATTTATATATATATAGATTAATAATTACATAAATTTCCTTAACCTTAGTAATTGGCGACTCTCCGACAGGCCAAAAGGTAGAAGCTAAATATGAATATGATTTTAAACTTTCAAGTTCAAATACCCTTTTTATCAATTTATAATTACTGGGTACACGAACAACTTGGCAAAACTGTTCATCGTTTCTATTATGCTCCCAAGTTGTTCTTACGCTATTGTTGTGGCTCTGGCCTTTAACTTGTTTTATCCTTTTGACGGGTTCATCATCGTCGTCATCATCATCATCATCATGATCCGCAGCAAATGGACGGCAAATCAAATAAATAACTGTAGGGCGAAATGTGCCTGCCATGCATAAAGTAAACTATTTAATGGACTTTTCCTTGCGATGGCTGCCATCAGTTCCATGGTGTTGATGAGCAGGAGGCAGTAGGCCAAAAGGACGCTAGCACCCAAGGTCCTGCCACCACAATCAAGCGGAAATCGAAAGCTATTAGAATCGAGGCTGCCTGCAGGGATATGTTTGTTGGGTGGGTTTGAGCATTTGGTTAGTTTGGGGGGGAGCAATGTCCTCGTCTCGTCTCGTTTCGTTTCGTTTTCGCTTTTGACTTTGAACTCATTTTGCTTTTCTTTTCTTTTCTATTTTTTTCCATTTTCATGCAAAATTTTACGCAATTTGATTTTAGGCTTGGGGGAGGGGGGCGACAGCCACGAAAATGTCGTCTCGTCCTTTTATTTCTATTCTTTGGCATTTGACTTTCGATTTCGTTTCAAGTTCCTGACATTCGCTGAGCAGGTGTGCACACTTCAAGCACACACACATACAAAACACAGACTAGCAATAATGCAAATGACTTTGACTTCCGTATGGGCCGCAAGGATGTGTCTGCCAGAATTCGTCCTTTTTGCATTGTTGGTTGTTGTTCGCTTTACGCTTGTAGTGTCGCTGACACTTTTATTTTTCCTTTTTGAATTGTCAGATGTAGAGAATTTGCGTTTGCCGTTTGATGTCAGTGAATCCGACATCCGACATCCACTTGCCGATGACTGGCAGGATAAGAATGAAGTCTCTCGGGTTGATGGAACTCCAAGATACCCAGCATAAATAACCCGTTAAAGAGCCAATTGCCACACACATAAGCATAGATAGATAGACTAAGATATATATAGTATATACAATTTGCATTTAAATTTACTGATTACACTAGGCAACAAAATTTAGCTTTTTTTTTTTGTATAACTTTTTCTGATACATATGGTGCACCAGATGACGAAAAACAGCTTTATTTTTTTTTAGCTTTTTTTCCAGAGGCAAGCCTACAGATTTTAGCATTACTCTAGAATCTTAAAGCCAATGCTTTACGTTTGCTGAAAGCCAATAAAAAGGCCTATTAATCATACATATACCCTATTAAGTTTAAATTACTAATTTTGCAACTATTTGATTTTGAATTTAGAAAATGATGATATTTTGTGCGGTATTTTTTTACGATTTTTTGACTTTAAAATTCGAGAAAAAGTCGAAAATTTTTTTTTTCGTTTTCCTCTCCTTTGCTTTTACATAGTTGCATTAATTGGGCGTCTTTTAAGATATTAATAATAATAATCTGCCATTTAAACAAATGCTGAAAAATACTGTGTAAATGCGTCCATGTCAAAAATATGCTGCCTTTGTAATAAATGCAATATTTTGAACAAAGTCGCATTCAGGATTCTATCGATGACTCGATAGTACTGGTAATCTTATAATTTTGCTATTAAATTTTAAATAACACACAGTTCGGGGAGTGCAAACAGGAAAGGCTTAAAATTCTTCCATCATTTCGGCCTGCTGCTCTTCTTGTAATATTTGCAATAAAATTGCGTTTAAATTTTTAACAAAGTTCATTATTATTAGCATTTTATTAATATTAAAATAATATTCCAACATAATAACAAAGTACATTATTATTAGCATTTTATTAATATTAAAATAATATTCTTAAAAGCCAACTTCACTCAGCTGTCTATTTGTCTATTTGTATAAGTACACACATATGTCAAATCAAAACAAAAAAACAGCTGATCAAATGCTTAAATGTGTAGTGTAAACAGACATTTCAGCATTTGATATTTTCAACCCAAAATGCCATATATATCTGATTCAGCTAGGGTAAAGTAAAATTTTATTGCAAAATAACTAAGTTGCATTTTTTTTGCATTTTTAAAATTTATTTTCATCTGACGCAATTCCACTTGGCACTTAAAAACACAAAACCAACAACTCTGCACGGATTTAGAGCAAAGAGCGAAAATTAAATTAGCCATTTCTAGTTATAATTGACCATAATTGACATAATGGCCAGCCACATGTACACACATTTCATATAATAGATTCATTTTTCCATTTCCGCAGACTGACCGCTCGTTGAAACATTTTCATTTTCATTATGTTTCCCTATTTCCATATGGAAACCTTTAGAGATTTGCCGCATGGGAACACGCGTTGCTGCTGTTGTTGTTGTTGTTGTTGTTGCTGTTGTCAACACAAATATTCGACCACAGCAACACATACATTATATACAACAAAAAAACATTTGCAACAAGACCAACAAAAACAAATAAATACAAGCAACAGCAACAGCTGCGACAACATTTGAATTCAGATTCTGGGCTAAAAGTAATTTTTACACAAAATTCAGCATCATATAAATAAAAAAAAGGGAAAATGTGTTTGTATTTAAGCGATGCCGAAGATTTAATGCTCTTTTTAAAGTAAAGAAAAGCTACTAATAAAAAATTTGGCAGATATTGATTTTTAAAGCATTTTTAAATTTAAATTTTTAAAGCATTTATCATTTAATAAATTTAATCAATTAATCAGACATAAATTTAGATAAACTTGCATTATTATTCATCAAGTTTATTTAAAGTTGTTTCAGAACAAATGTTTATGAATTCAAAATAATAATTATGAAAGATACTGATATTTCATTCCAATCAAAAATTTGGCAGAGTTTATTTTTAAATATATTTAAAAATATATTTCGTAAATTAATCATTTATTATTTAATAAATTGAAACAATTAAACAGTCTTAATTTTAAATATAGTTAAATTATTGTAGTATTATTATTATTTATCAAATTTTATCAAAGTAGTTTCAGAATAATTGTTCAAAAAGATACTGATATTTCATTCTAATCAAAAATTTGGCAGAGATTGATTTTAAATATATTTAAAAATATATTTCGTGAATAAATCATTTATTATTTAATAAATTGAATCAATTAATCAGTCATAAGTTCAAATAAAGTTCAATTATTGTAGTATTATTATTATTTATCAAGTTTATTTGAAGTTGCTTAGAGTTAATGTTTATTTATTCAAAAATAAAATAAATAAATAAAAAAAATAGAGGTAACTTTAAAAATTTTTTTTAGAAGTATTTAAATTGAAAACGATCAAGTTTGTATTATATTTTTTAAATTAAAAGAAAATTGTCATGAGTTTTTTTTATTTTTTTTTAACTTTGATTTCTGTAAAATCAAAAAAGTTATTCATAAATAAAATTCCCCAATTCAAATTTAATTAAAGTTGTTTAGGAATAAATGTTTATTTTTTTAAAAATAAAATAAATTAAAGAAAATAGGGGTAACTTTAAAAATTGTTTTAAAAGTAATTAAATTGAAAATGATTATGTTTGTTTGATATTTATCAAATTAAAGGAAAATTGTTATGAGTTTTTTAATATTTTTTTTATTATTATTTCTGTTAAAGCAAAAAAGTTATTCATAAATAAAATTCTTCAATTTACAGAAAATTGTTAATGATAGCTTTTACTAAAATATGCAGAACTCTGATTGTAATAATAAAATCTATGAATAAATATAGTCTCTACATTAAGAGAATAATTGTGTATAGAAATAGATAGACAAGCAGTCCCTCCCTATATACACTCAGATCATTATACTAATCTGTAATTTATGAGCTATTTGTCTTCAAAACTAATGTTATCAATGTGCAATGTTACACATTTCATGACATTATAATAGTATCCATTGTTGGGTCTTAGAAACAGCAAACCTAGCAAAATACATCTCTTGGGGGTCAGAGATACAAGCGCATAAACACGAGTATATACATATATATATATATATATATATATAATATGTACATACATAGTATATTAAACATACGTTTCATAATGTTGTTTAAGGATATATATGCATATGCATGCAAATATGTCAACGGGTCGCATGAAATGAAAATGATATTTACATGCAGATGCGCTAAAAGTCAAAAGTATATATCTTATATATATATATATATACGCGTATATATATTTTCTTGTGTATATATTTATGTAAAACTTGGCGGGTTATTTTTTATTTCGACTAAGGAAACGTATGCCAGGCCATCTCATAAATTTGCTGACAGCAGAGGTGACAACATGTCAACAAGCGCCGCAGGTCCTATACACACACACACACACGCACACACACAGTCACACCATACAGTTACACTCCGTGAAATATAAACAGCAGGCAGGCCAATTATGGGCATGTCACTATGGGGAATTTGTCGATTTTTTTGAAATAAATTAATAGCTAAAAATTTCTTAGAGTATTTAGAAAATCATTTTTTGTCAACACTTTAAAAGTAATTTTTAAAAATGTTTTTGAAAAAAAAATATATATATATTGTGCCTCTATTTTTGTCCCTTAACTTGTAAGCTTAAATTCTGCGAAAAATTGACTACAATATGCAAATAGTTTTTTAGATAAGAAATGCTGAGATATATTTAAAACTCTAACCAAAAAATGAAAAATTTAATTATTTTTGGAGCAAGTTTTTTACTTGTAAAAACAAAAGACAAACACAAACTATTTTAACTTAATAAAATCACCAAAAGTATTTACAAGCCACAACATTTTTTTTTCAGTTGTGTAAACATTTATTTTTTTATTTATTTATTTATTTGATTTCCCAGCACTACGAGTATGAACTTATAATTTAATGTGCTAGTCACAACGTGTAATTACTTAACTTAATATTTTATTATACAACTGATTTAATATCATTAATTTAATTTAAATATATAAATTTGTTTTAAATTTAAAGCACTTTACTTTAACAAAAAATACATAAATTAACAAAATCACGCGCTTTTTGTTTGGAATGAGCTATTTTAACAGCTGCTAACTTAACAGCTTCCGCGAATGTTACAATTTTTGTTATGTAAAGTGTGATTTAGTATATTGTATTATCATCAAGAGTTTTTTAATTTTAACAGCTTTAATTTATTGCAAAAATGTGTTTAAATAACCCATAAACACTAATTTTGAAGACTTCCCATGAAGCGTGTTTGTTTTTAATGTTAATTTCATGTCATGTTATTGACTTTTATGCAGGCTGCTTTTTAATAATAAAATATAAAATATATAAAAAAAAAACTAATACTAATAACAAGCCACAAATTTCTTGTTTTTTTAGTTTAAACATTTAAAAAACTTTACTTTAACGAAAAAAAAATAAATTAACAAAAGCACGCGCTTTTTGCTTGGAATAACCTTGTTTAACAGCTGCTAACTTAACAGTTTGCTAAGTTAACAGTTTGCGTGAATGTTATAATTGTTGCTGTTATGTAAAGTTTGATGTATTTACAATAAATAATTATCAACAGTTCTATTTTTTAAATTTTAACTGCTTTAAAACAGTGAATTTATTGCAAAAATGTCTTAAAAATACCCATAGTGACATGTGAAAAGTTTTAAAGCGTGCGCTCAAAAGCAGGCAACACTTTAAATGATTGATTATTAGGCATGTGCGTCAAATTTAATGCCTGTGTATATATGAGTGTGTTGGCGTTTCTTCTTCAGTTTCAGACTCCCCCTCAGCCTGCAACATTTTGTCTACCAGCTGTCTGTTTAGCTTCAATGCGCGACAGGGTGCCCAACCCCCAGGCCTGACCTCGACCCCCTCGACCCCTCTCGACCCTCACTTGAGTAGCTGTCATATGCCAGAAAGAAATGTGTTTTTTTTTTATTTTATTTTGATTTGTTATGGAAATTGTTATTGTTGCCAGAGCAGATCTCTGGTGAATGTGCGTGACATTGGCAACAATAAGAAAGAAAAGAATAAAAAAAGAATTCGAACTTATTCAGCTTATTTTATAATCGCGACAAATTTTGAAATGTCGCACAATGGTTTTATTTATATTTTCATATTTTCACATGTACAATTTTTATTGACACAAATCATTGAGCTGCCTTCTACAAATTGTTATTGTTGAGTTTTTTATGTATTTACTTTCAGTTATTTGATATTTTATATTTGATTGGTTTCATGATTTACGATTGACATGTATGTAAAGAATTTTTATGCCAATTGAGACGCGCAGCAAAATTGTGAACTTGTTTGTCATCTAAGCAGTATTTATAAATAGAATATTTTAATACAAGTATTTGTGCTAAATTTTGTTTGGTCCCCAATTACGACAAACTCTCCTAAACAAATTCACTTTAGCCAATTATAGACAAGCCTTTTAGCCAATGGCAGACGGCTTAAACAAACATTTAACCAAAATGTAGCCAAACACATAATTGTTGTCGATGCTAAAGAAGCCAAAAAAAAAAAAAAAAAAAAATAACAACGAAAAACCAAAACGAAACAGAAACAAAAATTGAAATCGATGCTTAGAACGAACAACAATCATCAGACAAGTTCGAATTGTGTAGTAGAGTTTGCTTGACTTGAAGATATTTACATTTCAAGCAAGAGAAGATTTGCAAGAATATGTGAATATCAAAAATCGGTTTCTTATTGATTTATACATTTC
This sequence comes from Hirtodrosophila alboralis, assembly GCA_035043045.1. Taxonomy (NCBI): domain Eukaryota; kingdom Metazoa; phylum Arthropoda; class Insecta; order Diptera; family Drosophilidae; genus Hirtodrosophila; species Hirtodrosophila alboralis. Next base: position 128,822 of record JAWNNH010000214.1, on the reverse strand, counting down.
TTTCTAACTCTAATTTCCCGCTCATTGCTTACTACTGCTATCGATACGCCTGCTGCTATAGATTTCCACCACCGATCCGATACTCCAGTTACTATCGACTTCCACCACCGATCCGATATTCCCGTTTGCTATCGACTTCCACCACCCATACGATATTCCTGTTTGCTATCGACTTCCACCACCGACCCGACATTCCTGTTGTTATCCAATTCCACCACCGATCCGATGCATTTGCTGCTATCGACTTCCACCACCAATCCGACATTCCTGTTGTTATCCAATTCCACCACCGATCTGATATCAAATATCGCCACCTTCTCTCATACACACCTTTTACATGAATGCCGACGTATGTTACATACTATCACACAAGTCTATCATATACTTTTGTACACTTATTTAATAGTACAGGGCATCAAACACACACACACAATGTATATTTTTGACTGTGGCCCATTCATAAATCATTTTTGGCATATTTCTACAGAACTCATCATTGGGGTTTTTGCGCATTCTCGCCGCTTGGGGGCGCTGCACGCGAATTGTTTGCCAACGCAGAAAAGTGTTCAAATATTGGTCGAAATTGTTGTTGTTTTTGTTGTTATTATATTTTGACTGATGAAAGGGGCAGAAAGGTTCGATTTGGTTTGTCATACAAAAGCTTATGTTGTCATAAAAGAGAAAACAATAAGAGGGAATAATTGAGAGGAGAAAGTTCAACTGAAAGATACCCTTTATTAAGGTATGAAATATTAAAATTTTAGCTTTCTATAAGCACTGATAAAGCATGATAGCTCTTTAATAAAACTTATGTGTTTTTATCAATTTTTATGCCTTGTTTAAACTTGATTTGCGCTAGATATTTAGTAGCTTCTCGTATGTACATTTCTGTGCCATTTATTGCTCCTTATTCTCCCATTTGAACACAGGGTATAATGATTTAAAATGTCTAAAATTTCATCATACTTTCGGTATGACTTGAAGCTCTTCTTTTAGTTATGTGCGTAACTTGATTTGGCATAAATGAAAGTCATTATTTGGCCTTTTTCGACCCACATTTGACCCACTAAAACTTACAGAAAATTAAATAAGTTTCAACGCATTTACAAAGTCATTTTGTGTGCCAAGTTAGAGCTCTGCTCGTCAGTTATTTGTGTTTCAGTTTAGTTTTTATGAGCGGCCTGCCTGCCCCCAGCGCCCCAAAGTATGCAAAATAAAACACACACAGAGAGAGAGAGAGAGAAAAAGAGAGAGAGAGAGTGAGCAGAGTAGAGAAATCAGCTAAAAATTTATTTGGGCAACTTTGCGCTTTTGTTTGAAATTTGTTTCGCATTTGTAAGTTGAAATGTTTTTTTTTCGGTAGTGAACAAAACGGAACAAAACACAACTGAACTAAACAAAAAAAAAATATATATATATGTAATAAGAATATCGGAACACAAATAAAAGCGTAGCATTGCTCCCGAGGCTCTGGCAGACTTTTGGAACCTTTTGTGTTAAAGCCAACTCGCCCTTAAATGGCCCAAAACACAACACAACATAACACAAAATAAGTGAAAGCAAAGGAAACAAAAACTTTGGTAGAATGCGCATCCGTTAAAAGACTTACAACCTACCTATTCAGTCCTACTTCCCTTTTGGCCCACATTTGATTGAATTTAACCTTGTAATTTTAATTCTCTCATTTCTGTGTGCTTAAACAAATTTATTTTCAATGCGTTTTTTGAATTGAAATCGATTTAATTGACACTTTGAGGTTCTATACAAATTGTTCGAGAAATGTTGGAATAATGGGCGAAATAAAATGTTTTACAATTTGTGCGATTTATGAACAGATTTGACAAATGTTTACGGTACAATTCAATGTGGCAAGATGCAACAGGTCTATTTGGTTAATATTTAATAAATTTATATAATAAATGTCAGCTCAATTGAGCTAAAAAAAATATCTAATAAATAACACTAGGTAACAGCACAAATTGTAGCTATTTTACTCAAACCTAATTTTTCTGATACATATGGTTCGGCTCAGATGACGAAAAAACACTAAAATTTTTCTATGGTTAGACTTTTTGTTAAAAAATAGTTTTCGAGAATGTGGTATTTATTTTTTAGCTTTTTTTCTGAGGCGAGCCTGTCAGATTTTGACACTACTCGAGAATCTTACAGCCGATTTTCAAAAGCTTTACGTTTTCTGAAAGCTAATAAAAGAGCCTATTAATCATACATATACTTTATTAAGTTTAAATTACTAGTTTTGTAACTATTTGCCATTTTGTGCGGTATTTTATACGATTTTTTAAGCTATTACAATTTCGAGGAAAAGTCGAAAAATGTGAAACTTTTTCGTTTTCCTCTCCTCTGCTTTTACATAGTTGCATTTCAATTGGGCGTCATTTAAGATATGAATCTTTGAAAATTCGATTAATAGGCTACGAAATAACAAAATCTTATCTTAGACTATTCTCTTTACTGAATGTTCTACGAAATTTGGTTTTTAGAGCACCGGGAATGCCGCCTAAACTAATTTTTTCTATTGACTTTAGCAATCACATAAATATATAAAAGGAAAATGAATTAATGCTAGAACGATCGAATTATGCGATGTTATACGCACAGTATATGACGATTTTCGGTGGCTATGGCCGACTGATCTGGCCCCCCAATCTATAGATAATACGGTCGATATAAACGGATTAGAATACTTAATTATATATATATATAATAATCCTGAAGATTGGTGTTACTTTAACAAATAAAATTTCCGCTATAATTGTTTCTTAAGGTATAAAATGCAATATTTAAGTTTTAAATTTGTGTTCGCTAACAACGACGATACCTATTAAAAATGAATAACGCTAGATGTCGACTCTCGGTAAAAATTATAATTATAATATTGAAATCAATTATAATTGATTCCTTAATCAATTGAATAAAGATTTAGCCAGAAACGTGTGCCTTATATCAAAAAAATTAAAAAGAATCTATTAAAAATAAATATTGTACATTTAAAGCAAGAAATCACAGCTCAAATGCAATACCTTTAAATTAAAAAAAATATATATATATAACATAGTACAAATTCCTTTACAAATTGTACATAATCTAAAACTAAATGTAATCTCCTATCACAATTATTTATTGATTATTCAGAAAAACACGCATAAAATCCTACTACAACATTATTTTCCATTTGATCCTTAAAAGCTATAACATTGTAAACCATTTATCCTGCCTCCATATCTGCAAAATGTACTTACAATTCTAAGCATTTCATTCCAGAAAAATCTTATATATCAGTTGCAATACGGATATTCATGCCCAGTCAAATTTCAGCCACAAATCCGGCACACAAATCTTGCAAACACATATATCCATATATATAGATATCCTTCCCACACATAGTCCTTGCCCTAGACAAGTGTGCTACCCTTGGCTTGGAGTACCTCGCTGAGTTATGACGTCTAACAGCTGCTCTAAACGACAGTCCATGGCACTGGGACAAGCCTCTTCATATATGAAGGAGGCTGCCACAAATATGTTGCATAAGCCACATAAGGAGGGTTAGAAGGTCGCGGTGGCCAAGCCAAACGACCAATATCATATGGAGGTGGAACAAAAAATATGAGTTTGTTATTTTTGCCAGGAAATATATAAAGAAAGAGCCAAGTAACAGTCGAGTGTGCTCAATTAAATAAATACCCTATAAAGAACTGGAATGTATTTTAACAGAATTATTTTTAATACTTTAGTTGAACAACTTTTAAGAGCTGAAAAGCAACTTTGGAAATTTAAAACTTTATTTTTTATTTATTGTATGCCTTTGCCGAACTATATACCTCTATATAGCTCTTTACTAATAAATGCATACAGGGTATAAAACACACAAGAGAATAAAAGAAAGAATCAAATCAAAATGGCCAGTCGACAGTTGGCCTCCTATTTCTATTTCTAAGTGGAAAATATTGCATTTATACCTTTTACCAAGGCTAATAAAAGTCCAAAAGTTAAAATAGTTTTTTCTTTTTGCATTTGCAGGACACTTTCCGCTGGGCTCGGAGCATTGTTTGACCTGGATATGCTTGGATGTATTATTTTGCACGGCGAGCATAATGCATCTGTGCACAATATCCGTGGATCGTTATCTATCGTTGCGCTATCCGATGCGATTTGGAAGGAATAAGACCAGGCGTCGTGTTACACTTAAAATTGTATTTGTTTGGCTACTGAGCATTGCCATGAGCTTGCCCCTTAGCTTGATGTACTCCAAGGTAGGTGTTGCAAGCAAGTTTACAGATGCCCTCTAACATCTTGTATTCATTTCAGGATCATGCCTCGGTGCTGGTGAATGGCACCTGCCAGATACCGGATCCGGTATATAAGCTAGTCGGTTCCATTGTCTGTTTCTACATACCGCTGGGCGTGATGCTGCTCACCTATTGCCTCACAGTGCGCCTCCTGGCCAGACAGCGTCAAAATTTGGGCGGTGGCCAACCAACTGCAGCGGCTACACCTGGCTGGGCAAGCGGTTGGTTGGGTCAGGCGCCTGCTTTAGGTAAGCCACTGGCAATCTACTCATATATATATAGTATATATATAGTATATATAGTATAGTATATTTACTTCTATCTATATTCATAACACTTGCCACGACCGCCGGCAGCTGTCATAGTTTAATGAGATTTTCACTTTGGCAAAAATAAAATCAACACGAAAATAAAACTAGCTTTTGATTGTCGACGTTTTAATGCTCTTGCAGTTAAATTTAGCAAACGATTTGAAAGCTAAAGTAATTTTTAGAATAGAATTTACATTAAAAGCTATTAAATGCAATTAAATTGTTTGATAGAACTATTTTATTTTCAATGCTAATTTTATTGAAAGTTTTATAGAAAAAACAGGTTCGAATTTTAAAATCTTTTAGAATTATAAAAAACTGAGTTTAGCTTGAAGTAGCCTGATAATTGCATAATATATAATAAAATTTGTTTTTAAATATTATTTTATTATAGACAAGTACATAAATATTTTATTTTAATTAAAAATACTTGAGTTAATTGAAATACGCCACTATGCTTTGTTTAAAGTCTCTAGCTATTTATTTAGAATTTATGCAAAAAAAGTGCGTTTTTTGCATTAAAATAAACTTTAAAATATTTAAATAATACGCAGTTTTTAAAGATCGTCGTTTATATTTAAAAATATATATTAAAAATTATTCTAAGAAAGAATTATTCTTTTATAGGTATTCCTAGAATAAAGAAAGAATTATGCAATTATTATTATTGTGTTCCTTCAAGAAATTTGGCCCAAGGCAAAGCTTTGGATTCTAGAAGGTATAAAAAATATATAAAAACTTGCATTGCAATCGATTCAAGAAAAGAACAAAAAATAATTATTTTTATATATTATTGTAATTAATTTATATTAAAATTATATTTTTTATACAACTACACAGTTTTTTAAAAGATTACTCCTTTCCAATTCAATTAAAACCAGAATAAAATAAATAATCGTAACAAGGTTTATTAAATAAATTATGTTTTATAAACTAGTTCGATATTTGTTTTATACAACTTTATAATATGAAGGTCGGAATTTGATAATATACATCCCAGACTTTTATTAATAATTCGCTGAGCACTAGAAGTAAACTGATGGAGAAATATAAATATTATTAAAAATAGCGAAAATCTAGCTGGAACCTTGCCAATTTTTATTATTAAAAATATTTAAAATTCTTTATTACAAAACCTATTTTAAAGTTGCGTATTTTTAAAATAATTTTTAAGTTTATTTTATGGCGAAAAACGCACTTTTTTTAGAAACTAAATAAAAAACTAAAAACTTAAAACAATGCATAGTGGCCTATTTCAATCAACACAATTATTGTTAATTAAAATAAAATATTTAATAAACTTCATAAAATATAATAAAATAGTATTTAAAAACAAAATTTATTAAATGTGGTCTATTTCAAATAACACAAATATTTTAAATTAAATTAAAATATTTAATATACTTTTCTATAATAAAATAATATTTAAAAACAAAATTTATTAAATGCAATTAGTTTTTCTATCAAATTTCAACGCAACATTAATTAATTTTATTTATTTTATATGTAGAATGAGCGTAATAATAAATTATCTTCTATCAAGTATTTTTTTGCATGTGCAGTTCGATGAAATTATTACGTCAAAAAAAAAACAATGTCATCGTCGTAATGTAGATATTATTTGGATATATAAAATAGCTGATAATATTACTTACAAGTTTTATATACTCGGTAAGGGTACAAAAAAATAAAACTTTTGCCGCTGAATGTTTGCATTTCGCAATTCGGTTGCACTTTTTTGTTGCACAAAAAAGTTTACATGACACTCGCAAAAATAGGAAAAAAAAACCCAAATAGCGCCAGAAGCGGTGTCAGATGTAATGCGGAGGAGTGTGACCAGCCTGAATATGCAAAGCCTCACACACACACATACACAAACACACACTAAGCTATCGGCATGCAATGCACATTCAATCGGCAGGAATTCATTGTGCGTGGGAGAATAAGGGTGTGTGTGTGTGTTTGTGTGTGTGTGTGTGTGGGTGTGTGTGAACAGATGTGTGTGTGTGTTGATAGCTAATTTCAGTGATGTTCCTGCACATTGGACAGCCATCAACATTAATGTCTTTCCATGTTGATAGGGCTGCAGTAAAGCTACAGGAAATTTCAAATTTAAAAGTTTGAAAGTTGTTTAAATTCAGTTCGATTTTATAGTAGCATGACATGCAATCAACTTGAATGTCATAGCAAATAAATGTTGTACTATTTATTGTAAATTTAAGATAGCAGCAATGACTGAGTAGTAGATGAATTATAATCAAATTAAGTAATAGTGTTTATAAAAGTTTAGATAGTTTAAAAATTAAATAAATTTGTACTTAATTCTTTAAGAGAGTTGAGAAGTGCATTTTTCAATATTAAAGTGCCAATAATAATTATTATTGATTAAAATGAACTAAACGAAAAGAAAAGTAATAATTCTTTATAGTACATGACCAGAAGATATCCCTTAAAAAAGTGATAGAGAAATATGTAGAATGAATTTTTATATGTTTTATGGTTATAGAATATAATATGAAAAAATAAGATATTCCACGGGAAGATATTCGAATTTTAAGTATATTAAATTCTACTGTGTATTGTGTATAACGACTCTTCATGACTGAAAGATACCCTTTGAAAACTAAAAGAGAAATATGTAGAATAATTTTTTATATGTTTTATAGTTATAAAATATATAAATAAATATAGATATCTTAACAAGAATATTTTCAGGGTAGATATTTGAATCTTAAGTTTATTTAAATTGTTTCTTTTTTTTTTTTTTTTTTTAATTTTAAGGCATACGGGGAACTTAAATTGTGTTGAATATTGTCTATAAAAATTTTCTATAGTACATCACCGAAAGATACCCTTTAAAAAGTGAAAAAGAAATATATAGAATACATTTTTATAATAATAAATAATGATCTCTCAATAAGAATATTCTCAGGAAAAATATTCGAATCTTTTCTATATAAAAATTGTATATTGTGTATGGTAATTTAGTAAAATGTAATAGTTTAACTTTACGACTTAATGCTATTTATTTATTAATCTAATAATATGCAACTATAAATTTCCTTAAATACCGCATGAATTTGATTTAAATATAACCTGAAATTATTTTAATTAACATTAAAAATTATCTCATGAAAGTTATTCGAATTTTATTTATATTAATATTGTATATTGTGTATGGCAATATATAATATATATTAATAGTAAAATAAAATAGTTTAACTTTACAACTTAATGGTATTAATATCTTATTTAAATGTTAGTAAATTAAACATTTCGTACAAAATAATTTAATTTAAATACTGCAGGCTATTGATTAAATATATACTTGAATTATATTAAAATATAAAAATTTTCTAACAGTAATATTAAATGATAAAATCCAAAAAAGTAAAAATAAAATAAAAAAAATAACTATAACTTCTCAATTAATTTGGAAAAATTTTGACTTAAAATTTAAATTATTAAATATATACTTGAATAAATAAATAATGAGTATATAAAAACTCTCAATTAATTTCTAAAACCTTTGACTTAAAATGTAAGCTAAATCGAAATAATTCTCAATTAATTTGAAATACGAAATCGCATAAATTTTTTTTATTTATTTATTTATTTTTTCTTTTATTTATTTATTTGGTTTCCCAGCACTACAAGTATGAACTTATAATTTAATGTGCTAGTCACAAAGAGTAATTACTTAACTATATCTTTTATTATACAACTGATACTTCTTTTTAGACTATCCCCTGACACTTTTTTTATTTAGTTTTTTTTTATATATTTTTTAAAGTAATTAAATCTTTGTATTTTTAGAATGCGCTGATAATTGTCAAGTAAATTAATCTAAAATCTCTTATTTGTCGATTTGTCTTGTAGTGCAGGAAATAAACTTAAGCTGCGTAGGGTATTAAACAGTTTCTTTACTAATTGCATTTTATTGAGGGACACATAGACAGGATATAACTTAGCTATGCGACTGTGCTCTTAATGCTGAACTGTAATACTCTTGTGAATTTCGAGGATATTAGTCTCTATTAAGTATATCCTTTTTAGACATTTATTTGACGTACAGGGTATATATAAAATCTAAGCATATTTAATAGACTTTTAGCTGCATTGCAGTTTTGTTGAGTTTTTCTGTTTTTTTTAAGAACTAATCGTTGATGGAAACGAGAGTTGAGTATTAAACGGCGCATTGCGACGACCCCTAAGTGCATATGCAGGGGGTGCATGATGTGTGTGTGTGTATATGTGTGTGTGTGTCTGTGTGAGTGTGTGTGTGTGTGTGTGTAGTTTCGATGCAGTTATTTTAAGCTAAATCTTCTGTAAAGGCGGCTAAATGGGGCACAGGCACGTAGCAGAAGTTTCCTATGTGTGTGTCTGTGAACTCGTGCGAATTTATAAGCTCATTTATTTGGCTTAAAGCCAGCCATGTGATTTGATTTTTCTTTTTTTCCTCCCTCTCTCTCTCTTGCATATGATTGCATTGACTGCAATTTAATGGATTTGATTTATTTTTTTTTTGCTTTCAGAACGCCGTTGCACTTGGCGCCGACTGTTAAAGCCTGGCCAAAGTCACGCTTCCTCTGTGCTGCACGCGCACTCGGCAAACTCAACAGACACGGATCTGAGCACACTGGATAATCATGAGCTCTGGCTGCCAGACTCTAGGTAAGTTTCAATTCCCAGGGATTCTATATATGAGATGTAAATATATTTTTTATATTTCCATTTTAGCATACCGGAACCGACGCCAACGACAATGACGGCATTGCATCAGTTTGGTGCTGAAATGTTAAAATTATCGCGTGGTCTTGAATCTGTGGCATCTTCGTCGACAACGGGATCACCAACAAAATCCGAATTTTCCATATCGAATCATCTGCCATTTCCCAGCAGTCCGCAACGCTATGCAACGCATCAGCAGCATCCGTTGCAACAACAACAACATTCCCATGGTGGCAGCAACTACCTGCAACAGACATCGCCCAAATCCCGACAGGGTACCACAAATCTGGGTCTGTCAACCACAACGCTGGGCCTGGAGCGAGAAAGTACACGAAATTCTTTGGCCAGCAGTCGTATGGGCGAACAGAGCGAGGGGTAAGTGGGCAGCCTAATTGAGGGGGGAAATAAACTGGCAAAAAAGGACGAAGAGGAAAAAAAAATAAATAGAAAAAAGTTTAATCTATTTTTAACCAAGCTTGTTTGTTAAATACTCTAGCAAACTTGCTGCCAATTTGAGGAAAAGTTAGAGATGGCCGTTTGACGCTTAATTACACTATGCAACAGCATTTTGCAGCCCAGATTTTTTAGAGAGTCGATTTATATGTAATAAAGGTCACTGATTACGAAAAAAAAATGTATTAAAAATATGTTGTCGGAACCGTTTTCGAGATAATTGTCAAAAGCTTTCTATATTTTTCAGCTGATTAAAAAAAAATTTTTATTTATTATTAAATTGAACCGACAGATCCAAATACAAACACGAAAATTCTAGTTTTGGGGAGAAATTACACTAAAAATAGCTTTTTTTAAAATAAGCATATTTTCAGGTAAAGTTGTATATTGTAATCCGCAATAACTTCTAAACGAGAAATTTAAATAATAAATGTTGTATAGGAGGTTTATAAACCATTTTATTATCTTTTTTAAAAGATAAACATCTTTAATATCATTAAATTATATTCGGAGTTATTTTTACTTTAGCAAAGCTGCCTTTTGAAAAAAAAAAAAAAAATAAATAAATAAAAATTAAATTAAAAAAAAAAAATATATCAAAAAGACTGCTTTGCTAAAATGAAAATAACTCCGAATATAGTTTAATGATTTTAAAGATGTTTATATTTTTTTTTTAAGATAATAAAATGGTCTATAAAATTGCCAAACAACATTTATTAATTGTATACCTTGATTAGAAGTTATTAAAAAGTTGAAAATCTAGTTTTCTTCGTGGCAAAAATTTTTTATTTTAATGATTTTAATAATATACATTTCATGTATTTAAATATCCAACTGTTTGTAAACTTATTTGAAATGAGATCAATATGTGCGTCGGTAGTACTTTCAAATTTTATAATTTATTTTTTTTTTAGTTGCCTATTTAATTTTATTAATTTAATTAATTTTTAAATATAGCTTTTTCGATTATCTCAAAAACAGTCCCGGCAACATATTTTTTGAATTTTATTTTCAAAAGCAGCGCCACATTTTACATATAAATATAAGAATATAATAATATACTAATAATAATAACTAAATAATAATAATATTATACAAGAATTCAAATATACAAAGAATTGCATAGTGTTATAGATGTGTGTTTTAGAGTACGAAATTTAATTGATAAAATGCCATTTGTAATTTCAGCATTAAGGATTAAAATTGGGGATTAAGAATACAAATTTTTTGCTCTACAAAAATTTAGTTCATCGTTTATTTAATAACAGTAAGATTAAATGATAATTAAAAAAAAAAATAAATAAATAAATTAATTCCATTTTTCTTTTCATAATATCTTTTTTTTTTAATAATATCAATAGCAACATAATAAATTTATAAATATCGTAAAAATTCTTAGAAATATTTAGAAATATTATCAGAGCTGTTCCTTGTCTTTGAAGTGAGAATTTAGAGACTTAGAGAAATTTATATAGAATACTTATTTTATGATAATTAAAAAATCACGATTAAAAATCATTTTGTTCTCATTAAGTAAAGATTTTCCACTATTTTACAAGTTGTGATTATGTGATGAGAATTAAAAATATTTTTCTTTAACATTTCATCAACAGAACACTTGTCATTCTCTAATAATAAACCAAATACATAAAATCCAAAAAAAAAGCTAATTTTAGCCTCAAAACTTTGTTTGCAATTGATTTGCTAGCAACTTGAAATTTAAACTCAATTGGTATACAATATATTTAAACAACTTTTACAAAGAACTCTTAAAATGACAGCATTTTTTGAAAATACTCCTGGCATAGTTGTAGTACAAGTATAATACTTGAAAGAAGCATTGAAGTAAATGCCGCAACTTCAGGTTTCCTCACCTGACAAAAGGCCAAACAGTTGGGACCAGCAAACATTTACGGCCCGGCTCCAGCGAGAGCCTTGTTTGTCCTTAAAGCATTGTCGACTCGGTCCTTGTTGCAAGCCAGTTTCAGCCTTGGTCCTTTCGCTTGACCGCATCAAAAGCCAAGCCAAATGTCCAGCTCGTATTTATTTTTATTTATTTTTGTTTTTTATTTTTGTTTTGCTTCGTTGCCTTGCTTTCTGTTGGTTTTTTTTGGCGCCCTGCCTTTTATTGTCCGTTCGCCTTTGAATTGTTGTGAAATTTTCTGTAATAATTAATTTCTGTTTTTTTTTATTTTAAAGACCGTTTTTTTAAAAAGGTTGCTCAAGTGATTTTAGCATCAGCATCATTTTGCTGCTTTCCTTATTAATATTCTAATTTTAGTTGACTGGTTTATGTTTTTTGCCAAAAAAAAAAGGAAAATGCGCAGAAAAAATTCAATTAAAACAAGCGTGAATATTGTTAATAAAAAACTGCCGACTGTGCTATACTCTGTTCGCTGTTTTAAGAGCAATATTTGTGGATTATTTTAGGTATGTTAACAATATAATTTTTATAAAAAAATTGTGAAAAATATAAGTTATTTTGTTGTGAGGTTGAATGTGACAAAAATTAAATTTTTCATACCAACAGCTGTAACAAATTTTATTGCTTTATTGATTTATTAAATATAGAAAAAAAATGCTTTATACAAAGCCAATTTATATACACTTTTGCTTTGGCTACAGACTACAAAAATGTTAATTTATGGCAAAAAAAATTTTAATTTTTCATTTCAATGATTTTAAGAATAGATTTTTTTATGTATTTAAAACGCGAGCTGTTTGTAAAATTATTTAAAATGAGATCAAAACTGCGTCTGTAAAAATAATTCCTATTTTTCTTTTATTTTTAGCTGACTATTTAATTAAAAAATTGTTTTTATTTCAGTTTTTCTGATAAAAAATGTAATTATAAATTCTCTTTATATTTGCACTTAAATAAACTTAAAGCTTGCATTGATATAAAAGCCATAAGCTGCTATAAATTGCAGTTGAACTCAAATTCAGGACATCGTTAGTTCGCTTTATTCTCTCTGATTTTTGTGCCATCTTTTTTTTTTTTTTTTTTCGTTTTTTGTCCATTGAATCTCATATTTGGTATTTGGTTTGACAGTTCAACGAATTTGTGCAATCAATAAAATGGATTTTGATTTTTGTGTTTGCTTTTTTTCACTTTTTTGTGCTCCTTTTAGCCAGGCTTGAAGTGCCGCTCAATTTAAGCCCGCTATTGAGCGTTTGCGGCCTTTGTCGACGATTTCTTTGGCAATTCAATCTGAATCGACAGATCGGCATTTAATTGTTTGACTATTTGTCGTCTTATGCATTTGTGAGTGAAATGAATGATATTTGGCCAAGTTTTGTATTCTGATTATAGCAAGGCTGTATTCAAATTTCAGGACTTTATTCATACAATGACAAAGCGAAAAAAAATATTAAACCAAAGCAAAGTAAAGCAACGGATGCCGAGAGTTGGCAACAATTTTGCAGTTTTGTGATGAGCTTGGCAGCTGTTTAATTCCTTTGTGGCTGAAACAATAACAATAATAAAAAGCTTGGCAAGCAGCTGCTTGGCTTTGTTTTTACTTGTGCATAATGAGATGGGCCACCTTTTTTTTTGTTTTTACTTATCCTTTTGCCTTTACCGTTGCCACAGCTCAATTTATGCGCGCGTCTCACGCAAAACAAATCAAAAGCGTCAAGGATGCATAATGAGCTGACAGGCAACACTTGCAAAAGTTCCACAGTACCCCCGCACCACCTGGCATCCCGCCGTGGCGCCTTCATTAGCAGCTACTCTACTGTCTAATCTTTGCCGGAGTAAATGAAGTTGCGGCTGCTTTAACATTTGCATGCTAAACAAATGGCGGCAAAGCTCAAAAAGCCACAAAAGCCAGCCTTGAAATTCATGTGCTTTATTAAAATGAATTCGAAATGAGAGAATGCCTTAAGAAAAAAAATATGTACATATGAACAACAGTGAAACAACAACAATAGCAACCACAAAGCGCATTTTGTGGACTTTCTACGTGTGGCAACTGTAAAGAAAAAAAACCTTGCCTACTTTTCTGCATATACAACAAAAAAAGCGTTGCCTACTTTTCTGCATACATAAGCCAGGTGTGACCGCAAAGCGTGTGGTTGTCTACCATATAGTATGTATATATAGCTATAGTGTGTGCCTATGTGTCTATGTGTGTGTGTATATTTTCGGTATGACTGTATAAATTTTCTCGTACTCTGTTTACCAATTGGCTGAGCAATTTTAATTAAAACAATGCATTGCAGAGTAAGCGAAAAACCGAAAATGAAACTCAAACTGGCGAATAAAAATGGCAATTAAATATGTTCTGCAATATGATACAAAATGTATAACAAATATTTGTTAAGCAACAGTAGGGGTTATTTAAATTTTAAAAATATTAAAACGCATTTTAATATTAAAAATATTTTATAGAACCATGAAATTTTTGGCAATTATTAAAATAAATAAAAACAAAAATAAAAAGCTAGCTACGGCATGGCGTAGCTATAAAGCCAGGCAATGGTCTAACAGCAAAAATTTCAATATTTAACTGATCGTATCTATGGCAATTATATGCTATATATTGGATATGGAATGCCTTATCCAAATTAAATCAAATTTAATCACGTTATTTATAGAATAAACAAACTTTAAATTGGAAACTTTGGTTAAAATATATAGAAAAATAAAAAAGATGTCAAATTTTTCGACCGATTGTTTCTAAGGAAAATAGTAGTACGATTTTTGTGAAACTTAGTCAGTTTATTTAGATTATAATACTACATCGATCTAACTGATTTGTCTGCAACAGAAATAATAATTTATGCGTAATTTCATCAAAAGAGACTAGTTTGCTTAGAAACAGACAAATCCACGAACAGATGGACGGGTAGACGAACATGACTTTATCGACTCATTTATTCGTCCTAATCAAGAATATATATATGTTACAATATACAGTCGGAGACGTCTGCTTCTATGCTTTAGCCAAGTCGTGACAAATAAAAAATACCCTTTGCAAAGGGCATAAAATATTAACAATTTGTGAATCAATTAAAGATTTTTAGTTTCTTCATTTTAATAACAAAAAAAAACTGTTATTATTTTGAATAAATTTAACAAAGGAAAAACGTTAAACATTTAAAAATTTAATCAAAATTTAAATAAAAAAAAACGATATCTTTATACTATAATTAAATTAAATAATTAAATTATAATTAATTTAAATAAAAAAATTAATATTCTTATACCATAATTAAATTTTTAAATAGAGCGAATTTCTCATAATTATTCGTAAGAATTAAGTTACATTATTATACCCTTGCAAAATGGTATTATAATTTTCTCTCGATATGTGAAATGCATAGAAGGATACGTCTCCGACCACATAAAGTGGATATATTCTTGATAAGGACGAAGAGCTGAGTCGATATAGCCATATCCGTCTGTCTGTTTGTTTCTATGCTTACTTTTTGGCTATATCTTTGAGCTATCTTAATCAAAGTTGGCACAGATGAAGCTTAATATTGTATGTAGTTTGTATGTCAAAATTAGCCTGATCGGACCACTATATCATATAGCTGCCATGGGAACAATCGTAGACACTTCATTTTCCTGAAAAAAAGAAAATTATTTGTATGAAAAACTTTATTGTTTTTTTAAATATATCAAAAATAAAAAATCTTGGCATATCGATGCATATTTACGATTTGTACAATCATACTAAGTTTTAATTAAATCAGTTAATTATATCATATAGCATAGGAACAATTGTGTAAAAAAATGAGTTATTCTTTGCAAAAGTATTCAAAATTTTCTTAGAAAACTATTGCAAGGGTATATAGCTTCGGCGTGCCGTAGATAGCCGTCTCTTTCTTGTTTTTAAATAAATTCAACAAAAGGCAAACTTTTCAAATCACTTAAAGCATTTAAAAACAAAATAATAATACCCTATTGCAAGTGTATAATTTGTGAGTTATGCAATTGAAATTCAAATAAAAAAATCTATATTTTTATATCATACCTAAATTTTCAAAATAAACCAACTTCTCATATTTCATAATTACCATTTTTTTTTACATAAAACTATTCTCAGCTTAATTATGCAAAACTCATTAAAAAAATAGCAAATTTTCTTTGAGCATCGTTAGAGTTTTAGTTTTAATTAGCTTACCCAAGGACTTAAGGACGAACTGCAATGACCTATAAAAAAAGTTTTAGCTGCATTTTTGTATCCTTTTTTTTTCTCTCTCTTTTCTCCACAGAACACTCTCGCAACTCTCTCAAAGATTGCGTGCCTATAAGAAACGACGACGTGCCTCCTCTGCAGTTTCTGGCCGTGAGCGACGCGCTGGCCACGATGATGCCGAGGATGAGGATGAGGATACGCTGAGAAGACGAAAACGTTACAATAGTTTGCCCAAGAATGCGCTCTACACGCATCACAAGACGCTGCACGAGAGTCTGGACGATGATGACGATGGCGATGATGATGGGGAGGAGGATGAGGATGAGGAGGCGCACACTAAAGTGCCTTCACCCAGCAAGGCTTGCCTCTCGGATACGGAAGTGGAAGCGCAGCCGGTCAAGCCATGTCGTGTCACGTCCAACTCGAATCATCCGAATGATTATCTGCAGCTGCCATCGGTATGCACCTGTCCCTACTTTGGGGATCGTCCACTGCCGAGTTGTGTGAAGACGGCCGAGGTGAAGATCATCTCGTCCGCCTTCAAAGTGACCACAACAACAACAACGGCGGTAAGTAGTTCGCCCAGTGAAATGGAGCTGCTACTCTGCAGCAGTGGCAACAATAAGACAGCGCTGACCAGCAGCGTCAGTGTGGGAACAGCTGCTCCTCCGGCGGCAGGCATTGCATCGTCCAACACTTTGTCGCCGCACTCGGCACATCATCAGGGCAGCTCGCTGACGGTGCAAAGTGATGGTAGTGGCTATCTGGCCGCACCTGGCACACCCTGTCCGGGTCGACGCAAGCTAAGCATCTCCAAGACCGCCTCGGTGGTCACCTGGGATGCCAGTCGGCATCGTCGTCGTGGCAGCAGCTTTGGTGGCGTACGCACCTCATTGCTGCTCACACCGACCAAAACGGCATCCAGTACGACGACATCGACGCCGCTGCGACGCTCCGCAACGTTGCGCAGTCATCAGAATATGAATTATCAGGCAACCGGAGAGGGTGGTGGCAAGTCCAGGACACCGCAATCCTCGCCATGTTTGCTGCAAAGGCAACAAACGGTGCGTTCGCATCATTCGCGTAATTCCAGCGTCATCTCTAGAAACTCCTCGCGTCATGGTCGCATCATACGGCTGGAGCAGAAGGCCACCAAGGTCCTGGGCGTGGTATTCTTTACCTTTGTCATACTATGGTCACCTTTTTTTGTGCTCAATCTGTTGCCCACGGTGTGTGCGGAGTGTGAGGAGCGCATTAGTCATTGGGTATTCGATGTTGTTACTTGGCTGGGCTATGCCAGCTCCATGGTCAATCCCATATTCTATACCATATTCAATAAGGTGTTCAGGCAGGCCTTTAAGAAGGTCCTGCTATGTCGTTACTCCAACACGAGCGCCTGGCGCCCGAGCAGATAGCAGACGCCTGTGAAGCCTGGCAAGCTGAGAACAAATTCCAATCCCATGAATACCCTCAAGCCGTCACCTATTAAATGTGCCAGCGTTGAGTTTGAGGATGACAGGACATTGACGGTGACGGGCGGTGGTGTCCTGAGGCGGGGCAACATTGAGGAATTAAACAGCGGATCAACAGCCAACTTATAAGCGTGTATAGCTTATGTCCAGAGTTTTCAATTGGATGTCCAAGTCCAAGGTCCTTTGTCCTGCATGTGTGTGTGTGTGTGTGTGTGTTTGTGTGTGGTTTCCTTGTGGCTTAGGTCTCTAATTAATTTCAAATTCAATTTGCATGCCATTGAGCACAAAATGCCTGGGAAAAGCGATTCCATTCCAACCAAGACCCTAACTATTCCATTTGCCACACATTACAGCAGAGCTTCGTGATGTTATGTACGGAATATTGTATATATATATATATATATATATATATTTGCAGCATGTCCAGTTGCCACACAGGCCACACACACATCGGTCTCTAATTGTGACTCTTATGGTGTATTAAGTTTGCCACGAGCTATGCATTTCGATTATGGTTTATTAAACATTTCAAACAGTTTTTATATTTAGTAAACTGAAACTAAAGGAATTTAAGCAATTAGGGGAATTTTTAAACGAGTGTGACTAACATGGAAGAGTTTACAATTTTTCAATTTTTTATTTAATAAATACTGAGCGAATTTATGGCAAGTTTTTTAAGCAAGCAGTAAAGTATAAAATGATTAAAAAATGATTGAAAATGAAAAAGATTATGTTTTTAACTATTCAACAATTTTTTGCCTATGTTTAATATTTAAAACATTATTGTTTAGGAGTGATCTAGTCAAGTTTATGCCCCTCCGGGATACCCTGTACTCGGTCTAAAATCCGCGCCAGATATATTTTCCTGAATAACTTCAATATTTATTAACCGATGGTTATAAAATTTTTCCAGAATATTTATATAAATAAAAGGATTACATGTGATGAAAATTTAAGCCATAATATTAAAAGGAGATAAGTTTAGTCGGTTTGAGGTCAAATTAGGTTTTTTAATAAAACACTAGTTTTTTCTTTATTGCTTTTTCTTTAATGCAATATATTTTGACCAAAAAGATCCCTGTTGCCAAATTCCGAAGGAGTTCAAAATATATCGGATTAAAGAAAAAAGAATAAAGAAAAAACTAATGTTTTATCTAAAAACCTAATTTGACCTCAACCCGACTAAACTCATCTCCTAATAAACTAAGGTCACCAAAAAATCATAACTATTATATTAATATTTTGACTGCAAATCGTATTTTATCGTTTTACCTGAAGTATTATAAATTTAATTTAACTTGAACTGCATATATGTAGTATCATATTCTCCGATATCTCAGCTTTCAAACAGACAAATTGACAGAGCTAAATTAATTCGACTTATGATGCTAATCAATAATATACATATTCTTTAAATTCTTTAAGGCATCTACCTTCTTCTGTCTATTTTACACCTTTGCACAGTTTTATGATAACATTTTTCTCAATTTTAAAAAGTTTAACAATAGTTAAAAAATTGCTTTATAAGTATGTTTTATGGCATATAGTAAAAAAATAATAAGAACGATTCTACAGTCAGCAAAATTCTAACAACAAAAGGTCAACTCCTCCATTAGACAAGCCAGATTTCCTTGGGCGTGAGCGTATTACCTTTTCCCATATTAAGTTAATGCCAAATTTAAGACAAATTTTTTATTATTATTTTTAATAATAAACTTCACTTAAATAAACTTAAAACTATTAAAAAAAAACACAAAAATTAACTATAATATTTGCGCACATTTGTTTTTATACGGCTTTAATTGAATTTCGCACTAAAAATGCCCTTTTTTCTTTTAAATGAGCATTGTAAATTTTCTACTTAATATAATAAACTTATTTTGTTTTTATTTGATGCATATTTCATATATCTAAACAAAAAAAAATAAAAAAAAAATTTTTTAAATTTTTTGTTCAATTTTATTTAAGAAAATGTCTCCGTCTTTAATTGAATTTCGCTGACTGTATTGTACTTAATTCGTCTGAACACTGAGTAAATTCAAGCAGCTCTCTAGCATATACTTAATCGGAATTTCTTAAATTCTTTAATTTTATTCATTTTTAAAGCAACTTGTTGCATTAAACGTATAATATTTCAACGACTTTATTCTGCCGATTTTTTATAAATATAAAATTTTGTGAAACATTTCAGCGATTAGTTATAATTTAGAATTTCTTTGGAATTGCAATTCTTCACAGAGAGAATTCAATTTTCGATTAAAATCGATTGAATATATATTTTGCATATTTTTGGCATATTTTTTGTATGTATTTTTGCCTATGTTTTGCATATTTTTGGCATATTTTTGTCATATATTTTGCATATATTTAGTATATTTTTTTTAAAATATTTTTGGCATATATTTTTCATATTTTTTACATATATATTGCATATTTTTGATGTGCATTAAAATTTGTTATATTTAAAAGGATAAAATGTCAAAATATCCTAGGTATAGTTATAAATATAATATTTTATATTATTTTGCATATATTTTGAATATATTTTGCATATTTAAGGCATATTTTTGGCATATTTTTTTTTCATATTTCTTGCAAATATTTTTCATATTTTCGAAATGCATTAAAAATTGTTATATTTATATATTTGTTTATAACGATAAAATGTCTAAATATCCGAGGTCTAGTTATAAATATTATTTGTAAATCTGTACTTTTTCTGACAAATGTTCTCTAGCACATTATATTCGATTTCTTTATAATATTTCACCATATTTTTAGCCAGTCAAGTGCAAAGGGCTGCCAGATAGACATTAAGCCAATTTATGGCAGATTTTTTGTTTTTGGCTTGATGCACAAACACAAAAGAAACTTTCAACAAAAAAAAACTTGCCACAGAAAATGTGTATGACAGTTCAGCTCAGCATTTTATTGCCAGAGATTTGTTAAGTGCAGCTAAGAAAACAGAAGTGAAAATTTAATGTTATTTTTATTTAAATGCTACGAGCAACATTGAAATATCAATATTTGTTTAATATATATATTAATTAAATAAATTGCAAGCAATTGGTTTGCTTCGATTGTTGGTTTTGTATATATATATATATTTTTGCAATTATGCATTTAATTTTGTGGCAATTTTTCAAGCCGCAAATGCGCAAAAATTCAGTTTGATATCCTTAAAGTGGCCAACACGTACGCAAGTCTATGAAATTAATGTTGTTGCTGTTGCCACGCGTACAAATTGCTATTTTTATTTGAAAAGTTGATTCATTTTGGTTTTATTTCAGTGGCAAAATGAAAAATTTTAGCTGGTCACGTAAGATCTCTGACGAACCCCGCCTTGAGGCGGAGGCGGGGAAACCCATCAAATGCCAAGTGAAAGGCCAAGCAGCTGTTTAAAGGAGCAACAAGAACAACAATAGGAAGAGCTATAATGAGTGCTATTTGGTACAAAAAAGTTTTCACTGTTGGCCAAGTTTAAAGCGCACAATTTTGTGATGTGGCTACAAAGTAAAGCGACAAGTTCGCATCTTGGCCAAGAGTGGGCTGGCAGGAGCAGGAGCAGGTAATGGTGCCATTAGTAGCACCTACTCAAAGAGCTGTTGCCACTCAGCCACGTTGCTCAGCATTTTGCAACGCCTTAAACAATTCTCGTGAGTTTTTTTATTATTTTTTGCTGCTGACAAATTTTCACAACTGAGACAGACAACGGCGCTCAGGGCGCTTGAAAATTTATAGCTATTTTATCGCCAGCGGAAATATTTTTTCCACTTCATTGCAGCCACGTCGGAGGTAGTTTTTTTGTAGCCTGATAGCCGGGTCGATAGGCTCGACGCAAAAAAATGTCACACTCTGTAGAAACTTCATTGAACTTTAATAGCCTGGCCTTAGGGTAAACAACAAAAACAACTTCTCAGTCAACATATGGTCCTTATAAGGACTAAGACCGAACAACAAATAAAGAACTTTTCTTTGCTGAATAATAATGTTTAATATGTGATTATATAGATATCTGAAAATTTGTGAATAAATTAAATAAAGTGTTTACTGTCAGTTTTTAAGGAAAGTGCAACTCAATTGAACAGTCAATCATTTAGTTAATATTTTATGATTCAATTAACATGTTTTGCTCATTTAAAAATAGAAGAATTTTTGTAAATTTTCAATTAGTCTGATTTATGCCAAATATTACTTTATTTTAATAAATGCCTGCGGCTTATTTTAAATTGTGTGCTTAGTGTAATCCGATTTATTAAAAATCAACATTTTGTTTAACTAAAATAATGACAACTTTTCACAAAAAAATTGAATTTAATTTTGCCATTTTATTGCTGGCTGTTTGGCATAAAATATTAGTATAAATATATATTCAAAAAAAAAATTAAATTTAAACAAGCAAATACGAATTTAAACTTCATAAATGTTTACAGCAATTAAAAAAAAAAAAGAAAAAAATTAAAAGTCAAATAGAGTAATTTCTGTGCTTTATTTGTGCGACGTCAAATATTTAATTTAAAATATTTGTGTATAGAAAGAATGCTAAATAAAAATGTAGTAAATGTATTTTTTTGTAGAAAAATTAAATATATTATTTAACATTTAAAATAAAAACCAAAAAAGGGGAGCATTGTCACAAAACGCTTTTACCAGTAATTATGCTAAGTTAAAAATGTATTTCAAACTGAGAATTGTATGATATATGAGAAATACTTAGTAATTAAATGTGCAATAGGCGACATAAATGTAAATAGACGATATATTTATTTATATATAATTAAATGTGCAATAGGCGACATAAATGTGAATATATTTATATTTAAATGTAATATATTAATATATATAAACATGTATATATTAAGCTAGTCAAAATACCTTAAAAAAAGAAAATCAGAATAAATCCTATAGATTATATAACATATTAAATGAACTATGCATATGATAATGATAAAAAAAAATATAATCTAAATAGATTAATCATTTTGTGTAGATTAGCGAAAAATAGCATGTGATGCGCCAATCTTAAATTTATTGGTAATTGGAATATGCATGTCAAAAATCTTGGCTAATAAACTGTATTATCATACTTGATTAAAACACCAAATTATTATAAGTAAAAACCAACATAAATAACAGTAACAGCGCATTTTCTGTGGATCAACATTTAAGGTTTCTACAAAATAAAAAGCGTAACAAAAAAACAAAAAACAATATTTTGATGAAAATATTCGAATTTAAATTAAATTAATTAAATTGAAATATAGATATATATTATTTAACTTTAAAAAAACATTTATGTCTGTTTATTATTAGTTTTATAAAAAATACATCCAATCACAGTATTAGAACCGAAAACCCAATATTATATACAAAACTATAATAAGCCTAAACTTAAGTTAAATGACAAACATATCTCTGTGCGTTTATTGATATATAAATGTATATGTATATGTGTATTGTATATAATGTATTAAATATTGTAACTAAGTCAAAGACAATTAAACGTAAATAAATTAGTAAAATATGTTTAACATATTAGCGTTAATGTATTATGCTTAAACCCAAAACAAAAATGTTAATTTTATTTATACACATGTTTAAAGAGCCTTTATGTTAACTATTAAATGTGCATTCAATCGAATAATCTACTGTGGAATTATTTCTAACCATTTATAAGTACATATGTTACAATAATACCCATTGAATGCATTTTCTGGCATTTGCGGTTGTAATTTACAGCTAAAAACCAAAACAAAACAACAAAAAAATTGCATTCAAATGGTAAGTGCTGCTAATGGCGGGTAGAAAATCGACGAATCAAATAATTTTCACTCTCTATATTTTACAATTGGGGCAAAATTGTTGCCCGCACATTTTCCATTTTCATTTTCATTTGAAGTTCCATTCAATTAGGCAACAATCAACGATGTCAGCGCCGACAAAAGTGGAAAATAAATATTAATAGTAGAAATATTTTTGATGCTCATTTCAATGGTATAAGCTTGTTATTTTCTATTCAAATTTTAGAATTATTATTGGTATTATAATTTTGTAATTAAATGTGTAAGGCATTGAAAAAGGCGTCTATATATAGCAGTATATATATTTATAATCAGAAAATCATGTTCGTCTTGGTGTCTGTTTCTATGCGAACTAGAGTACCCAGTTTTTCAGTTATTTGAATAGATAGAAATGTTTTCTTTTATTCATATATTTCGTCTAAAATTTTAACAACAATTTCAAACAAAATTAAATCAATTTAAATGTCTGTGCTTATTAAATTTAATATAGTCTCCAAGCCCAATGCACATTCATATTGCCTAAACGTCTCTATTTCCACATCACAGCCTCTCTAAAAATGATTGGCCAAGTGCCCAGTTTACAGCTGCTGCAAAATATCATTATTAGTTAAAACATAATTATGATAATTATTTGAAGGTACTTGAAAAATTAATGCACGCTAATGCTTTGCAAATTTGTGTGAGCAAGTTGTGAGGCCACAAAAAAAAAAGCGCGTAAAGTAAATCCCTACAAAGTGGCGGACAAAGCCATAAAAAATGAGCAAAAGTCCGAAATTGCGACTACTCAGCGTCTCTTAATTTTATTTCAGCTTTAAGGGCTCGTAAAGCAATGTGGACTGCTTTTTTTTTTTGGGGCATGGCAACCAAAAAAAAAGAAAAATAATAATAAACGAACGAAATTACTAAATGGTTTTTCTCCTGTTGTTTTTTTGTTGTTGTTTTTCTGTGAAGCGACGGCAACTTAAAAATTTTTGTGCACAAGTGCGCCTCAGGGCAGGAAACAGAACTATAAAAAAAGTGTAGTGCACTTTTAGGCTCTTTTAAAAATGGCGCAATACGTAAGCTTGGCATTTAAATAGTCGAGCACTTGCCCAGATTTAAGCCCAGATCTGCATACAAAAAATAATGGAAGGAAACTAGCAACATTCGGAAATATTGATTAATTTAAAAATTAATTTTTGAAAAGCAAGAAATGTTCTCTGTTACCGGTAAGTACATCCTCTAAATACACAAACATTTTCTAGATTTAAACCCAACTTGTAAATGCATTTTGTGTTTAAAAATTTCCGCTTATTCGTCGTGTGCAGCTGTGCATGAAAATACAGCTTTGTTGGTGCTGAAAAAACGCACACACACACACACACACACTTTTATCCAATGGGATTTAACAAACCACGTTGTTTATTTGTTTTAATATTTGTTTACTTGCAGTCAGAGGAATGTTCAGTGGGACTGCCAAAGGAACTGAATGTCGCTGCTGGTGTGAAATATTTTTGGTTAAATTGCATAAAAGGCAAAATAAAAAAAATATAAATTTAAAATAAAAGCTTGCAGCAAATGTAAGCTGTAAAGTGATAGAAATATTTAATGCTCTACACTCTTCATTTATTTTAAACAATTTTTATTTATTTATTGATTTTCACTGCAGAAATCGTTGAATTATATATGTTTTAGCTTATAATTTAGTTAAGGGATACTCTCTAATTTTTACACTAGCTATTAAAGAAATATAATTAAAAATATATTTATTATATAGCTGGCATGTGAATAGGAACCAAAAAAATATATATTTTATCTTTAAAATTGTAATTTTTATAGGTTTTTTTTTAGGAAAATATCAAGAAGATAATTTTTTTTTTTATTTTTAATTTTAAGGCATACGACGATCGCCAAATACCCTCTTTGTGGCATTGTTTATCTATTAATTGATACATAATTTAAAATATAATAAAAAAAAAATTGCATATAAAATTTCATAAACTTTCACTTATTTGTTTTAAAATTATAAATAATATTCAGACTGATAAATTGAGATGAACTAACTTAACTGGAAAAATAAAAACAATAATTATATAATTTTTTAATTGATTAATACCTTGTTTAATATAACCTATCAAATCATTTTTAATGGGTATTGAATACAAAAAGTTAACTAAAAATGCAAAACAATTTTTTTATACCTCTTTCAATCATTTTCCTGTATTCTGTTTATAAAAAACAAAAAATATTCCAGCTATTAAGCGACTGAAGCCTTGAATTATATTTTTTTTCCTTAGCTCTCGAAAATTGGGACATATCCATATATCAATTGTTGGCGCTGTAAAATTGTGACATTCTTTATCCCTTAGGTTTTGTTTGCCATTGAATCTCTGTATGTGCTCGATTGCATTGATTTATGTATCAAATGGCTTGTTGCGCATTTTATGGCCAATTCGATTCGACCTGTTCAATGACAAACAGAATAAGCAAAGGACATTGCCTTGGCATATGCAATTTTGTAACTAGGAACACAGTCACAAAATATCACCTATAATAGCATTATGACAATCAAAATCAAAATGCCAACTGAACACCCCTAGATGCATGTATTGTTGAATTGAGGCAGGTCAACTGAATATGACAACCTAAAGCTTTTGGTTAGATGACACACACACTGTGGGCCCCACAGATATGCTAATTAAATTATTCCCAGAAGAGCAATGTACACACAAAGTTGTTCATGCTTAAAATTTTGAACTAATTAATGAAAATTCGTTTGACATTATTATAGAAAATATAATAAAATGACTCCGAAAAAATTAAAAAAAATAAGATTTTCAACTTATCAAAAAGGTAGTTTTGGTTAAGTAAAAATAACTCCTATAATAAAAATATTTATATTTTTAAAAAGGTAATAAAATAGCTTATGCAACTGTCATACAACATTTTTAAATTAGATTATTCGTTTAGCAGTTATTTTAAATTGAAATTAAAATTTTGCATAAAAGTATGTTCATTCAAAAAATAAAGCTATTTTTCCGGTAAATTCCTTTTAACTAGCATTTAGAATTTTTTTTACTCTCTTTTGATTTGTTGGCTTATTAATTCTTAATAAAATTAAAATAAAGGAATTTTTTAATATAAAATGTTTCCACTGTGCGAGAACAAAGCCCTTGGCTGCGTTTAATTGAATGCAACCATTTCAACGCGCTTGGAAAATTATTATATACGTTTGTAGTGGTATTTAGTATGACCTTTAGCATATATACACACCTAAGCACACACGCACACACACACACACACACACACACACACACACACGCACGCACACACACAACAAAGTTGCCTTTGACTATGTTAGTTGGAAAATTAAACGTGGCTTTTGTTATGTCGCTTTGATTGTCCTGAGGCATGTCCATATATATACATATAAATATTTGTATAAATGTGTGTGTATATATGTGTATGTTTGTGTGTGTGTGCATATCCTGCCCGCAGTTGAAAACACTGCTGGTTATTTGCAATTTATGACAGGCATCCAACTGGCAAAAACATTCTATGACATTCATTTATTACACATACGACATGCTATACGAGCCAATTTTAAGTTTTAAATTTCCCAAAAAAGGTATTTTATCACATGGAAAATTAAGATGGAAATTCAAATTAAATTTTAGCATGCTAATTAAATTAGTCAGAGGTAAGACAATACTCAGCTCTTTGACTGAAGCTGTGCCAAGTTGATTGATTAGATTATGTGTCAAAATGACAAGCAAATGCAAAAGTGTTGAAATGATTTTGGAAAAGAGTCAAAGTAATTTAACACGAAAAATTTAATGTACAACAATAGACATGTATATTTTCTATGCAATGTAATAAGAGCTTTAATATTTATTCTGTGATTTATATACTACACGAACACTGAAAACAGAAATTTATATTATGTTCACAGTCAGTTAAACACATAATTATAAAGCTTATAAAGTAAGTATGAATTAAATCTATATTCTTTTGTAAGCTGCTTAAAATTAAAATCAGTTTATGCGCTTAATCAACAGGCAAATAAATATATGCAAACATTTCAATTAGCTTATTTTTTTTTGGCATTCACAAACCGCTTTCATTACAAATCTCTGGCAACTGGATTGATAGAAGAGTTTTGGCATGCCGTCGCCAAGTTTTTATTGATTGCTTTCAATTAAAATGCCACCAGCTGACAGACAGACAGACAGACACAAAAATTGTTGACACGACATGCCATTGTGTTAATTTAATTTTACGAGACTACTTCAAAGTTGTCGACAGGTCCTTGTCAGCAGCAAAATACCGCCAATAGCAAATGCTATGCGGGTTTTTCTAGATATTTGTTGGTCCATTGACAGACAGACAGACAGCTGACACCCGCAGGCAGGCGACGGGGGGGGTTAGTGAAAAATTGTTATTCATTCACTCAACTTTTAAAAGAGGCCACTCAACTGTAGCTAGACTTGATAACAAATTAGTTTATAAACATATTTTCGCGCATTGCTGCGCTGAACCACAAATATTTTTTATTTTTGTTGCAGACTTAAGGGAACGATTTGTTGGCGCTGAAAAGTTTAATTGCTACAAGTTAATAAAATTTGCAATAAATTAAATCCAACACAAATAAAACTAATTTAAAAATGCATAAATTACAAAACAATTAATAGTTTTAATGGTATTACATTTAAGTTGATTTATTTTTTCTTTCATCACACAATGAGTTTTTTTTAACACAATTAAAATTCTATTTAAACTTAAAACATTATATTTTTGAATTTGGCAACGTTTGTTAATGGATTTTATATACTTAAACTAATTAGATTTTTAATATAAAAACTTTAAATATTACATTGCTAAATTCGTCAACGTTTGTTACTGAATTTATATACTTAAACTAATTAGATTTTATGAAATCTATAATATGAAATGCTTTTATGCGGAAAAAACTGTAAGTATTTTAAAAATTTAATTTATATCAAAAAGCTTACTTTAAAATTGGGTTATAAAATTTTTGGTAATACAGAAAAGTGGCGAATTAACTTTACTGTTATGAGTTTATATATGCATTGATAAATATATAAATTGATAAATATATAAATAAAAGCACTGCTTAGTCAATAATTTGTTCCTTAGCTAAAAGCAAATTATAAACTGCAATAATTCTCAAATTGCATATGAAATTGGAAAAAAAAGATATAATCTTTTTAGATGTCCTTTGGGTGACCAGCTGTAATTGGCAATTTAAATTGCTTTCTTACATTTCGCAATAACTACTTAATGCAACTTAATTTGATTTGTTTATCACAATTTTATTTTATATCAAGATTTATGCATTGACTCTATATTAAATGCATTCTTTTTTGTCTCTTTCAACATTTTGCTGCATATTGGAACATAATCTTTGCATTATGACACAAAGTCCGTTGAAGATATTGCTGTCAAGCTGAAAGGTTGTCATGACTCCAGAAATGGCAGAGAGTTATAGCAATCATATTTATCTGCATCTACTGATGCTGTCCTTGGCGCTTATCAAATATCATGTTATATAAATGTCCTGGCTCCGGCAGACACGCATAAAGGTAGTTAGCTGGCAAAAAAAGAACAAATCGACTATGTGAAAGGTATTTCCGGTAGCCATATGAATTACCAAAGTACTATAAGCAAAAAGGTAATCATCTAACAAAAAAACAACAAAAAAAAACATAAGAAATGAAAACGAAAAGAAAATATCACGTGGGCGCCACATACAAAAAAAAAAATAGGCAACAAAAACTGAAACAAATGACTCACTATAAATACACACGTGGCATGCATAAAGGCTACCGATTACACAAATTCAAGTACATATATGTACAGTGTCTGCCACTTGAATAGGAACAGGACATATTGCTAGATATGTAAAAACCAACCTGAGCGCTAAAAATCAACAGTTTATATTTAAAAGCTGTCATAAAAAGAAATATTACTGATTTTATAAATGCATATAAGTAAAACATAATAATAAATTAGTAAGGTAAATTTTATAAATATGTCATATAAAATATAGCTAATTAGTTTTTTTAAGGTTGCATAAAAATTTTAATATTTTTTTAAAGTGTCAAGTTATTTATACATTATTTATTATAGATATTATCTTCATTTAGTCATAAATTTTATTTTTAATTATTTTTCTTTCTTTCTTAGTTCAGTTTTAATTTTTAAACTTTTACACGCCTTATTAGAATCTTCCAATTTTATATGACTGAAAACAAACAGGATACAGAATATACCACATTTGTGTGCCTTAAACTAAATTATTTCTATTTCTTCATATTTTTTTAAGAAACAGAAGTACTACATGTACACTTTTATATATAAAAGAAACTGAAAAAATCTATTTAAATGTAACTACTTTATTAATGCAATAATATTCTTGACCAATATTAATCGACAATTTCCAAGAAAATCGAAGAAAGCTAGATTTTTTACTAAAATAAAAGATAGCTTTGGATTCTAAAATAATTTTGGAGTTTTTAAAGATTTTTTTTTATATAACGCTGTGCCAATTAATAATGGACAAAAAAATTTCGTGTATTAATACAGTGGCTTGATTTAAATTGATTTTCTCCATTTTTTTAAATAGAAAGTGCGCATGTTTTGATATCAAAATAAAGATAATTAAATAACCGTTCCAAAAAGTATAAACTTGTATGTTAAAAATTCGTTTAAACATAAATAAAAGTGATCGAAATTCGTACTAAAAAAAAAAACATAGCTAAACTAACTATTAATTGTGGCTTAGGTAGTATTGTATATAAATCCAAGAAATATATAATGATATTAATAAACAAACTATTAATTGTGGCTTGGATAATATATTAATCCAATAAATAAATAATTATATATTTTAATAATGATATAATTATAAGGAAAAAAAAGAATACGAAACTGTTATATGTATATATTCGATAAAACCTGTTCATATTTAGTTGAGTAGCACTGTACGATATACACGTACTTATACAAACACACACAAGAATTTTCCACTCATGTGTGTGTGTGCGAGTGTGTGTGTGTGTTTGGCACAATGAAAAATGCAAAGCGCAAATGAGTTGAAAACTTTTTCATAAGTTTTCGTACGTGCGCCGTACGTACGCCAAAATTAAAGTCAACTTTTAGGCTGTTTGGCAAATCTCAGAACTTTTCTCAAAAGATAGACGCAGGCGGTTTTTTCTTTTTATAGCTATACATTGAGCAAAACATTATTTCTTATGGGACTTGAGAAAGAAAAATAAAAATAAAAATAAAATATATAAAACAGCTCTTAACGCATTTATCAATTATACGAATGGACACTCTTAAATGTAATAAAAAAAATCTAAATAAAACAAAATTTCTACATAAAACTATAAATAAGTTTGTCACGACTGTCTAGACGTTAAAGCTTAGAAACTAAATTTAGAATTCTATAAAACTGAAATTAAATTTTATCCCTTGTCTACCAACATTCGCTAGAATGTTTAACATTAGTTTAAACAATCTTGGGCTTTGAGAAATACGATGTTGTACTTGGCGATTTTTTCATTTCGTTCGATCATTTTTAAATTTTTTTTCGAATATTGTGCAAATCAATTTGTTTAGGCTACAACTAAGTATTGGGTTTATTTTTATAGCAGAACACAAGTTTATACTATTTATCAAAACTTACGCCGGCTGTAGTTTACATTCGTTTGTTTGGCAATTCTGAATTTTTTATTTTCAAATTGTAATTTGCTTTTTATTCACTTGAGTTTTCAGGCAATTGTTGTATTTATTTAATTATTTGGGTTCTTCACCTCTGGGAATCATGTCAAGCTGCCAGAAATGCAATAAATTACTGTCATTACCTGTACACATGTAATCTTCATTTGCGCTGTTCTATAGGGCATTTAAATTTCGGCTTGTTGCTTTAAGATAACTTGGAATTTTTTGAGTTGGGTTGCGTTCACTTGCTGGGAATGGAATTCTTATCAAAGATAGACCAAAGGCAAAAGTTATACAAGCCGGCAAATTTACACCCCATATACACTTCTAGCTGTGCGCTGTAAAATGTTGAACAAATAATGAAACCTCGCGGAAATATATGTAAATATTATTTGCATACAACTCGACATGTTTTTAATGAGCAAAATAAATATTAACACAAGCACAAACAATAGGTGACAACGGAGAAGAAGGACTACCTAAGACTCAGAAGCTTGCTTCTTGGCGGCCAACTTTTGCAGCAGTGTCAGAAAGCTAAAAGCCTGTGTGACGACCTTTAATATAGAAACGAGTATAGGATAATTAACAAATATTCTTATATTTTTTTCAACACTCACCGATCGCAAACGATTCACATCCATGACATAGAATTTGCCAGCTGTCACTTGCACGGGCCGACGACTATTAACTAGAAAGATTAATATATCCTTGCGCATATGCGGCGCATGTTGCCACCAGGCGCCGCGCCAGAAAGCATCGCCCACACGCACACTATGCCGGCGGAGCAGCTCGCCGCAGTAGGTGAACATAAATAGCTCGAAGAGTGTCAGGGCTAGATACTGCAGCTGGTTGATCACACGGACTATCTCACGTGTGCCGGAGACGCCCACAAAGACCAGCAGGCACAGTTGCACGGTGATCTGCAGTGATTTGACCAGACAGTACGGACTATACAGCTGCTCCAACTCAACGGCAGCATCAAGAATGAAGCGATGCAGGCGCACACATTCAACGAGACCAGCGCGAGCGGCTTTTATAAGACTAAGCGGTGGCTGTCTGCGCTTCAAAGTTACAATTTCCAAGTCCGTGGCATGCTCCTGCAGCATAGCATATTGCCCGAGCTCACGGGTAGATTTGTCCAGCAGCAATTGGCGCTGAAGAATTCTGGCAAGAAGATATAAATTTGAAGAGAATCGTATTTAAAGATTATATCTTAAAGTTGTGACGTAACAAGCTGACGTCATAATTGATGCTTTTCAGCCTAGATGGCAACGCTGTAAACAAAGCTAGTGTTGTAAAACGCACGCAGCTTAAGAGCTAAGACGAAAATATATTTTAATTGAAGTATTTCTTTAAAAATTAATAATAAATAGCGCATTTTAACTAAATAAATAAATAAATACATGTTTATTAATATGTTTCACTCACCTCAAAGCCTGCAGCGATTCGCCAGCTAGCAGCCTGGCATGTGCATCCAAATTCTTGAGACTGCAGTAGAGAACATCGAACTCAGCCAAAAGCAAAAGACACAAGGTCACAAACAAGGAACCGCCGTAGGCAAAAGTCGAGCCAACAATGATCTGGCCATAGAGCTGGGTGGCATAAACCCATGGATAGACGCGTTCGGCCATAGCATCGAATGGATACCAGCAATGTAAGGGCAGCGTCCGTATGCCCAGTACGAGTGGTGTAATGCCCCAGAAGGTCACACCCGAGAGACAGGCAACTTCCCAGATAGCCGTAAAATTACGTGCCCAACAATAGGCGGAATTTATATTGACAAAGCTGACGCCGGCGAGTGAATGATGACGATGATCCTGGTTGATGTGCGCAAGGTATTGCAGCAGGCGCTTGGAACGAAAACTAAAGTAGGTGCTGGCATAGGCCGTAAAAAAATATATAACTGTCATGGTAAGTGCATCTGTTATCTCCTGTAGTTCGCCCGTTCCCAACGCGTCCAATGTTGTCTTGCTAAAGAGCAGACCCAGATGCAGTGCGGTGAGTATGACCACCAAACAGTGCAGCCGTGCTAGGACACGTAACAATGGCTGCAGGCTTGTGGGCAACCATTTGGGCATTTTCGGAGCGGGCATCATGCCCGTAAAGAGCTGTAGTTTCAAATGTAGCCAAAAAAGGTGGGGCAACCGTGGCGCATCCTTGTCCCGGCCAGCATAGCCAATGTTCGCATCGATGCCGCCATGGAACTGCAGACTGGCCATGTTCAGGATATTTGCTGTTTAACTGCTCATCTGCGTGCTCCACACAGGTATTTATAGGAAAATGTTCCGTATCCCCCATGTGTCCTGGCCATAGGCAAACAACACAACGGCCTAATTTATGCATTAATGAACTTTTAAAAGTTTTCAACAAAGTGTCGCAGGTTGCTTGTCTTAATTGTTATCGAGGGGGCGTGGAATTAAACATTGTGTTTATAAAATATTTAATTATACTCCTTTGAGTATAAAAACCATTTAATTGCACTTTAAATTTGTATTTATACTATAGTTAAATAGATTTCATTTAATTATATATCAAACAAAATGAACTTAACAGGTATTTAAAAATTATTTCCCCATAAATAAGCTGCTTTAATAAAGAGCTTAAGTTATTACAAATTTTTTTTTTTAATTTCATCGATCCGTCTTAAGCTTTTATTAAAATTGTAGCTACATTTATTTTTAAGATTCAAGAATTAATTACTTGCAGTGAGGAAATCATTCAATAATTTACAATAATTCACAATAATTAGTTTATGATGGGGGCGAGCAAACATTTAATGGCTAGTTTTTGCTGTCAAAAGTGTAAAATTCACTTGGCAATTAGCATTTTCTATACACTTCTTTTTTTACACCTGTAGCCGTGCGAAAATACAACAACTGTTGCTCAATAAGCAACCCACGGCGATTAAGGACACCTGGCAATTAAATTAATTGCAAATGATGGGAAAATGCAAATAAATCTATATGCATTTTATATATAGAAGAATGTGTAAGCGACAGCTGCTCAGTGGCAAAGGTCAATAGCAATTATATTTACCATTGACTCAAGGTTATTTTTATTGTCCTCAGGTAACTAAATGCATGACACTTTTAGAATCATTAATTATAAATAAATTGATATTTGCCTGGACTGTGAATTAATTGGAAATTTTAGAAAAATATATTTTTAGAATTCTTATGAAACGTTTGTAAAAAGGAAAGGTTTTGCAATATACAACACGTCAACTTGTCCTTAAGGTCATTATTTAAGAATGCTATATATAGCTTTATTTTAAATTTAATTTAATAACAAACATAAGAGTAAATGTGTAAAAAAAATATCAAAGCAATGTTTGAGCTTGTTTTTTTATTTTTTATTTAATTTTAAACAAAATTTAATTTTATCTTGCAGAAAAAATATATCGATTATGCAGATGAGAGACGCATTCTATATAATTTCCAATATCAATGGAAAATCCAACAGGGAATTCTTGCACCCAACTATGAGAAACTTTTATGATTTACTGGTTTTTGGCAAATCCAAGCAAAAAACAAAGTAAAACTTGCAACTTTGAGTGCGCATTAAATACAAATGTAAACTAATTTAATTTTGTTCGCTGTGTTTTTTCAGTCTTTTTGTTTTTTTGGTTGCCTCTGTCCAACACAAAGATTGAATTTATTTTTGCAGCCCCAAAAGAAATTGTTACACACTTTTGGGATAATGAGGCATGAATAGCAACAGCATCAGCAACAGGAGCAGGACTAAGGGCCCAAGAACCCAAAGAACTGGAGCACTAGAGAGACGGCTCTACCAAGTTTATGTCTGAGTCATCTCAACTGCTTTACAGCTACTTGGCCAAATTGTTGCCGGGTTGTAAAAAGTTTATACCAACGCTTCAGCAGCTCTTTGTAGAGTTGGGCATAAATTTTGCATGCCACTCAGCAACATGTGAAGTCTTCACTTGCGGCAACTGCCTGGGATCCGTTTTTTTTTTTTGTTTGTCTTATTGTTGGTCCTTTTTTTTGTTGAGACATTGTCTTGGGAGAGCAAAAAAAAATGTACAATTTACCTGCTGTGATTTATTCAATCAACTTGTGCGTCGTGCCAACAGCTCAAGTTACTTTTATTATTTAGACATCGTTTTTTTGCTCATCTTCTCATTGTTGTTGCTGTTGTTGTTGAGCCTTATGCGAATTTAATGTCACTTGGCCTGGGCTAAGCAAACGTTGTTGCCACATTTAATCTGCATAATTTTTATGAATATCACAACAACAACAATAACAGCTGACTGTGGAAGCAACAATTAAGACACATTGCTGCTGCCACGGCGTAGCTTTTTATAATCTTGAATACATTTTGGGGCTGATTTATTTAATTGCTTCAAATGCACACACGCTGCGTATGCGTAATAAAATGTGTAATTACATATTAGTCTTTTAATAAGTAACTTGGGAAATTTTGCCAGCTGTTGCTTAACATTTGTTGTGTGGATTTGTTTGTTAATTTAAAAAACACTAAGTGATAAATAAAGTTAACAATTTATTTATATATAGTATAGAACAAAGTATTGCAATTGTAAGCTTCACACTATTTAAAATAATTTATTTTTGCTTCTAAGGCATATAATATACTCTCAACTTTTATTAAACTCATTTGCAATACTTAATAATCTAATAAAAATTGTTGATATAATTAAAATAATGTGGTTACAATTAATTCTGCTAATTTCTCGTTCTTACTAAAAAATATATTAAAAATTATTTGAAACTAATATACATAATTACTTTAAAAATGTTTACAATTAAAAATAATTTTTAAGAGTATAAAATAATGATTCAACAACGTTTTTGTAATATTTTCTTACCTAATAAAAATTGGTGATATAATTAAAATAATGTGATTACAATTAATTCCTCAAATTATTAGTTCTTACTGCAAGTTTAATTAAAAAATAATTTGAAACTAATATAAATATTTAGTTTTAAAATAATAACAATTGAAAATAATTTGAAACTAATATAAATATTTACATAAACTTAATTAAATGCTTGATATTTCAATTCGTTTAATTTCTTTTTTTCAATAAACTGCAGACAATTTTCAATAATTTAACAGTATAAAATGAAAATAATAATTCAACAACGTTTATGCAATATTTTCTCACCTAATAAATATTGATGAAATAATTAAAATAATGTGGTTACAATTAATTCTACAAATTCCTAGTTCTTACTGCAAGTTTAATTAAATAATAATTTGAAACTAATATAAATATTTACTTTTAAAATATTTAAAATTAAAAATAATACAAATATTTACATAAAAAAAAACTTTATTAAATGATTTATACTTCAATTCGTTTAGTTTCCTTATCTACAGACAATTTTCAATCAATTAACAGTAACAAAATGAAAATAATAATTCAACAATTTTTTTAATTAATATATGGAATTTTAGTGCATTTTATATACACTTTAAACTTAATTGGCGAATGTTTTATATTTTTATATTTAATTTAGCAAAAAAACTAAAATGATTTCACACTGTCTCACCTGTCGTATGCGCAATATTAATTAACGTGTCAGGCACACAGGAATTTCACATGCTTTTTCGCTATTTTATAGTTTGCCAGCAGCCAAAAATATTTGTAGAGCTTTATCTAAAAGCTAGTTTACAATCAAACTCGACAGGATTCAAGGCCCTTGAAACCACACTACTAGCCACTTACCCCGCTCCCCGTTATGCACCTACACAAACGCTGGCCTTGCAGTTTTGTAGCAAAGTTTTTAATTAATTACGCTGGCCATTTTTTGGCAAACGCCGGCGCAACCTTTAATTGCAAATGAACTAGGTTGCGGGGGGTGTAGGTTGGCTGCAGAATTTCCTGTATTGCAGTGCATTTTATATTGGCTTACTGGACCATGTCAACACGAGTCATTTGGAGAGATCTAACGACCATTCGAGGCACAGGAACAGTGAGCCAATCAGTAAGTCATTTGTATGCGTGTGGGGTGTGTGCTTTTAGTTGGCACTGTGGGTTGTGGGCCTGGTCAATGGGTTGTGTTCAACAGGGCAACAACAGTCACGCGCTTCTCTCACTTCATGCTTTTGCTAATTTATGCGGCACTGCAGCCACAGGCGACGGCCAAACAGCGTAAAGTTTGTCAACTGACACGGCAACAGGATCTGTAGGATGTAGTCAGACTCCTGTCTACTCCCATCTACTGCTCCCTGCAATCCTCTGACTCGTACCCATTTGCTTTTGTTCCCATTTAAACTTTGTCCGCTTCGATTTTTCAACTCTCACATTTGCTACACTTTGATGCTGTTACCGCTTTTCATTTCCCTCTCTAACATTCTAAGAACTAAAAGTTGGCATTTCCATATTTTTTTTTTATTCTTGTTATTCATTTTTTATTTGTTGCACAAAACAATTTGTCAAAGGACAAATAGCAAAAGTTGACACCGTTAGAGATAAATGCAAAATAATATTATGAATAGAAGAATTTAATACAATTTAGTCGGAATTTAAAGATGGAATTTATTAGCTTAAAATTGGCATAAATTGAATTTCTTATAAAAATATATAAATAATACAATTATTTGTCCCATAAAAAAAATATTTACTATAAATTATATGTTCCGTCAATCTAAATCATCATTTAGAATTTCTTTGCCATGTGATTCGGATTAAATTAAAAATACTTTAGTATGCTATTAGTTTTTTTAATCGATATACACAAGAATATTGAAAAAGGTTTGATTTATTTCTGCTCGTTTTTATTTAAACTTATTTCAAATTAGGCGGTATTTATAGATGGAATTTATTAGCATAAAATTGTCACAAATTGAATTTTTAATATAAAAAATAAATATTACAATTATAAGCCCCCTTTTAAAAAATTATTTATTAATAATTGAATTTTCTGTCTATCTCAATCAACATTTATAATATATTTTGAATAAAATAAAAATTATTTAAATAGGCCATTAGTTTTTTTATAGACTCGTTTTTATATACATTCATTTTAATATACACAAAAATATTAAAAAAAAATCTGATTTATTTCTGCTTTTTTTTATTTAAACTTATTTCAAATTAGTCGGAATTTAAAGATGGAATTTATTAGCATAAAATTGTCACAAAATGAATTTCTTATAAAAAAATAAATACTACAATTATTAGCCCCTTTTAAAAAATTATTTTTTATTAATTGAATTTTCTGTCTATCTCAATCATCACTTACAATATATTTTGGATAAAGTAAAAATTATTTAAAAACGTCAATATTTTTTTTTTTTTTTTAGTCTCATTTTGATATAGACAAAAATATTAGAAAAGTTTTGATTTATTTCTGCTCGTTATTATTTAAACTTATTTCAATTTAGTCACAATTTAAAGACGAAATTTATTAGCACCAAATTGTGACAAATTGAATTTCTTCAATAAAAAAATAAATACTACAATTATTTTATTTTTAAATAATTATTTATTATTAATTGAATTTTCTATCCATCTAAATCAT
Organism: Hirtodrosophila alboralis; assembly: GCA_035043045.1. NCBI lineage: Eukaryota > Metazoa > Arthropoda > Insecta > Diptera > Drosophilidae > Hirtodrosophila > Hirtodrosophila alboralis. Next base: position 90,368 of record JAWNNH010000214.1, on the reverse strand, counting down.
CATTTACAATATCTTTGCCATGTGATTCGGATAAAATAAAAAATACTTTAGTACGCTATTAGTTTTCCCAATAAACTCATTTTAATATACACAAAAATATTAAAAAAGTTTTTGATTTATTTCTGTTCGTGTTTTATTTAAACTCAATTCCAATCAGAAAATCAGTTTGTTACAAAGTTATTTGGTTGAAAACCCACTTTGGTTAGATTTGGAAAATGCCATGACAGAATCTAGCAAAAGTTCTAAACAATTGCCAGCATTTTCAGTAACTTTTTAATGCAATTTCCTTAAATATTTTCGCTTTGATTTTAGTTGACGCCTATGCACAAAAATAGTTCAACTTTTGGCTTCGAATCGATGGCTAAGTTGTTTGAGCCTTTTGCGGTTTTTATATGCGTTACCAAAGAGAGAAAAAGGGTATATTGGGATTTGTGGAAGCTCGTTTATTTGTAGTGGTTGTAGGATATAAAAAAAAAAATATTTCATATTGATATACAATTATCAGTTCTCTAATACCTATAGTTTATTTTATGCCTCTACAATCTCGTCTATTCCTGCATTTATTTGTCGAAAAACAGAGTATATAGCATTCGGCAGCTCACATGTTTTTTTTTTGTATTTTTTTTTTTTATTTTCTATACCACAGTTGTTAGCCAAAAGTTTTTGAAGCGCCAAATTGAGTTAAGTGTTTGAAGCTGTCTGGCTTGAACTCACACTAATTCAATTTGAGGTAAAACGTTAGACACTTTAAGTTTGTTTACCTCCCAAAACCCACCTACAGTAAACCTCAATTCCAACTCCCACTCAGCAGTTGCACATGCATATCATAGTACAATAACAATTAGCATTAACACACATTAATGAGGTCGCTCCAAGGATCGCCAGTTAATTTATCCATTGCGATTTGTTTACTACACACAACTTGGCTAAGATTTCGCTTGTGGCAAGTTGAAGGCAGTGGCAAAAACAAAAATAAAGGCAAAAGCGTGTTTGCCACATAAAACCAAGTAAACTTAATTAGGCTCACGATTGCAACAACTGAAAGCAGCATCAGCAACTGTTTGTTGTTGCTGTTGTGTATTAGAGATGGATATTCCTTTTTTTAAACACAAATTTTTAAATATTATGTTCATTAAAATATGTTTAAAGAAAAAACATATTTTTTAATTGAAATTATTTAAAAATGTATGTGTTGGCTATAAATTTGAAATTCAGGCAGGAAATACTTTCCTCTGTATTTTAATGCAACATCAGGCAATAATAAATATAGTTTATTATAATTTAAAAATATTTTATAAATTAAAATTTGCAAGTTAAAAAAACACGATGAAATTTTAACTATTTTCTGTTGCCAAAATTTAAATAGCATTTAAATAAAATTGTTCCCACAATTACTAAACAAAAGAACAAGGTATAAAACTCAAACCAAATCTTAATTATTACGTGTTTTTTATTATAATTAAAGTTTATCGAATTCTATTAAACTATACAAGGGTGAGTTTGCTGCTGTAAAACTAAAAAAAAAAAAAAACAATTATTTTATAAGAAAATTTGTTCATCAATTGGCAAGGAATATAATATATAATAATATAGGCTAAATAAAAAGAGCTTTTATCCCTTGAATTCAGAATTGATTCTGATTATTTTAAAAATTAAGTTAAGTAATTAAATTAAATTATAGAACTTTCGTATCTTTGACAGCCATAAGATTGTGATAAATGAATTGATTGCAGTAAAATAAATATCTGTGTCAAGTTACAGCAAAACTGCATTTAAACAAAAAGACTAAATATAAATAAATCAGACTGAACTATATATATGCCACTATATATATATATATATATGCCACTATATATATATATATATATATATATATATATATATACTTAGACACTTTATTCAATGCAAATACATACACTTATTGCCACTTGAATAGAACATACCTTAAGTTCTGTTTTCAATCGCCCAGCGCTTCCAAACAAAACATGCTAAAGTTTAAATTTTTCTTTTTAATTAAAGTACATTTAATTGTTGTCATTTAAGCAGAAGAAAGATTTAATGCTCAAGCTATAAGTATTATTAAAAAAAATATAAACAAAAAGCTTTCAAAATTCGGTATGCTATATTTTTGCCATATAAATATTTAACACAATTTATTCAATGCGTTCATATAATTCAATTCATAACAAAGCACATATGCAATAATTTAAAACATTTGTTTAGACATATTTATTAAAAGTTCCGTTTTTAGTTAATAATATTAAATATCGCATTTTCACGTGTCTGTAATGAAATTGTTCTCATCTCTATAGTAAGTTTATGCGGTTTACTTACAAGGCTTAAGGCGGCAGTTCAAATACTTTTGTTTATGGATTGTCCACAGTTAACGCACATGCGGGCCAAAATGCCTAACTGTAATTAACACACACACACACTTACACATTATGTGAAAAAAATTATTTCATTGTTTATGTGTGTGTGTGTGTGTGTGTATTGGCCAACTATAAAGTTTTGTTTAAGTACGACTAATTGTAGTTATGTGATCCCTAGGTAAACTTGTTTCTTGCATTATAAAGTAACTGAAATATTTACTTAAATGTACTATTATAATGTTTTTTAAATACTTGATTTCTTAAGAACCTTATAGCTATATTAGTTTTTTATATGGGATACCAATTTCGTAGCGGTTCGGTTTTTAAAGAGTTGAAAATCTAGGAAGAGCAGTTACTATGGAAATTTAAAAATATATATTTAAATATAATAAATGCTCATTCTAGATTTAAAACTCTCGTAACTTTATCAAAACTGAATCAATTTCTGTCCATGATTTAGTTCAAACAATGCCAAAATCTTTATTTTTTATAATAAAAACTATATTTATATAAATATCATGTATACGTATACCATTTCTACGGTTTTTCCTTTAAAAATAAATAAAAAAGTGCAGCAAATAAATGCTAGAAAATTAAAGGAAATCGTAGAATACTATATTACTATATATAGCATTATTTATTAATTTGCAAACTTAAAAATCCTTAAACTTCACTTTACTTTTTTCTAGCATTGCAATGTGCTGTAGTGTAGATTTTTGCAACGTTGCCATTAAATTTTGCTGCACATTTTAAATGTACTTATTAAAATTGCATTACACATGCAAACAAACCGTGCTTTTGGCCATTAAAATTGGCCTTGACTGCATTTAAGCAATTGCAGCCAATTGGCCTTGAATTAAGATTGAAAATGTATATCATGCTGATTATTGATTCTTCAGTTTGGCTTCTCTGCGAAGTTTTTGGGAAGATTGCCTTGTCAGCCACTTATACTACAATTGTTGGTTAATCACATTATGCGAACAATCTGCCTGTATTAAAGCTGGCCAAGACACTGTAGCGGATATTGAGTTGGCTCAATTGAAGCGGCCAGAAGCAATGCCAAAGCTTGTTAAACAAATAACTGCTTTGCTAGTCAATTAAGGCAACTGGGCACCAGGCTAAATATTTTATTATAAGCCTTACGTTTGTCTTGATTATGCGTCAAGTCACCGTATGGAAGGCGCATAACTAATTGAAAACTTGCTAAACTTTTGCTCATTAATAATAAGCCAGAAAAGAGAACAAGAGACAGGAAATAAGTGGAAGAAGCCTTTTTATCAATAGTCTACAACTAGAAGATACTCCGTCTAAGGAAGTCTAATACATATTTACATAAAACACACAAAGAAACGTTTTGTTGGCTAAAATTTGTATGCAGTCATTTGAATATTGTATGTAGATACTTAAAATGTATATAGAAATACAACATAACATAATTTTAACATTTTATGTTAGCATAACAGTAACATAACATTAATAAATGCAGCCGTTTTCCAGATTCTTTTATCTAAACAATATTTTTGTCATAGTCATAATTTTTGCGGAATTGCTTTAAATGAGAGAAATTATATAATACAAATAATATTTAAAATTAAAAAAAATATTCATAGTTTATTATATACATACTTCCGTGCAGTTTAAAGGAAAACCTGAATATTGTACGTAGATACTTAAAATATATATAGAAATACAACATAACATAATATTAATATAATATTAACATAACATTAATAAATGCAGCCGTTTTTCAAATTCCTTTACCGAAACAATATTTTTTTATAAGTTATACTTTTTGCGGAATTACTTTGAATGCGAGAAATTATATAATATAAATAATATTTAAAATTAAAAAAAATATTCATAGTTTATTATATACATACTTCCGTGCAGTTTAAAGGAAATTCTGCAGACAATTGAATATTGTACGTAGATACTTAAAATGTTAATAGAAATACAACATAACATAGTATTAACATATTATGTTAACTTAACATTAACATAACAGTAATAAATGCAGGCCTTTTCCAGATTTCTTTACCGAAGCAATATTTTTTTCTAAATCATAGTTTTTGCGGAATTGCTTTGAATGGGAGAAATTATATAATATATAAATAATATTAAAAATTAAAAAAAATATTTATAGTTTATTATATACATACTTCCGTTCAGTACAAAGCAAAACCCGTATCGCAGGCTTTTTTGGGTAATTAATAAGAATATATAATTGCAAATAGATCTGATATACATAATATAATTGCATAGACGTTTATATATATATTTACCATTAAAATATAATACCTTTTTTAATTAATTTGATGACTACAGGGTATAAACACACTCTTGCCATTGTTAGCCAAGGAGTCAAGTTGAACCGCCTCTTGCCATTCCGGCTTGATTTGTTGGAAATGATTTAATTACTTATTGCAAAGCGTTCAAAAGCTATTATTAAGTTGAATGCCCGCCGGCCGCACTAAACACGCGTATTAGATTAATGTTGTGATTACAAGAGCAGGCCAGGACCTGCCCCTGCCTTTAGTTACTGCTACGCCACCATTTTGATAAGCTGTTAACTGGTTTCTGAAGCGTTAACGAGTCTCGAGTTGCTTATTGCATACTTTTCCATTTTGTAGGGTTTCCGCTACCGTAAAGTGCAGTCGAGGGACAAAAATGTTGGCTGGCAGCCTGGCATTGAATTATGCATAATTCGTTGCATAGTGCAAATGAAAATGACGGCGATGGCAACACTGGCAATTTATTCATTTAATATAAAAGGCAGAAATGCAAAAGGAAAATCTTATGAAAAGTTTGCCGGGATTGAAAACTCGACTGCTGTTGATTGGCATCTACAAATGTCAATGATTAATGAAGCCCTTGAATATGATGACAACATCTTTTTAATGAGAAACATAAGTAGATAATATTCAATCTTGAAACATGGTTTTTTTTGAAAAGAAATGAGTACAAGTTAAATATTTAATTTTATATTGAGGCTATTTATAGACAGGCATTGTGTACAATTTTAAACATTGTTTATACAAATGTATTAAACATTATTTCGCTTCTTAAGTTTGCAGACAATCGAGTCATAATATTTACATGCGAAAAGCATAAAAATTAATAAGGCATGAAATAACTTTGCTTGTCGAAAAATATTCATGTCGAGAATTAAGAATTTTTTAAGTAAAATTTCATAGAAAAAATGTCTTACAAAATTTGAACAAAGCATAAAAAATAGAGAGATATAAATACATATATTTACACAGAATGAAAAAATCATTAAATGTTGCCAACAGAGAGCCTAAACTTAATAAAAATTTTTCCAAAGTTGTATATACTTATGTACAATTATAATAATTGCTGAAAGTAAATTTGTTAAATTTTAATATATTTTTATAAATATTTTCGAACTTGGCTTAATAGCAGGGTAACAGCCAAAAACATAAGGGTGACGTCACCTTAACAGAATAACAATGATTACAGTAATTTAACAGCAAATTAACAGCAGCAGGTTATGATTAATCCTGATTAGAAAAATAGCTTCCATTTGGCCAAATCCTTGCAGATTTTTAAAATTTTAGGTGCATTAGGATCGCAAGGAGCTACTCGATCGATTGGGGGAGTCAAAAAAAAAATGATGAAAGCAAAAAGTCTTCAAAAACATGCCGAAAACACAAAATTCTCAATATCTCCGAGACTACAAGGACAATTTTAATGTCCTCTAGCCAACTTATAGTCTTCGTGAAGACAATTTGTTTGCCACAGGGCTCGTCAGAATACTTAAGGACACGGTTAAGATATTAGCGTTTTTCTCTATACAAAAAAGTCCATATTTTTTATCTTCTGAAAAGACGTTCATCTCTTGGAATTCATTTCCTGGTTTCGCCAAACAATGACTAAATTCTGGCCAAAGGACAACAGAATCGTTCTTGAAATAGCGAAGTTATGGTCATTTTAGTGATTTTAGGATTGATCACAACCTGCTGCTGTTAATTTGCTGTTAAACCACTGTAATCATTGTTATTCTGTTAGAGTGACGTCACCCCTATGTTACTCGGCTGTTACTCTGCTATTAGCCCGGAAATTTCATTTCTATGGTCGCCAAAGTCGCTAAATTAAATATTAAATCAAATTTTAAACAGTTCACTCTGTAAATTTACATTTTCATATACATAAATATTTTCTAAATAAATGTAATATGCAATTTGTTAAAAATTAATATTGTTTGTGTAAATAAAATTGTCGTAACTCGTTCATGGAACTTATGAAATATAATTTGTATTGTTGCCATTGCCAGACAATGTTACACTGTCCATAACCAATCTATCTAACTCTGGCAAAGAAACTTTACAGTATTTGCTCAATTTTCTGATTACTTTTAATTTGCGAGGCATTTGCAACACACTTTGTCCAGTTTGCCTGGTCCAATGCAATTTAATCAATTTGGTTACGTATACGCAACGTATTTCGTATTAGAAAAGTTAGGAAAGCACTTTGCTTGCTGGGCCGGCAAATTTGCGTCAGGAGTGGCTAAACGAAGCCCTCAACAAAAGTGAATTATTGTGCAAGTTTGAACTAATTCAATTAACGACGAAGAAAATGTAACAAATATTACATTTTTAATTGGAAAATTGCAATCAACGACGTTGCAGGAGTTCAGGGACAGATACCAGAGCACACCTGAGGTCAAGTTTGATTTTGATTACCTGCGCTCCACGCGACACAACGGATATTCCCTAAGCTTCAATGATATGTTGCCCTTCACCTGCAGCTGCTCCAATTGCGCATCGGTGACAATGCGATACCTACGAAAGATCTTGGCCAACAGCAGCTTCATCAGCAATTGAGCATATCGATAGCCGATGCACATGCGCAATCCTTTGGTAAATGGCACAAAGGCAAAGGCATGACGATTTCCCGCCTCCGGTCCAAAATGCGCATCCGGATTGTAGCTTTTGGCCAATGCACCCCAAACCCGTACATCCCGCTGCATATTGTAGATATCGATGCCAATTTGAGTGCCGCGTGGTATCAGAAATTCGCCATCATCACGTCGCAGCTGCAAATCCTGTCCAACACGACGTAGCACCATAGGAACGGGCGCAAACAGACGCATTGACTCATTAATGACCATATCCGTATAGCTGAGGCGTTCCAACTGTTCCATGCTAATGTCACCATCTTCTGGCAGCTCGGCACAAAGTTCCTCGTGTAGTTTTTCCTGATATTCTGGATGCATGGCCAGGCACAATATGGTAAAGTACAAGGCTGTGGAGGTAGTCTCGAAGGTCTAGGGTAGATGCAATTGAGGAGAATTAATTGAGGAGAATTAATTGTCTGTAATATAAATATGTATATGGCAGGTCATGGAATTATTATTGTATTGGAGGAAACTGAGTTCTCCCATCAATCCTATTTCTTAAATAAATGTAAGAATTTTCCTTGGGCTGAGGGTTTTGTATAAAGCCTACTTCTGATTTTTGAGGGCAGAAGAGTCTGTGAAATGACTACTTGTCTAGATAATAGAATCTACATGTTCCACTACTGATGACAACTATTTTATTAAGGTCATTTTACAGCCTATAAAATGCCCGTAATTATCCTGAGCGAACTTCATTCAATCTTAAATCTCTTTCAATTATAGCTTCCTTGAATTGTCTAAAACCTGGTGTGCTATTTCAGCTAAAATCTCTCAATTGCCTCTGCTAACAGCAGCTAACAATAATTTAAATCAATAAACTAATAGCATTTAAAAATAACATAAATATTTAAAATCACAATAAAACATAAACAAACTACAATTTATTTAGTTAAAAATACTATAAGTTAAAATTTGTTAGAAATCAATCCTAATATATTTAAATAAGAAAATGCTTTATGGTATATTTTTTTAAAATTTTCCCCACACTGAAATGCAATATTGTAGTATTAATTATGTTAATATTTAATAGTTTTATGAAGAAGTTAAGGCCTGTACTCTTTATAGTCAATATATTATTACACCACTTGTAAATCCTAATTAAAACATTTAAGTAAATAAAAATGAATTGAATTGAAAAAAAATAAGAAAATATATTCTTAATATACTTATTTTAACTATCCTAAGCTAAGTATTTCTTAACATCTTAATTTCCCACTATATATATATACATATATATTATTGCTTTACTTACCGCTGCAATAATTACATTCGCCTCATCTCGCACATCCTGCCAGCTCATTTGCTGTCCACGTTCCACGTGCTCCCGCACCTGTTCAATGAATATAGACTTTGACTTGATTCGTTGCTGTTGTTGTTGTTGCTCATGATGATGCTGCTGCTGCTCCAGCTGCTTGTTCGCAACAGAATCCTCAACGCCCACAACAGAGACGGCGGGCTGTAGCAGCTATATATGTAGAAGGTCGAGGAAGGAGGATAGGAGGAAAATGAATGTAGCAAGTCATGAACAGGAAACAGGATAGTCAACGCCCACCTACCTGCTCCACAAACCCAAACAACACACCGACGACCTTCTGCTGACGGTCAAAAAGTCGCGACCATCGATAGATGAGCTCCGGATAGAGCCAAGGTGATAGCATACGCTTTACACACACTTCCGTTATCCTGCGAACGAGACGTACAACCTAAAATGTTCAGATGAAATTGTGGGCAAATGGTAACACCATAGAAATTTGCATATTCCCCCCCCCCCCCCCATTCCCTCTCCCTCTATACCGCAAGCCTCTAAGAGCTACACACACAAAAGCCAACTCTTGTCGCAATGTATTATCCATGGCTGAATGGCTAGAGAGCCTGATTGTAAGAGAAGCAGGATTGTAATTAGCTAATAGGTAAAAACAAAGTGGGTGTTGTGCGGCTAACGATGGCATCTCCTGGCCCTGTTTCCAAGCGTCAAACCAAAAAAAGATTACTAACTTTATCCAAATTTGGGTTTGGGTTTCATGTAAAAAGATTTTGAAATGTTTGCAAGCAAGCTAAAGATTCATTGAAATTCAAACAACAACAAAAAAATTGGCTTTAAATAGTAAAATATTTAAAATTACTAATTACTAAACGTAGTTATTACAAAACTTAGATTAAAAGTGCTATGGCTAAGCTATAATAATTATTTCAAGTGTTTTGTCTTCAGATAGAATGATATTTTTGTCGAGAATTTTGGTCTTATTTTATTCACGGATTAATTAAAAACTACGTTCTGTTATTAAGAACGTTTTGATCAAGTATTTTTAATTTTTTTAAAAATTTAATAATAATTTAAATTCAAGATAATCCCGCCTGATTAAAAATTATTACGTTAGTTTTTTATTATAATTGTGTAGCCATTTTATTTGTTCTTATTATGAAAACATTTTATTTATTTCTGAAAGGCCTTTTTTGCACTTACTTAATTTTATATCACAATATTAAATTTCAAAGAGATTTTATTATTGTTTATTACATTGTTGTATAGAGAAATTATTATGCCTTATATTCTGACTGCTAAATTCAACTGGGAATTTCTGTATTATAACACTAATGTGCAACTAAACTGGCCTATAAGTATGCAACACATCTCAAACCCTTTCAGTAGGATATTATAATATAATTTCTTATATTCGTATGATGTAAGGTTATTTTCTCAGGGTATAAATCGAATACCAGTATTCTTATTGTTTAAAAACGAAAACTTTAGTGAAAAATATAATTAAGGAAAATTTATTTTTGTTTCTTTTGGAACGTATTCTTTCCCTAAGTGTGCAGGGATAGATTTTATACAATAAACCGAATTATATTATATATATAATCAACTTTATATATATAATCAACTTTCCAGTTTAAGTAGAATTCATGAAATAAATTAATTTCGAGAAATAATCCTCAAAATATATAATAGTTTTTTTACAGGAACTTACCCATTATAAGCCTCAAATATTGCCATTGAACCATTATGTTGAAAATTCATTTTCTTGCCCATAGTTGTCTCTGTTTTAAAGCAATATATATTTATAATAAACGTGATAATGATATAAACCTTAATAACCATTGATTACTTACGACAAGCAGCCTCTAGGACAATTTTCTTTAAAATTTGATAGATTTCCAGACTTCTACCACGCTGAACGCCCTCAAAATCCAGCTTATCCAACAAAACCTCTGCCTCTGCATTAAAAATGGGCAAAAAATTGCACAAAATCTGACGGCCAAAGGCGGGATTGATAAGACGTCGATGTTTTTGCCAACGTGGAGCTGATCTCAGATCAAGCATAATCTGTATTATAGGAAATGTGAATCATCATATCATAATACTTACAGCTCGATGTGAAGAGTCCATCGCCAATGGCGGAGCTCATGAAACGATAAAAGTCACCCTTGTTGGTGCAGTGAGTCGAATTAAATATTTGCTCCACAGTTTGTGGGTCGTTAACGTAAAGGAAACAATTCGTGCCCATCCAGGAGATGAATGGAGCTTTGTACTTATAGGATAGACCATCCATGTACTGTAGAAAGGCTACAAACCCGAATCAATTGCAATTTGTACTATGTTATATATATGTAGTATTTTCCGAGCACTTACTTTGCGGATTCATCATTTGCAGTCCCATGCCAATGAAGGGCCAACCCACGGGTCCTCTCAGCTGCCAGGCAGCCTTATAATAGTGCCGTCGATTCCATAGAAAATATATCCATAATAGGACCAGCCAGCTGGCGAGTATAATGCAGGCCAGCATGTCGTTGAACTGCAACGAGCTCCAAAATCAAAATAAATAGTTAAGTGCACAACGTTCAAAGTAATACTGAACCCCGTGCCACTCAACAAACAGATTCCAACCCAGGTCTTTCCATTGAGTTTTCTATATGTAGTCGAGATTACGCATTTTGTGGCTTTAATGTGACACTGTCGATGCCGGCCACGTTTTGGGATTCACACTAATGGACCTATTACCATGCGAATCGTGTCCAATAGCAAATTATGCGAGAGTCAATAACTAATATGCAATAGGCATATTTGAACCCGATAAACATAGGACGGCGTTTCGGACTTGAAAATACACTTTTTTTTTTTGATTGTGAATCGGCAGATATAAAGAAATTTATAGTTTTGTGGTAATCAAAATGATTTAAGCTCAACAAACAAATCAATGAAAAGAAAGTCAATAGTTTAGAATTTGTGCATTACCAAACTGAAAATAAATCATTTCTACATCCTAACAAGGTTGTGCATTCTAAAATATATATTCATAGTATTGAGATTTTAGCCAAAAAGAGGAATTCTCCCTAATACACTTTTTTTTGATTGTGAATCGGCAGATATAAAGAAATTTATACATATGTGGTAAACAAATTTAATCAGATTTAAGCTTAGAATTTGTGCATTATTAAACAGGAATTAAATCATTTCCACATCCAAACAAGGTTCTGCATTCTAAAATATATATTGATAGTATTGAGATTTTAGCCAAGAAGGAACATTCCCTTTAATTTTCTAGGATGCGCAGTTAAGTTGGTATTTTTAATACTTAGTAGCGAGTTTAAGTTTTAGAACTAAATTGATAACATTTAAGCACTATCTTTTGCATTCTAAAATATATATTGATAGTATAGAGATTTTAGCCAAGAAGGAGAATTTCCCTAATACACTTTTTTTTGATTGTGAATCGGCAGATATAAAGAAATTTATAGCTATGTTGTAAACAAATTTAATCGGATTTAAGCTCAACAAAAAATATAATGAAAAAAAAGCTAAAAATATAGAATTTGTGCATTATCAAAAAGGAAAATTATTTCTACATCTGCATTCTAAAATATATATTGATAGTATTAAAATTTTAGCCAAGAAGGAACATTCCCTTTAATTTTCTAGGATGCGCAGTTAAGTTGGTATTTTTAATACTTAGCAGCGCCTTTAAGTTTTAAAACTAAATTGATAATATTTAAGCACTATCTTTTTCAAAATTAACTTCTCTATTTAAACGCCTTCGTCTTCAAACTTATCCCCAAAACCAATAAGCCACAAACTGTCTGTAGTAGGGCATACATATGTATATATAAATAACTCGCATATTGTATGTTATGAGCTGATTTTGATTTAGTAATTGGTTAATTATTGGGCCAATAAGCACGACATCATACTGTAAATAGAATTATGAGTATAATTTTTGAATGGATGTCAAGTATGATTGAAACATCAGTCCACTTGACATAGTAAAAGTTGAGATACTTGTTGCTGCTGCTGCTGTGGAGTTTTTAAATATATTATTTATTCACTATTCATTTGTTGCTTTATACAAATTCTTCAAGTTACTTTTAACAATATAATTTTACTTTTTCCGTGCGTGCACGTATTTCATACCTTTTGTTTTTCTCTTTAATTATTTAAATATTTTTTAATTAATATAAATATTTGTGGTGTTTAGTTTTCACATTATTTGGATTTTTGTTGTCCTAATTTTCTTTAAGGGGGAGGGGTTAGAGAGAGAGAGTTATACATATATAAGCTGCGGTTTTTTTTGAGTTTTTTTTTTTAGTCAATATACTACTTAGTTGCTTTGCTTAAACTTAGGACAGTGCACAATAATGGCTTATCAAAGCAAAATAAATTGCCAGATTCCTTCTGATTCTGTCTCTTAACTTGTTCTATAGCAATGTCTGCTCGTAGGACTGATACATAGTATAATATGCACTTTATATATATATATATATATATATATATATATATCAAGGCTCTCTTAATTCCTAGGCACACACTATGAGTATGCTGGCATTAAGGATAAGCTAAGTATTTTTATGTTTATGTTTAAAAAGATTGCGAATGTTTTATGGACGTTGCGTTTTCACTATCGAGTTCATTTTTTGTGGTAAGCTTCTGGTATATGTTTATGCAAGTTGAGATTCTTTTTTTATTTGAAAAAGGCCATAGTATCATTGGAAGCCAATTAGAAGGTGAGTGCTCTTCCTTTTTTTTATTATACTTAGTATATTGAATAGTTTTTTTTTTATTTTTTTTTGCCTAGAAATTGGGCGACTTTGACTACTTGACCTGACTTGCAGTTAGATATTTGACTCGTATAGTGTATGTATATATGTAAATCGTACTATATATATATATGCTACTAATTATGTACTTTTGTTGTTGTAGTATGCCTATATACACATTACATACGTCTAAACATTTGTTTATTTGTTTTAAAAAATTATACACCTTTTATTGTCAAAAAATATGACGACTCGCGACGATTCAACGATTGCATTTGCCTTTTGCATTTGTTTTATTTTTAGTTATACAATATGCTTAATAATTGCAATTGTTCTACTTGTAGTTTACTTTTACATATATATGTATATATATATTTCAAAATGGTTTGTATTTAGTTAAATTTTCTTGTTTGATTGGGTTAGGGAGCGGGGCATTTGCACAACAATGCATTGATTACGTTTATAATTATTAAGTAAAATACATTTTACTTTTTATGGCATTGCCATTTATTATTTTTTATGTATTTTTTTATTTATTTTTTAATTTTCATTTCTTAAAAACTTTACATCATTTCATTTACATTTTATACCCTTGCTAAGTTGTCTATTTGAAACTAAGAAACCAACGTTTGTTATATAAATTTCCATGTCTCAAAAGCTCTTTAATTTTATCAAATTCGTAGATCATATCATATGAATTTAATTGAATATAATGAACTTAAATATTCGGGATTAAAACGTTATTATATAGAAATTTAAATTGAGATCAAATTTCTTTATTAACACGCTGATAGTAGCGTCATATGTTTAGGGGAAACCATGCAATTGAATACTCTACAATGTAATTGCGAACTTCTATTATTTTTTATTAAAAATTGCAAATTTGAAAATAATATGAGTATTGCTTTTTCAATTAATTGTCGCCGATCGTTTGCCGAACTACTTCAAGACTCCGGTTCTCTTCAAAAATATTCAGAAGCGATTCAAATTATTGCGAGTCTTTTAAAAATTTATTAACATTATTGATTTTTCTCGAGTTTTTAATGTTGTTAAACGAGAAAAGTCATGTTTCAAGAATCTGAGAAACCATCTTTAAAAAGCACAGGGTATTTGCATTTGTTTGAGTCGTAAAAAGTTTGCAGATATGTGTTCATTAAATTGCTTTGAGTTTTAACCGCAATAATTTGTTTCGCAAGGGTATAAAAGTTTCGGCTAGCCGAAGTTTTCAATATTTCAATATACATAATGTAGTATTTGTCTTATGCCAAAGCAAAATTGCATTGCATTTTATGGCGCTTATTAAAAAAATACTTCCAATTTTTTTTTATTATTATTATATTTCAATTATGCTGGTTGTTTATATGTGGGGCTTAACGTTTAACACGTTTCAATATGCATTTATTATATGCTAATTTATTTTTGTTTGTATTTTTTTCTGCTAGGCAACAAAATGAAAAGAAAATTATATTATATTTCATTATTAATCAATACGCTCGCTTTGGGCGTACAAAGTTTTAATTAAATATAATATTTGGACGCTGAGTGGCCTGTGTTGCTATAGTTTTTGTTGTTGCATTTATTTTCTCATTTTTATAATGCATATTGTATAAATATATATGTATGTATATGTATACAAAATAAACTTTGCTTTTGCTTTCACATTGGCGCTTGCATAAATATTAATCAAAAAGACATTGGCAAGGATTTTTTTTTTTCAATTTCTTTTTTTTTTTTTTTTTTGAGACGGGAATATAGACGGTGCAATTGCTTGTGTGTGTGTGTGTGGTGTGGGGAAGCGTGGCATGGCCAGGTGTATAAGCATGGTTGTGTGTATGTGTGTGTGTGTGTGTATGTGTAAGCTTGGCTAAGGAATTCTACATTATCTAACTGCCTCTTATTTTTTAAATTTAATTAACTTTATATTTTTATTGTGATTTTCTGGCATGTTCCCATTTCCGATTCCGATCAGAACATTCACATTTGAAACTGTTGTGTTCTGAATCGGCTTAAAAAATTTAAAAAAAACCTCATAAAACAATGAAAAGTTCTCGGAAATGGCAACTGGCCTATTTTATGTTTGAATATTTAATTAATTTTGCTTTAATTTGCGGTTTATATAATTATTTTTTTTTATACTTAGGCACAATACATTTATTTTGCTTATTCATTTGTTGTTTATTCTTCACATGCTGCAACTGTTTTTTTTTTTTGCTAAATATTTTTTAATGGCTTACGAACTAAATACTACGCATAAAAACGTGTGTAGCTGTGTGTGTGTTGATATATATATATATTGATTATTTTTGTTGTATATTATTAGATTAATTTTTATATTGTTTTGCATTAATTTCTTCTACAATTTTAAAAATGCAGCCACTTGGCAAATATTTAAAGCTTTTCACTTAACTTTTATATGCAAATGAAATTTATAAATTGTGAACAAAAAATATTAATTAAATTTTATGCAAAACTAATAATAATCATAATTATTTAATTGTTTATAATAATATTGTGTAGTTATATAATTGTTTATGGCTATTTAAATTGGTGTTTTTTTAGTTAACATTTCCATTTTATTTGTGTGTAAATTGGTACAAATATTGCTTCAAAATTTTCATATTATAGTTTTCCTTGTTGATTTCATTAACAATAATAAACAAACCCATCAATTTCAAATGCTAGCTGTCTAACTTATAAGAAAAGGCATTAATTTATGTATTTCTATACCGTTTACAGAAATCATAAAACCATTTTTTTTTTCTTTTTTTTTTCCTTACACACTTTTTTCGCGCAAAACTTACAGTTTTCACAAATACAAAAATTATATACGCTCTTTACAAATTTTTGTTTTCTTGCTTTTTTTTTAGCTTAATTGCTGTTGCTTTTTGTATTTTTTTTACTTTAACAAAATACGCGCTACGTTTACTACGAATGCTACAAAGTAGACAACAATTTGTATTTTGTTTTTTTTTGTTTAGTTTGCTTTTGTTGTTTACTGCATTTTTCTTAGTTAATTTATGACTTGCTTTTCAGTTGAACTCTATTTAGATTAACTTTCAGCGGGCTGATTGGTTGTAAACTGCGTGATGCCATCGCTTTCCATGGACTCAAGCACATCGGCCACATAGGCGGCCACATCGGTGTGACTATTCTCACCCCTGCGTATAAATGGCATCTGGAGCAGGCGGCTATATTTGGGCCTATCGCTCTCCTTCTTGATGAGGCTGTGTGCAGTAAAAAGTATATTAATATTGTGCTTTAGCTAATTAATTAACATCTTACCAAGTATTGACAAACTCGACAAATTCTTTCGAGAATTCCATGCCATTGTAGGATGTGTGCAAACGTGGCGGATCACCTTGCACAACCTGCACAAAAAGTTATTGAAAATTTATTAAAAAATTACTGAAAATTATATTAAAACTTTAATGCTTACCTGACACAGCTGCTCAAAAACAGAATCCCACTTGCGATAGGGGAATGTGCCGGTGGCCACCTCCATCAGGGTTATGCCCAGTGACCAAACATCGCTGCGTACATCGTAGCCCTTGGCGCGTTCCGGATCAATGCGTTCCGGCTATTAAGTCATGATTTGGTACAAATTAGAGCTAATATTTAAATGAAATCATAATTGAGAACTTACCGCCATATAGGGTCTGCAACCCGCATCCTTGGTCTTGGCTATTGAATCAACCAGCTGTCCAGAGATGCCAAAATCACACAGTTTAATGTCACCGCGTCTATGCAACAGAATGTTGCTCGGCTTAACATCACGATGTATTATCTTGAGCTCCTCCTTCAAATAGTTGAGGGCATTGACTGTGGCCACCGTGATCTTGGCCAGTATAGATTCGGGTATATGGCGCTGCTTTTTCTCGAATATGTATTTGTAGAACTTGTCCAACGATGTGTCCATTAGCTCCATGCATATCCAGCAGTCGCCTTCCTTAAAGAGCGCCCCATAAAACTGCACAATGTAAATGCATTCATTTGATTTCATCACCACCTCGAGATCCATGAGCAATTGTTTCTGTTCCTTTTCATCAACAGTGGAGCGTATACGCTTCACAGCCATTACTTTATCCAGTTTCTTGAATATCATCTTATTAACCGCACCAAATGCACCACGACCAATCTCCCCCAAATCCTCGAGATCATCTGAAGTGAAATGATGTGTGTTGGCGGGGCCTTCGCCAAACTGTAGCTTGCCGCATGCCTGCTGCCTTATGCGCTCCCGATGACGATCCGTGGCTGTGTTGCCAACACTGGTGCTGCTGCTGGTGTTGCTGCTAACAGTGCTGCTGCTGGCGGGCACCGGCACAGCTGGCACAAAGCTGGGCTGAGCACCAAAACGTAACGCCACATTATTCTGTTGCGAGGAGGAACTTGAGCCTGACGATGTAGATCCCGACGACGTAGATGACGTTGACGATGGCGGATGTCGTATGCTCAAATTATTCAAAGTAAGCTGATCCGGTGGTATGCGCGATCTACTCGGTCCAGCTATGTTTTCATATTGGATAAGATAAATAAATGAAAAATGGTTATTTATGACCTACGGCTTATCAACTGCATTGCGCTCAAGTAATGCGTCAGTGCTGCAAATTTGAGTATATAGTAGAGTTGCGATTTCTGGTTCAGTTTAAAGAATAGGTTAATTGTTCATTTTAGACACTAGAGCTTAATTAAAAATGCTTAAAAGGGGCACGACAACATTTATAATCGACATTAAATGTTCTTTCGTTTTCTTATTGTCGGCATTACGCTAAAAAACTTAAATAATCCAATTGTTAGCTCCAACAAACAACTGAACGACTAATGAACAGTTTTATAAAGTACTGAACTGGTTTAGCTGTTCAATTGAACTTATTCTGAACGAAATGACGCAGCTCCAATTGTAAGTATGTGTGTGTGTGTGTGTGTGCGTGGGCAGATTTAAGCAAATTACTCACTTGCAAACAAATTCTTCGGTCTTTCTGCCATTGTGTATGCCTTGCGCTGCTTGCGCTAACAAATTTATTATTAATAATGCTTTATATACGTTTTTTTGATAGTTTTCAGGTGGGCGCCGCGCCCCAATACACGTCGCTCAAGGGGCGCCGAAATTATTTTCGCAGCGAAAATTGATTAAGTTTACCAAACCATAACCGCACGCCGACCGTTGTTTGGCTAGTTGAGTGCACAGCTCAATTATTTGTTAAACTTATGTGTGCACATTTATGCGCTTTTCGTTTTAACACTTTTGTTTTACATAAAAATAGTCTAAAACATTAAAAAGGCAATGCAACAAAATATGCAGTGTGACAGTACCTGGTACATTTTAAAATACCAGATTGCTGGAGAATACTGCTACAGTAATGTTAAGTGTGGAGTGAATTAATGTATATGTTAAGTTGGAAGGAGGAGTTATTCTGTTAGTTAATATGGCAATTTGCCGGGCTGCTTGGAAACATATGTCGTAATTTTGTTTGTTGTTCAATTCAATAAATCCAATTGAGTTTTCTTTTCTAGGAATCTGAATTTCAACAGACAAAATAACGATACAAAACGCAATATATCAAGTAAATTAATAAATTGTATATCACATAATCATGTCCAGCAACATTGCGCGCAGCAGCTATAAGCTTTTTATTGGCAATTTGCCCTGGACGATTGGCAGTCTGGAGTTGAAGACATATTTCTCACGTTTTGGCCATGTAGCCAATGCCGAGGTGGTCTTCGACAAGCAATTGGGAATGTCCAAATACTACGGCTTTGTGATGTTTAGCCAACGCGATGCCTACAACAGTGCCAGTAACCAGAACACACACTTATTGGAAGGACGTGTGCTTAACGTACAACGGGCCAATGAATAGTTTATGAAGCCAAATATATAATTATATACACCCAATTTTTATTGTTTAAAACCAAGAGATCTGACGTACATTAATTTGTGGGTAAATATTGTTTATAGCTGGAGCCGACAGCTTCCCGTACATTGGTAAAACCGCGATGGCTAAGTTCTGTAGAGAGCTCCTCCTTAATGCGATCAATTAACCCAGGGCCCTCATAAACGAGCGCTGTGTAGATTTGCACATAGGAAGCACCAGCTTCAATTTTCTCGAATGCATCACGACCAGAAGCAACCCCACCCACACCTATGATCGGAATATTGCCCTTGGTTAGCGAGTACATCTGGGCAACCAGTCTGGTGGAGCGTTCACGAAGTGGTTCGCCACTTAAGCCGCCATTCTCGATGGCCAACTTGGGATCAGTGATATTGTCACGCGATATTGTTGTATTGGAGACAATTAGGCCATCGACACGGCATTTTTTCGTGTTTATGACCGATACAATGTCTTTTAGGTCGGCCAGCTCCAAATCTGGTGATAATTTTAACAAAATGGGCACCTTTTGGTTCTCCTTGAGTTCAGCACGCGCATTAATGACAGCCTCCAGGAGTTCGCTTAGATTCTTCTTGCTTTGCAAATCCCGCAGGCCCTTTGTATTGGGACTGCTGACATTCACAACGAGATAGTCCGCAATCGGACCAAATGTCTTCACACCCGATACGTAATCTCTTATAGGTGTTTCAGTGTCACGATTGCGTCCCAGATTAACGCCTACAACAGCATTAAAGTCCTCACGTTCACGCACTTCGCGCAGTCGCTCTACTACAATCTGATGGCCATCGCTATTAAAGCCATAGCGATTAATGATGGCCCGATCGCCGGGCAAACGAAATACACGCGGCTTGGGATTGCCCTCCTGCGCCAGTGGCGTCACACTGCCAATCTCAATAAATCCGAAACCCAAATCTTTTAGGCCACAAACAGCTTCGCCATTTTTATCAAAACCGGCGGCAATGCCGATGGGATTGCTTATAAGGCGGCCAAAGAATGGAATGTGTAAATTAAGATCGTCCATGTAATTCGACACAGGACAAAGGCGATATTTACACGCTAACACGGCCAAATTGTGGCTGGTTTCGGCTGGCAGAAGGCGCACGGCGGGCATAACAAATGTTCGGAATAGTTCCGCCTGGTTATTGTAGGCCGTCAAACCCAAGTATAGAGCTGAGGCACCCACTGTTACGATGCCCAGGGAGCGTAGGCGGCTCTGTGAAATGAATTACATTCATTAATTATGCCTTTTATTAAATTCAAAAATTATAGCTTACAATTTTTTGCGTCTTTTGCAACACCATGTTTTTAGTTTTGTGAATTGTGGTTCAAATATATATAGTAATATTACAAGTGGTTGATTGCATATAAATATATTGAAAAATTTGAGCTATTGCTTAATATAGTTTGTCATTCGAAGTTGTTTTTTAAAAATATTTATATTCGAAGTATTTTATTTAATATGAGTTTGACGTTCACCCCTGCGCTTATTCAGATTCAGAACTGGTTACAAAAATCAGCTGTGAGTGAGATCCGAACTAGTTCTGTTGCGAACTATTCAACATTAATGGTGATTCAGTTTTTTTGTTATTGCATTTTGGCCATTGCACACATGCAGCATAAATAACAATTTGAACAAAAATAAATATGAAGGGAGGTACATTTCGCAACACACAATGGGATCCAACACTGCTGACGTCACAAATTTTATCGATGCAATTCTGCGTATACTTCTCGCTTGGACTACTCATCTTTATAGCCAACAAGTTGGCTGGTGACAATTATACACTAGATCACATATTTGAGTATCATGTAAGTTAATTGTTCAGCTAAAATTACCATTACCAAACCAATAATATGGTCTATTTGTAGGAAATACATATATACGATCTGGGAGGTCGTCTTGTCATCTGCGCCTTTCTGTTAAATGCGTTTGTCGCTTCGCTGGCATTGTGGTGCATTGTGCGTCGCGCCAAGCTGTGCCTGGACTTCAGGTAGGTATCCATTTCTAATAACTTTTTAGGAATAATAGAAATAGTTTTTGATTTTGGCAACTGGCAACACCAATTTGATTGGAATTTAAATTGAGAATTTAGCTATATAAAATTCTATTATAATTTGTAACTTATCTTATCTCTGCAGTTGCACGTTCCATTTGCTGCATCTCCTGATCTGTTGGTGGTACAATAGTTCATTTCCCGCTAACGCCTCCTGGTGGCTACTCAATGTTATAACAGCGACCATTATGTGCATAGGCGGAGAGTTTCTCTGTCTGCAAACCGAAATGAAGGAAATTCCAGTCGGCTATGCGGCGCTCAATCAGAAGTCGGACGTTTGAATTGACCAAATCGAAGTAAACCAAGATGTGTGATGCTAACAAAGCCACCAATTACTCTAAACATACTTTTAATTTATTGTTAAATAGCTTTAGCATAAACATAATATATATACGCTAAAACACACAATTATTAGTGTAATATTTGATATATAAATGGTGCGCTGCGTTTTAGCTTCAGCTCCTCCGGCACTGTCTCTGGCGGCATATAAAATTTCAGCTCCTTTCCAATCGGTTGGTCGCCGCTGCTGCTGCTGCTCTCTTTACATGAAAACCATGTGGCAATGTGCATCTCGCAGGGCACAAGGTACCAGAAACTAACCATAAATACAAACGTGATGATCAGCGATCCGATGAGCAGCACCGTCCAACATTGGTTGCGTTGTGTCTTCTGCATACTGTATGATAAACTGACGGCATAAACAATTAATATATGCACTTTAAATTAGCGTAAACATTGAACAAAAAAAGCCATCTTTGTAAACAAGGTACACAGCACAGTCGTTCTACTGATTCAATAAAAAATTAAAACAAAAAAAATTCTACGCCCATGAGCGGCAGCAGAAACCCGGCTGCCTAATCAGGTTTGCAAATCTAATTAAATTAGTAAGTTGACTGAGATACAGCGATCCATCGTCGAGTTTTTGTTGAATTTATGTTAATTGACGCTCATCCGCTCTTTACTATTCTCTTTTATGTGTGATCCAATATGGAAAACTGCGCATATTTCAATAAACCAGAGTCTGGACCTTATTATGTTTAATTATTATGTTCGACTGGTAGTTATCCTATATTCAGATCTAAGATAACAAAATACGCTGTTTTCTCTAACATCTTTGTTGAGATAATAACTCAACCGTACACATTGTAAACTCATTAAGTACAATAAAGAGTATCAGAAAATCCCATTTATCTAATTCTACACTGAAGAAAAATTTATTAAAATTATTTTCGTCAGCACTCCCTATAACTATTGTAAATCGAGGAGGAAGGCAGCTCCCACACATACACATTCACTTGAAGAGAAAAAAATATTTAAACGCTGATTTTTTTATGCTGATCAAGCATATATATTTTTTATGTATTCAGAGATTCCTGTTATGTCCAATTGCACTGTTTTATTAGCCCCTTTTTTTATATTTGTAATGCCTACAGAGTAAAAAAAATATACAGCATTAATATGCTATACCAAAATACATATTCAGGCGTATGTAGTTTCAAAAGCTCAAACCAGTGATGCCAAAACTTTTCGGAAAAAAAGGACAAAATGACAAAAAAAAATAGGGAAAAATGGATGAAAAATAAAAAAAGGACAGAAAAGCAGCACAAGATTTTTTTGTAATGTTATATTTAATTTGGAAATAATTTTAATGCATCTTTGTTGACTTGATCGTCAGACTTTTCTTTATTGTCATAGGACACCATGGAGCCTACCAATTCCAAAAATTGTTCAGGCAAATTATATGTATGACAGCACGAAATGTGACGACATAATCCAAATCATAAAGAAATAAAATACATGTATAAACTTGAATTTAAAGTCTGTAATTCGAGATTCGATTTCTTAATTTTGTTTTTACCAGATTGACTTGGCTACAAACCCTCTCTACCTTAGCATTCGACCACGGCAATGAAAGAACGGTGATGGCGAAAATCACCAAGTCTTCAAATGGGTTGTTGTCGGCAGAGTGACGATATTGGCTTACCTCTGACCAAAATTTTGACATATTTTCCATATTCTCCCACTTAATTAAGTGCACGTTGGCATATTGACTTATAATTTTTGGTGGTATATCGCAATCAGTTACATGTTTTTTTTTGGCATTTTCACTTTTAAACATCGCAACCATTTTAAAATTATTTCGATTGCAATTAGTTTTATATTCCTTAGTTTTTTATACTTAAAAGCGATGCCAACAAGATTAATTAACAAGTATAAAAAAAATTTTATTTAAAAGACAGAAAATGGTAAACTAAATAAAAAAAAGGACAGATTTCCGTATAGGAGGCTTAACATTTTTATTTTCGGCTGCAGCTGATAAAAAAACACGACAGATCTATCCGGAAAAAGGCCAAACTGGCAACACAGTCTCAAACCGAGCTTGTTTGTGTAGAAGCAGAAAAGACAGACTTACTAGATCATTCTGATTCCGAGTTATATAGAGAAATATTCCTTGATATTAGTACATATATCTAAAAACCTACAATAAGGTAGGTACATTGACAGATCCAGCACGTTCTATCACTAATATAAACATCTAAGTTATGTTTTACTGAAAATACAAAAATAATCATTTAATTTTTTTGAATATGATACATATTTCCCCATGAATTTCAACCCTTTTATAAATAAAAATCATGATTTTTCCATTTGCTAAATTATTCGATTTATTTTTAGCAAACTTGTTTTTTTTTTTCTTTTTTAGTTGATTTTTCTCGTATCGTGTGTTTTTATGTTTTTTTTTTATATAGTACATAATATATTTATATATATATCGATTTATATACCAATATACTAGTTATGCTTCTTTTAAAATCATCAATTGAAGTTTAAAGTTCATGTTCTTCAATTGCTTATCTTGCTTATATTTATTTGCTTGTTTGTTTTTTTTTTATATATATATATGTATATATCGATTTCAATATTTGAAAGAGAAAATATGCGAGATGTAGGAGAGGGAGGGGGGCCGTAAAAGTAAACTTTTACTTAATGGACAAAAATTCATAAATTGCCGTCACTTAATAAATCCTTATATATTTGTTACTCACGATCTATCTCTTCACTGCCTATATCTTTGCTCTAGCATTATTTTTGTATTTTATTTAATTTTTTTTTTTTTTGTTGTATTTATATATTTCTTGCTGTTGTTGTGAATGGGCCTATTTATTAATCTTTTTATTTTGTATGTATGTGTATGCGTGTGTGTGTGTGTTTTATAAACTACAGTTTAATGTAATTCTTTCTTTTTTTTTTTGCTCATATATGCATATTGTATATATGTAAATATTATTTTTAAACAATTTTTCTTTTTAATATATTTATTTGCTATTGTAAATGTGGGTGTTATGTGTCTGTGTGTGTGTTTGTGTGTGTTGTGTGTGTGTGACGCTGCGCACAGACAGTTTCTCTTTCACATTTGCTGCCCCTACATATATATAAATATATATGTATATATATAAATACATAGATACATATATATATATAGATACATGTAATTTGCAAATATAATCAAGTTGTTATCGTTTCAAATGTTTTTGTCGCTAGAGGCTCTGTTTTCTTCATATATATCTCCAGTTCCAGTTTTTTAATTATGATGACGAAAGTCGGTTTGATGTTGACGATGCTGCTGCTGCTGCTGCCGGCCCTGTTGGCTGTGAGGCCTTGCTCATTGACCCCACCAGTCGGGACCGTTGTTTGAGTGCGAGCCACCGCCACCGCCGCCGCCGTAGGAGCCGCCATAGGATGCACCGCCGCCGTAAGAGCCGCCGCCAGAGCTTCCACCTAATAATGTGAAATTAATTTATAATTATATAAAATTTATTTATAACAATTGAAGATGTGCGCAGTTTACTACTCACCAAACTTACCAAACGAATTGCCATTGCTGCGATAGCTGCCACCACCACCACCAGCGCCGGAACCGCGACCACCACCACCGCCTCCGCCTGGCCGTCCGCCGCCACCACCGCCAGATGATGTACGATAATCGCGGGAGCCAAAGCCACCGCCGTAGCGTGCGCCCGCGCCGCCACCGCGTCGCTTGGCGCCGCCATGGCCGCGATCCGAGCTGAGCATTTCCTCCAGAAAGCCGGGTATCTCCTGTTTGGTCTCGATGAGCAGCTCAAGCAGATCCGAACAAATGTTGCGATTCTTTTCATTGAAAAAGGACGTGGCGACGCCGAGATTGCCCATACGACCAGTGCGGCCAATACGATGAACATACTCCTCCACATCAGTGGGCAGATCAAAGTTAATGACATGTGTCACATGCGGAATGTCGAGGCCACGTGCAGCCACCGCTGTGGCAACCAAAATGGGACAATCACCCGAACGGAAACAGCGCAACGCCTCCTCGC
Source organism: Hirtodrosophila alboralis (assembly GCA_035043045.1). Taxonomy (NCBI): domain Eukaryota; kingdom Metazoa; phylum Arthropoda; class Insecta; order Diptera; family Drosophilidae; genus Hirtodrosophila; species Hirtodrosophila alboralis. Next base: position 64,751 of record JAWNNH010000214.1, on the reverse strand, counting down.
GCTCCTTTTGAGTGCGATCGCCATGAATGCTGGTCACCGGATGATTGCACTGAAATAGGAACTCTTCAAGAGAATCGGCGCCCTTCTTTGTCTCCACAAATATCAGCGTCAGATTATCCTTAGAGTACTCGGGCCCATCACGTATCGATGACAGCAGATCCAATAAATATGATCGCTTATCCTGATCATACACCCACAGTATGGTCTGCGTAATGTTCTCAGATGTGGAGCCAACACGGCCCACAGCCAAGAAAATATAATTGCTGAGAAAATCACTGGCCAGCTCCTGAATTTGTTTTGGGAATGTGGCCGAGAACATCAGAGTTTGTCGCTGTCCAGTCGGCGGCATATTTAGCTGCTCGACAATGCGACGAATTTGGGGCTCAAAGCCCATGTCCAACATACGATCGGCCTCATCCAAGACCAGGAAACGTATATTCTCCAGTCCCACCTTGCCGCGGGTAATCATATCCTCTAAGCGGCCAGGTGTTGCCACAATCAAATGGCAGCCGCGATCCAATTCGCGCATCTGCTCGCTAGTATTATTACCGCCATAGAGCACAGCGGGACGCATGCGCGAACGATAGGCGAACTTTTTGGCCTCTTCAAAGATTTGTGTGGCCAACTCGCGGGTCGGCGCCAGCACCAGGCCCAGCGGATACTGCTTGCGACGGCTATATTGCCGATTGCTTTGCGGCGGTGCCGACAATCCATGCTCATACATCTGATTCAGTATGGGCACCAGAAAGGCGGCCGTTTTGCCAGAACCGGTCTGGGCGCAGGCCATTAGATCCCGGCCGCTAATTATAATCGGTATGGCGTATTTTTGCACCGGCGTCGGTTTGTCATATCGAGCCAGATTCACATTGTTTCGAATGATTTCCGTCAGCTGGACGTCATCGAAGGTTGTGATATGCGGTGGCACATTTTGGCCCGTCGCCTCCACGGGAATATCCTCGTATTTGTCAAAATTGATACCCGTATTGCCCACCCCAAAGAGCTCTTGCTCCAAACGCTCGTCGCGTGCTCCCAATTTTGTGTAATCGACGTTGCCTCCGCCGCTGCCGCCCTCCTTCCAGCGACTGTTGTAGCCACCACCGCCGCCGGCGCCACCGCCGCGATTGTTGTAGCTTCTGTTGCCGCCACCGCCGCCGGGTGCGCCACCCTCAGTTGCGCCACCATCGTAGCCAATGGGACGCTCTGGCTCCTGCCAGCGATCATTGCGTGGCTGATGTGCTTCTTCTGGCTGATCGCTGACGCCGTTGCCTCCGGCACCACCGCCTCCTCCGCCGCCACCCCCACGATACGATGATGGTCCGCGTCGATCACCAAAGTTACGTCCACCACCACCGCGATTCCAGTCGCCGCCGCGGCGCGAATCAAATTCACCTAAAAACAAAAATATAGTAAAAATATTAGAGTTGTAATTATTTAATTTAATATACCATATAAAATTTATTTGTGATACTTATCCGTTTGAATAACAATTATATATAGATTGCTTTGCATATATGCATATTTTTTTTAAATTTAATTTAATTTAATTTTGAAGCAATTTTTTTCAACACCACATTTAATTTAGGAATAAAATTCAATACATTATTTATGATATTTTGCCAAGATTATTCTTTTTTTTTTTATTAAATTTTTATATATAAATCTGTTTGGGCATTTCCACAGGTCCAAAGTCATCCAATACTTTTGTATTTTAATTATTATAGAGAAATGCCCACAATTTGATAAATCAAAGAGTTTAAATACATTTTTAAGGGCGATTTGAAAAATTACTATGAAAATTTATGTCACGTAACGCCATGTCTCGTAACATTTTATACTAAGGCTTTTAAAAAAAGACAGGAAAAGGTTTTTAAATAAAATAGACTGCAAAATTAACTTACATTATTCATTGCAAAATAAAGTTTTATAGAAAAAGGCTTGCACACTTCGCAGAGTTTTGCTCTCTTACAACTTTAAATCTTAACCGACTTCTATTCTTGTCACGTAACGCCACAGCTGTTTTTTGCTTATATGTTTTAATCGGAAAGGTCGCATGCTTTCATCTCTTACTAAATATAATCAAGCTGAATTGTTTATTAGATATTTTTCGAAAATTAGACTTTTCTAGCTTTTTTTTCACATTTAGGCGCACGATTGTCACGTAACGCCATTCTGGAAATGACCATATATAAATATATAATATATATATAGCCAATAAGTGATTAAAATATATAATATAATATTAATAACCGTAAAATTCGAAATATAAGATATAAAATTACTTATAAATTGCCAATATATTTTATTTTATAAAAAATATTTTATTTAAGGATTTTATTTCTAAATTGATACGATATTAGTACATTATTAATATAATATCCATAAAAAATTAAATAAGAAAGCAAGTCCAACCCGCTAAAATATTAAATTGTGTTTACAAAAATAATAGTGCTATTGGGTTTAAACTTTAAATTATTGAGGTATTAAATCAATTCATAAATACAATTTTCGGCAATAAAGCTTATGAAATTTTAATATATTTACATATATTCTAAAAAAAATATTTTTGTAATTTTTAGTTAACTCTTAATAATTTTTTTAGATAAAGTTAAAAATTCTGGCTGTTTATGAAAAAAGCTGTGGCTGATATTAATTTATTTATTTAGCCTACAATATTACAAATTTGGCAGGCTCAATATAGGATATTAAATGAGAAATCAAAGATCGTATACAACTATTATTATAAATTTTCTATTTACAGACAAAATTTTAGCTATTTTTATTTATTTTTATTATTTATTTTACTTGCAATTCTTGTTCTGTCTAGTTTTAAAATTTTTGTTTTCGCAGTTTTTATTTGCGTGCCGATTTAGATACAGGGTATGACATAGTTGTACACTTTTTATTAAATTTTTTTATATGACAAATAACTCACCGTTATAGTTATCCTCGTAGCGATTATTGCCACCGCGTCTACCGCCACCGCCGCCGCTTCCAAAACTTCCGTAGTCGCCGCTCTGGCGATTGTAGCCGCGATTACCACCGCGATCACCACCTCTGCGATAATCACCGCCGCGTTGTTGCTGCTGATCCCTGCTGTCGTGACGCGGTGCGGCACCTGAATCAAAGCCCTGACCCTGATTGTCTAAGTCCGCGTTGTTGTTGCCACCACCACCTCGAAGATGCGGGGGCACATAAACGCCACCGGTGACAGAATTAATGGAAGTCTTGCTTGTTATGGGGCCGCTATAGTTAGCCGAGCCGCCATTCAAGTCCAGACCAGCAACCTGTAAAAATTAATAACAAAATAAATAAATAAAAATTGTTTTTATTTTGAGACGTTGTGGTAAATAAAATATATAAAATGTTCCCAAAAATATTAAAATCCCCAAAAATTATAAATTCACATACAGATATGCGGAGCATAATAATTTAAATAATAATTAGTGCAATTTTTAACCATACAATTTTTCTATTTATTTATTTTACTAATTTAATTTTAATATATTTCTTTTTGCAATAAATAAATAACATTTTTTATTATATGTTATATGTTTTTAGAATAATAAAACTTTCGAATTTATTATTTTTTTATATTCAAACTTAACAGCGCTGTTAAATATTAACATTACGTTCCACACATATGTTTTAGCAATGTTAATTATATGCTCAAATTGGAAAATTTCAACAAACACAATTTATAAATATTGTCAGCATTTTGATAAAACTTTTATTGTATGAAACATTTAATTTTTAGAATGCTGATATTGTTTTTATATTTTTTTTCTTTTTCTAAAATAAACAAAATAGTAATAGTGTAAGCTATCTATTATGCTTGAATTTAATACCAACATATAAATACATATATACACGTCTCAAGTTCAACGAATTCTAAAACGTTGCAAAAGAGAGAATTGTAATAACAAGTTTTTCAGTGGAATACACACAAACTAACACACATATCGCAATCATCTCAAACTTCTCACTGTTCATCACCAATCCCGGTTGGCAACATATATATATTTTTTTTAAGCGCAACGTACATACATATGTATGTCACACACGCACACAGCAGAGTTATATTCGATACAATCGCGAAACTAAGCGCAACTAGTTTGAGAGACTTTGACAGCGGCCTAGCAACAACAACATCACCATACCACCCACACTCATACAAGCAGCAGCATGCTCAGTGTGCAAAGTTTTCTTAGAGAGTGAGTGAGCAGAGCTATACAGTGTGGAACTTGTTTTCATCGCACACTTACATACAGGGTGTCAAATCACTTTGCATACAAAATTACAACAAATTAAGTTCAACTGAATGACCGAACTTTTTCAATTTATTATATTTGTCACACAACGAAATTAATCAGTTTATTGCAAGTCACAGAAGTTCACAAAGTAATTTACCACAGCACTTAATTTCCTTCATTAATTTGTTAATGTCTGAAAAATCTAATTTAACAAGTGTTTTGCTTTTAAAACTGACAAAATGTTCCACAAAAACATGTGTAGAAAATGGACTGAATCTTTAAATGAACGACAAAGATTGCATGGGCAATCTGGCAACCCTGTTTTTACAATACTCAGCTTCCACATGTTGTGCACGAGTGAGAGCAAGACACAAAGAGAACGCCGCAACTCGCTCTCACACATACAAGCATGCACTGGTTTAGAATTGCGGCTACACACACACACACATACTATCTGGCACTCACACAGCAATGAACATGTCAAATTGGAGGCAAGCTAAAAATTATACAAAAGAAATTACACAAATGAAAAGTTTTTACATGCGCACACACACACACACAAGCAAGATCACTGACAGACAATTCGTATACGTACACGAGTCACCGTTCGCTGCAAAATGTAAAAGCGCAATGCGCTCCACGGTCAGACATTTTGTATGTTATGAAATCAATAAATTTTTTTTTGGACTCCCCTCCGACTGAACATTGTTCAATACCGTGCGGACCGCATGAGCATCACCGACACACACACATACAACACACACTCTCACATGTTCATTACTTTTTCCATTATATACCCCCTTTTGCAACGCACCACCGTCAACTAATACAACAACCACAAATACAATACTTACTTGCTGCTCTAGACCTGTGCCATTTTGGTTAATAGCATTACTCATATTATCCTCCAATCACTTGCTTGTTTTTTCTTTCTTTCCGTTTAGGAAAATTTTGCAATTGTTCTGATTTTGCGCACACTTGCAAGTTCCGAAAAAAAATAATTGTATGTAATTGTTTTTTTTTCTTTTGTGTTTGGGTTGCACTTCGTGTCTATACGTTTTTCTTTAGTTTTTTTTTCCGACAACTTCTTACGTTCCACAAGCTACTACGTTCTTATGTGGAGAGGTTGTAATTTTCACAATCAGTTCTTTTGATCAATTAGAATTAAACGTTTGTACGTACTAGGTCTGCTTGTGCCTACCGAGAATTACAAGCTGTAATTTAGCTTGTGCTTAAAATTTATGGTTTTTTATACGCTTTCGCGTTTTTTATGCTTTCAGACGCGTGTCTTATCCACACCAACGGCGAAAACGAGCCACACGGGAAAAATGGTGGAGAGCTGGTGATGGGAGCGCGTGAGTCAGCGCTGTTGTTATCGTTATCGCTGTGCGCAGAGTTGATTTGACTGAGCTATTTTGGTTGGGGCGTTACCAGACTGTTGATTTAATGACTTTATTCGATATTTTCAAATTCTTGACTATCGGTATCCGTTCAGCTACACGGCGCGCGGTTTTTATTTTAAATGAGATTCTTGAACAAGTTTTGAGCGCCAGCTGTGTTTCTTTCGCTATGTGGAGGGGCTGATGTTTATCTGTTTGAGAAATGCTTGCTTTGCAGTAATAATTTTGTATGATTTATGCCAAAAATTAATGTGTTATGTGCGTGTGTGTAACTATTTAATTTTAGGCCTTGACAATTTGAAGCAAAGTTCAAGGAAGTTTTCAATAGAAACTTTACGCATGTGAATTTACAACTTTTATTTACGCAAACACAAAATATACATACAATTGTTATAGATGTAAATATATATGTTATATTCTTTTCTTCTTCTTTTTTTTTAAATATATATATGTATTTATATATAGAATAAATGCTTTTGGTATTGGCTTTAGCTTTAGTTAGAGATTATAATTACGAGTATGTGGTATGTATTTTGGAATGTTGCAAACTGCCGCTAACATTTCAACAATAAATATCGTTATATAGCTGCTTGTAAATACATATACATATATGAGCAGAACAAGCTCGAGTTTTAGCCCTTTAGAAGACAGCGCGTATAAAACTCGCGATCGATGGCATCACTGGGTATATAGGAGCTCCATTTGAAGATCAATGCCAACGTCTCGGTGGCACTCAAATGATCCAATGCAATGTTAAGGAAACAGTTCCACGTGTAGAAAAAGTGTCGCGTCAGCTGCTCCTGTTCCACATTGGTCACACACTCACAGTTCACACAAGTCAAGCGACCGCGTTGTAGCTCCACAAACAGCTCAAAGCAGCGTGCCCAGGCAGCCACATTTAACTGCCTTCCCATATCCTGAAGCAATTCAACGGCGCCAAAGTTAAACACAATGGGCAATACCTTGTCCAGATTATGTTCGGCCATATAGAACTTAGCCAGAACATCCAGCAGCGCCGGCACCGCTTGCAGCACATCAAAACACTTAAGCTGCTCGTTGCGTGACCAAAAGTAACGCAACAGAACGGCGCCCAGCTCATGATACTGACAAGAATTATCAAAACGGAGCGGAAAATTGCAATGAATGCAGCGGACAATCTCTATGCCGACATTGAGCAGAACAAAGCCGTTGGCAATGTAATCACGTGTCGCATCGTCCATTTCCCAGATGAGCTCTGGGTTCAAATAGTTAAAATACATTTCATAGCAGTTCCTTTGCGCTTGCTCCAAGCTATCGCCATGCTCCATCATGACCTGTGCCAGCTTAGCCAGCAGCTGTATGAGCTCGTTGGCCGCGTATTCATCAAAGACAGCGCGATAACGTTCCACACAATGCGTGCGACTGAATTTGGCGCTCTTGTAGATCAAGTATAGATTATAGATGGTCTTCTCTTCAGGACTTATGTGAGGCATTGTGGTACGCTTGGCGGCAACTGAATTGCGACTGCTGCTGCGGCAAACAATTTCCTCATCCTCATCGGCATTGTCCTGTGATTCGTAGCGTGCTTTGATATCCTTAAAGGGCAGCGAACGTTCGCTAGCGGGTATCAGCTCACGCACAAGTTGCTGCTGTTCCTCTGCAAAAATATTAAACTTGTACTTAATAATATTCTTGCCAAATTTGCCCGTGACCGTCAGCAGTGCATCCTTGAAATGTCCCGCCTTGGGTGGCTGTTTTAAATTATCGCAAAAAGCATTTTCCAGCACATAAACGCCTTTTGGCGCTGCCGTTACGCCGCCCGCTGTGCTCAGGCTGGAACTGCGTTCTGTTGTGGCCGAGCTACCGCCAGAGCTTTGGGTGTCCAGCGCGCTGCCCGTGCACTGTGCAATGGCATCAAAGATCACGGATATATCGTTGAGCAGCTCATACTGTTGCCGTTCAATGAGCAGCTGCTTCAATTGATTCAGCAACTTAAGGTCGTAGTTCTCACGCGCCTTGTCCGCAAAATATTTGACATGTTGGCGCAACAATCTGGCGCATTGTGGCAGCTTAGATTGCTGCATCAGGGAGATGGCATATGCTTGTAGCGTCTGCAGTTGTACGCTATACAATGAGCCTGTTTGGGTAAAGACAAAGATCTCGGCGCCGGCTACACGACAGTCGACAATACGTTCGAACTGATTGCACCATAGGACTACGCAGGAGTGGCGCACATCAAACACATAGAGGCCCAGTTCAGTGTAGGCCAACAGAAAATCCTGACTTAGCCGCTGCAGCTTGGCAAACTGCAACTGCTGCGGCTGATAGTCCAATAGCTCATCATTCGATTCTAACGCATCCGCATCATCGTCAGCCAAGTCGCCTTCACTGGGCTTGTGTATCTTCGCTGGAGCGGTGGCCAAAGCGCTCTTAAACTGATGCGTTTGTATTACCTCGCCCTCAAAATCTACTTCCCAAATGCGCGTGCCCGGTCGAGCGCAATAAATTCGTGACGGTTGCACGGATTCGTGCGGCGATATAAAGAAGCAGGCGCCATAGGAGCCATCGCGAGGACGGTTGCCAATCTGCAATAAAAATTATTTTATTTTACTTATGATATTAAGTTGCTCAACCAAAACATACACAAAATTTAAGTTCTTATCGTAGTTGATAAAAATTGGTACAAATTTACCAAAAAGTGTTGCCAATATGCCTAAATAGGTACATATATAAGCAAATTGCTACACATGTACCAAAATAGGTACAAGCAATATTTATTCGTTGGTACATTGTTTCTATTGGTACATTTATTATTTTAAAATTACCAATGTAATGTACTTAAAAGTATATGTATATGTACTTAAAAGTTATTTTTTTAAAATTTAGGTTAAAAACAATTAAAAAACTCTTTATTTTAGATTATTTTATCACTCAAAATATAATCACAATAATTTGTCTTTATTTTATTTATAAATCTAAGCAAAATGTTAATATTCAATTTATGATCACTTCTTAAAAAAATAATACTTTTCGAAAAAATACAACAAAATTAAAGCTTTTTTGGGTCCCGTTTCATAAATCGTTAAAAGTTCGGTATATTTCTTTTATATTATTCCAATTTATATAATATATTTATACAAAATTGGCGAAAAAATTAAAAACATGTGTATTAAGTCTAAATAATGAGGCTAATTTAAAAAACTTTATTTTATTCAAGTGGCAACCCAGTATATGATGGCTTACCTGCTTGTACTCCTCGTACTCGGTGTTGCACAGGATGCACTTGGTGCTGTTGGACACCAAGAGTAGAGATTCAAAATCATCGATCTGAATAATAGGTGAATCTAGATACAATAGCGGATGCACAGACATGTTAAACAACAAGCTGTGACCAATAAAAGATGAGAGCAGCACCAGATTGACCTGGCCGCGCGTATCGCCATAGTAGAATTGCTTCTCATCCGGCGTCCAGTGAATGCAGCTGACCTGGACAGATTGATCGGTGCTCAGGTGTGTAACGATCACCTGAGGTGCGGCTTGGGCCGAGAGATTAACAGCATATACACAAATCAGCGAACGTTGTGTGGCAAAGGCCACATACTTATTGTTAGCTGATATGCTCAGGTGTGTGACAGGTCCATGTTTATTGGGAATCAAGTGCATAAATTTTCCAGCTCGGTTGAAAAAGTACAACGAGCCAGAAGTGGCGCCAAATATAATGTAATTGTCGGAGATATCAAAACAAGTATACTGAAATTGTAGTTTTACTAGTTAGAATTTTAGAGTATTATATTACAAATACATATTTACCTTGATCCGATTGCTGTGCCTCAGCGGCTGCGATAAATGTTGTGAAAAATCAATAAAGTTAGACAAACAGTATGTGTCGGTCATTTTGCTGCGTTTTGTTAACTGACGTTTGGATATTTACATTTCGCGCACTCTTAGTTGCTGATTCACACAGTTTGTTGCTATATGTATTATTAATGCATTTTTATTATTAAAAAAAAAAACAAGCTGCACTTTCTACAGATGTTAGTTCAAAGTAGCCAGCTCGGCTACAACTTAAAGTCTGGCAGCACTAGAGCATGTTTACCTTTTATACAAACCAGTCTGGCAACTAGAAAACAAACAGCTGTTGTTTTTGCTAAATATCATAAAATGACTTAAATTAGTTAAAAATTACTTATTATGTGTAAAAATAATAAAATGTTATATCTCTGAAACATTTCATCCATGATATCATACAACAACAAGCCGGCGCATGGCCACTGCTTCAAACAGCTGCGCGCCCTTTCCGACCCCCTCTGCCAAAATATACAACGTCGCTGTCAAATAAACGTCAAAACAGTTCGTGGCCGCGATAAAAAAAAAGTGCAAGCGAAAGGCAATGAAGAGTAAAAATACAAGTGCAAAACATTAAAAAACCGAGTGAATAATAACAAGCAAATTAAATTTGCATATGTGAAACATAGCATTATGGCTGATAAGGAGCCAACAACGCCCGCACCATCGCCCACAGAAGAGGGACTTGCCGATATTGCTGCGGCGGCTGCAGCTGCTGCTGCGGGCCGTGTTGCCCACGATGGCGCAGCAGCGCCCAGCGGCAACAGCAATTCAAGCAGCGCACAGGGCAGCAGCACAAATGTTAAGGTGTTAATAATTGGGGCAGGAATGGCTGGTCTATCCGCTGCCAATCATCTGTTGCAAAACGGCTGCGATGATTTTCTCATTGTAGAAGCGCGCGGTCGGGTGGGTGGGCGCATTGTGTCCATACCGCTTGGCAATAATCAAAAGGTATACGCGCACGCATTATGTAAGCAATATTTTGTCGCCGCCCTCAGAGGGCAATGCCATAACGGTGGGGGACAGAATTGGTATATTATATTTTTGGCTTGTTTTCTATTGTTGAGCTACATTTCCGGCACTCGCAGCTGCTAAAAAATTATAGATTTTTCCACAAACCTTTCGCATAACAATTTAAGCGTAAAAAATATTTTTAAATAATATAAAAACATGTTTAAAATTCCAAATAAATGCAACAATTAGTTTTTTCCCCAGAAATCAATTTTTTTTTTTTGCTATCAATCCTTGACTCAGCTTATTTTTATAGCCTTTGGCGTGTCCTTGTCCTTGCTTGTTAAGAATTTATTGTTTGCTTGTTGTTGTTACCAAGTTTTAGGCGTTCTTTAGCTAGAAATTTTAGTCATGTGCTGAGCTGCAATTTACGCAAAATCCAAAAAGAATTTCTCATTCACTTTTTGTTATACAATTTACTAATTTCTAGATAAGATTATGTTTACCAATTTGTGACGTTATAAGGGGCGTTTTATTGACCAATCAGCTGATTTTAATATCTGTTACTGGACAACAATCACGTACACAGTTGAAAAACTATTTAAAATGGGTTTTTATTAAATGTTACTATTTAAATTAATTTAAATTTATATAAAGTAGTATAAACATTTGCCAAATATCTTAAGCATAATTCTTAGTCAACACCTTCAACATTTTAATCATATAGGTCAGTTCTTATCTAGCTATATGCAAGAAAAAATAATTTTATCTTTTAAATATATATATATCATGTCAATTGTTAGGAGAACAAGAGAAAGGGTTTCCCATGCTAATTAAAATAAATAATTTAACCCTCTAATGCTCATTTGTGTCTCAGGACACTTAACACAAAATATTCACTGACTGCAAAGTGTGAGCTCTTGTTAAATAAATTCTTCCCGATTAATTTAGTCAATGCCGCTAAAAAATTATAATTCAAATCATAAAACTCTCTGTCACATAATTTCTAGGATTATGTCCCACCAAAATCTCTTTTTTGCCTTTTTTAGCTTTCAATCAAATTATTTTCTAATTTCTAATAAATATATCAAAAAGAAAATATAAAAATAAATTAGAAGCAACAGTTTTTTTTTAATGGAAAATATAAGGTTACCTGTCTCCTGGATAAAATAGAGCTTTAAAAACAACTTTTTGTAATTTACAGAGTCCAAGAGTATATCTAAACACAATACGGTTCCAGTTATTTTTGAATAGGCATTAAAGGATTTAGAGCATTGAGTAGCAGTATTTTGTTATTACTTTTTTTTTTTTTTTAGAATTTTTCCCTTACGATTTCAATATAATTATTTAAAGTGGAAATTATTTGCTTTTTCGGTTTTCAATTGAATTTAATCGATTTTAAGAAAGTCTTACGTAATATTCTGGATTAATTCCAATTCATAAGACAGCTTTAATGGTATATCTTGTTGAACTTTAAAAAATTGCCTTTAATTTATAAATACCTAATAAAATTTATTTCCTATCAATTTTCTAGGTGGAACTGGGCGCCAATTGGATACACGGCGTTTTGGGCAATCCAATATTCGAAATAGCCGTACAGAATGGTCTAGTCAGCGTTGTGAACATACCTAAGCCGCACAAAGTGGTGGCCACCACCGAGGATGGTCATCAAGTTCCTTTTGGCATACTGCAGGAAATCTACGAGGCGTACGTATGTTTTCTACGCCGCTGTGATGAGTATTTCCTCTGCCAGTACAGCCCGCCACCGGATATTAACAGCGTTGGGGAGCATATCAACTATGAAATCGAAATCTATTTAAGTTCAGTGCAGGATCCCAAGGAGAAGCGTCTGAAGCAATTGATATTCAATTGTCTGCTCAAACGCGAAACCTGCATTACGGGCTGTCACAATATGAACGAAGTGGATCTGCTGGAACTAGGTAAGCTAAAAACATTTAAATTTTATTTAAACAATTATAACTTTGGCTTATACCTTGACAGGCAGCTACACGGAACTGCAGGGCGGCAATATTGTGTTGCCAGCCGGCTATAGCTCTATATTGCGGCCACTTAGCGCACATATACCCAAAGAGTCCATATTAACCAAGTGTCCGGTGAAAAAGATACACTGGAAGCGAAAAAAGACATTTACCGGCTTGGAAACCGTTGATGAGCACTCTGAAAATGAGGATTCTGATGATTCAGAGAAGACCGTCACGGAGGTGCCGACAGCGGGATCTGAAGCTCTACGCGGCGCCTCTGTCGAATCAAATGCCAGCAGCAATTGTGATTATGCGCCCGAGGGCACGGTGCGCGTGGACTGCGAAAATGGACACGTGTTCCATGCCGCACATGTGATATGCACCATACCACTGGGCGTGCTAAAACATACGCATAACACGCTCTTTGATCCGGAGCTGCCGCATTATAAACAGGAATCCATTGAGAATCTCATGTTCGGCACAGTGGACAAAATATTGCTTGTCTACGAGCGTCCATTTCTAAGTGCAGCCATATCAGAGGTGATGCTGCTCTGGGACGATGAAAAGCAGGAGAATGCCAGCGAGGAGGAGCGCGCCACTGAGGCTTATTTAAGCAAAAACTGGTTCAAAAAGATCTACTCATTTGCCAAGATCACGGACACGCTACTGCTTGGCTGGGTATCCGGCCGTGAGGCGGAATATATGGAGACCCTTACACACGAAGCGGTGGGCGAAAAATGCACAGAAATTCTGCGTAACTTTCTGCAGGATCCATATGTGCCCAAGCCCAAGTTGTGTGTGTGGTAAGGATATTTTCTTTATGCGAGGCAATTCTTGTGCGTTTTTTTGTTAAATATTAAATTGTGTAAGAAAATTGCGTGTATTGTTTAAACGCACATAAATTTTACACCTAAGATACACACATTTTTTGTCGGATCAGAATTGCATCGTTTTAAAAGCCCTTTACATAGTTTTGCTAACGTTTGTGATTTACTTTAGCACGAGCTGGAAAACACAGACCTATACGGGTGGCGCATACACCTCAATACCTGTGGGTGCCACACAGGAAGACATTGAGAATCTGGCGCAGCCTTTATATGCCACACCGCAGGCCACTAAGGTAATATGCAATTAAGAATTTTCTAAATAAGTATAAATCATTTGAAATGTCTCTCATTTTGTAGCCGGCGATTGTGTTTGCCGGCGAGCATACGCATTCCAGTTTTTACTCTACCGTACACGGCGCCTACTTGAGCGGACGGACGGCGGCACAGTATTTGCTGGCCAATGATGAGCCCGATGAGATTATTATGGAATCCGATGGCAGCGATTTGAGCGCCTGGATGCAGGGCATCGCCCTGGACTGAGCTGATCAACGATAAATAATTCATCATTATTGTATTATAACTTATGTATGTCCATTTTTTTGTAGCACTTTTATTTATTGTTCCATTTTGTAGAAGCTGCCTTTTTTATAGCTAGTGATATCACAATTTGTGCATTATTTTTGTTTGTATTTATTAAAGTCATGATTGTGCATTTGTTTACTTTTACAATAATTTAATTGTTGGCTTTCTTATCAGTTATTAATTCTCATAATGAGAGATTTTATGTACTTTGTGTTTTAAATCTGTGAACAGTTATGGAAATCCGCTTGTACAATATCACAAAAAATAAATCGTTATATATAAGTGTCAGCGATGATAATACTTACTCTAATTGTACCACGCTAAGCAGCTTTCACTGTAACTTTGTTGATCATGAGAAAATCGTATGGAAAATGTGCACAAAAAATGAAAAGTGCAGCGAGAATTGTTTAGATCGTATTTAACTAAAATATATGCCTATTTTTATAAATTCATAATAAACGTAGTCAAAATTTTAGTTAAGTTACCAAAAAAAAAAGAAAAAAATGTTATTCAATATTTTCCAAAAAGAGCTGCTAAAGAAAATTGACAAGAAATTGTAATTGAAAAATAAAATAAAGTAAAATGCAAGATGTAAATTTAAAATGTAACTATGTATTGTTAATGTTAACTATTTTGCTAACTAAATTATGCATTAGTTAAATCTTTAAGACAAACCAAACCAAGCAAAAGATGATATTAAAATAACAACCAAAATAGGTCTACATATTTATTTGTATTTATATAACAAATTATTTCAACTTGTGCGCATAACGAGAATAAATGAACACGCTAAATGCATTTTTATTGACTATAATCTTTTCTTTTAAATAAATTTCTATTTCTACGCACACTTTTTTTTGGCCCCCATTGAGGTCTCTACTCAGCTTCAGCCGCCCATGTGCCTTCGATAGCTCAGTTGGTAGAGCGATGGACTGTAGTACGGCAATGCAATTGCAAATAGACATCCACAGGTCGCTGGTTCGACTCCGGCTCGAAGGATTTTTTATGGTATAAAATATTTTTTTAAATGTGTTTGGTGTAGGCATTTTTATTAAGCATCAAAGTAGTCCTGCTTTTTTATAGAATATCTTTTTGATTAAACTTTAAACAAATAGCTATTATAAATATTATCAAAATTTTCGTGTATTGATTCAAAATTGCCAATTATTTTATAGAAACTAACTGCGCACTACGCAAAGGGAATTTGGAGAAGGTAATTTCTTTTAATTTGGCAGATATTTGTATGTCTATCTATACTACAAATATAACAATTTATCTCACAAATATCACAAACACAAAGTTCAGTTTTTGTTATAAGTTGAAAGCAGCAATATATTTAAATTAGAAAAATATACTTAAAACAGAAGATTGTAGGCGTTTTAAAATTCGTAAAAAAAAAACAATTTAGACATTTATTAAAAAAAATAAATGTAAAAAATCCTTCGAGCCGGAGTCGAACCAGCGACCTGTGGATGTCTATTTGCAATTGCATTGCCGTACTACAGTCCATCGCTCTACCAACTGAGCTATCGAAGGCGCACAAACCGCGAAGCCAAAATACTAATTGCATGTTGACTGAGAAATATTCAGCGAAGTGGATTGTAAATTTTACAACTCTTATAAATAATTTCAAATTACATTCCGAAAAATATAAGTTGAAGAAAGCTAGTTTTTTAGCTTTAGTTTTTCATCATGTCAATCCGTTGGCTAATTTATTAAAAATTTGAATTGCATTAAAATCTCTTTGTAATATCAAAATAACAAAAGCTGTATTTATATAATGCAACTATTACTCATAAAAATCTAATAAAACTTCAGCTTATCTCAGCTGTATAAAATCTTTGTTTATTAATTAATAATAACTGATAATTTTAGCTTAGGCTCGACTGTGTGTGCTTATCTTTAGCACAAATACTTACTTCTGTTACTAATTGAATGTTTGCATTGATAAGAAAACTTTCGATTTAAATAATTATGTTAGCTGGTGCGACAAGTGTGTCTTTAATTTTTAAAGTCAGTTTAATTGAATACTTACTTTCAATTTGTTTGTTTCAATCAGTGAAATTACGGCTTAAAAGCTTTACTAAACTTTTGTATGTATGTATATATCTCTATCTCGTTCCAGCCCACAGCAATTCGAGTCGCTTTACCACACGCTTCAATCAAAAGCTCTATTCTCAGTAAGAGGGGAGTGCGACGACAGCGTCGCTGCCGGCAATCAGAATTGCTACCATAAGCACACTTAGCAGCCGCATCAGTTCAGTTTCAATTGCCGGCCGCATCGGTTTATTCTTATTGACTCAAGGGAGAATTCCAGCAAATAAAAAACAACTTAAGCTACCACAAAGGCAATCTTATTGTCGGCTGTTTGCAACACACAGAACTTTCAGCCTTTGGTTAATCAACAACAATCTGATAAATTCATCTATTAAGTCAACAACAACACGTATAGTTGCCAATATGACGTCATATCACAAGCCAGAGGCCAAGACTGTACAGGACCTAAAAGATATTGCGCATAAACTGCGTATTCATTCCATCAACTCCACGGAGGCCTCCAAATCTGGGTAAGCATTACAATTGAACAATCACCACAATTGTTGCAATAGTTGTGCACCTTGCACTTGTTGCGCGATCGAGCGAGCCGTATGTTCAGACCAGCAAAGGTGACCCTCCCGGCTTAAGGTTTCCATGCCACGTGTTTTACTGCAACGCCGTTCTAAAAAAGCACGTTTTTGTTGTATGTTTGCAGCGTGTGTACACAGATATATATGCATGCAGAGTTACTGTGTGTATGTGTGTGTGTCTGCTGTTGTTTTGTGGCTTTTGCTGATAAGCTGCGTTCAACCATTTGGCTGTTCATTTTGCTTAATATTTAAAGTCACCTTTGCTGACCTTCACAACATACAGTTTTTAACTAAATTATGTAGTTCATTCACATGTGTTTTGTCTTGTAATTGTAAGCGTGTTAATTTTACACACACACACACACGCATTTGTAGGCAATCGTAGCGGCACTTCAAACAAATTTACGCTTGCGAAAGCTCGTTTCAAGTTTTTGGCAGTTGGCAACGCGTAAACATAATAAATAAAAGTTGGAATAAAAAGCACCCGACTGCTAAATACTCGGCTGTAAAGGGGCAACAATATTTAAATAATAAATAAAGGTTATTGTAGAAACTCAAAATTCTCTTGTTCCCTTTAACAACAGAGTATTAAAAGCATTACCTAATAACTGCTGCTAATTGCCCTATTCTGACACTTTTATAACCTTTATCACAGCTTATGTACTTAAACTGAATGAAAGATAAGCAAATTAGTACAAGTTATCATAAAATATTTCAATGCATTTTTATCTGAATAGAGAATTAATTCGTTTGTTATCGCATCTTTCAGTTTTCATCCAAATAGCTTTGTTCTATTTGATGATAAGCAAGTAAATCTATATATATTTAATTGTTATTTCAGGAACATATATAGCTCGTAGTCAAGTTTAGGAAATAAGTTCAAAGGAACAGAGTTATATTTCGTTTGTTTATTTCTTTAGACTTTTGTAAAATTTAAACACATTTACATTTACAATGTAATATTTAGACTCTCTCTTTACTTCTTTAAATCAATAAATGAGAAGCAATTTGTTATGTACACTTTTTCTTGATACCATGAAAAAAAAAATTTAAAAAAATTTTAATGTAGAAAACCCTTGTACCTTATGTAGTAACTGCTACAACCGTTTGAGAATTATAAAAAAATCACAAATGTGGAAAAAAACGGCAAATCATTTTTTTTTATGATAAAATTGATATTAGCTCTCGATTTATGCTTTAAAAATAGGAACCTAAGAGCATAAATCAAAATAAATTTAACAATGATTATTTGAGAACAAAATTTTATAAAACAAGTTACATTTTTCTTAATTTTTGGAATGTAATTTTTTCCACTGTACTCATTAACATTTGACATTTATAAATTTACGCAAATTAAAATATGTAAAGCTTGAATTGAATTTAGCTTAAATAATATAAAAATCTTGCAATATACTTGATATGATTATTTTTAATAAAAAGTTCTAAAAAAAAACAGAGGTGAACGTCTCAAGTGTGTGACAATTTATTGAAAGTCGATACTCAACCTTCATTATTATTTTATGAACCGAGAACGTAGGCACATTTTTGTTTAAACATTGAGATTCAATGGAAATTTTTATTTATGCTAAGCGAAAAACAAAAAAAAAAAAATGCTGAGGCAGGGTGAGGGGAGAGACAACCAGTTTTAATTTGGAAACGCACACAAAACGTGTCTGCGATAAAAAAGTTTATTTATACAAATAGAGTATACAAAAAATGGCTGGAAAGACGAGCCTCCGCTTTAGGTTTACAATTACTTCAAGTATTTTTGTACCGCACCGAAATGGAATAAACATAAAAATAAAGCATATCAGGTTTTTTTTTTGTTTATTTAATGCGCCCGATGATAATTTTGAAGATAAGACATTTTTAAAGAATTCAATAAGTTAGAAAGGTAGATTGAATTTATAATTGTGTATTGCATAAATATACTAAGAATATTATATAATTTTCTGACAAAATGTGTAAAATATTGATGGATATATGTAATAGAAGTTAGGAACCTTATGAAGTGAAGCACACTTATAAAATATAAATATTATAATATAAAAACTATAAATATCAAATAATAATATAAAAATAAAGTAATTGTTTATAGAAGTATAAAAAAAACTGGCTTAGATTCCTAACTTACAAAACAAACAAAAAACAGGAATAAAAATATTATTTTATTTCGATTTTATTTTATTATATTGTATTTTATATTTTATTTAATTATTATTTTTTTTTTTAATTATTTATTATACTATTTACACTGAACTCTCACAAATTAAATGCACTTTATTTTTAAAGGTATTCTAATTTTCTAAATATTCTAATCTTCGGAATATTTTTTTTGTATATAAATAAAAAAATTGGAGTGAATTTACTCCAAAAAGCTAGAATAAAACTCGTTTTTTATTTAATTCTGTTAATAAAAACAAGAAAACAAAATGTAACAGTGCAATACATATCGTAAGTTTATTTTTTTTAATTAAAAAAATATATTTACATTTAATCAAAAATAGATGCAACAAAACAAAAACATAAAGATTTACTCCAATTACATTATATATGTTTTTCCAGTTTAAAATTAAAAACATTGATTTGTATTCAGTAAAAAACTAAAAAATTGTATTACAAAATTCTAATTCTAATTTCTGGAAATTCTAATTACTGAAGGTTTTAATTTGTGAGCAACGACTGCAATTGCTTAAATAAAGCAACTGAATTACTTGTAGGAAATTAATTAATTAATTAATGTGTTATTGGAAAGGGACACTAGAGACATACAAAATACCTGATTTTAGCAGCGAACGCCGCAAGTAATGCAAAAATGCCTTCTGTAAGAAGGCTTCCAGCAGCATTTGTTCGGAATGGAAAACTAGAAAGCAATCCCGAAAACCCATACAAAAACTCCTTACCATGGAAACAGAAATTTATTGTTTAGTGCCTGTATAAAAGTGAATTAAAGACTTCAGATTTTTTCACTAATTCTCTCTGAAGAAGTAAGCATGCGGGAATGCCTTCTGTCATGCAAAAAATTCCCACTGGTGTATTTATATTTTTTTTTTCACATTTTCCTATTTATATTTGTGAAAATATTAATGTATGTGTGTGTGTGTGGTGTCTTTCTCAGCGATTCTCAAATTTTAGTGGGAGTAGCAATGCCATATAACAAGGTTTTTTCTACAAATTTTTACCTCAGTACCTATTGTTAAGAATATAACTAAAAAACAAAGTCCAAAATAACTAAAAGACTGCAAAAATATTTAATTTTAACGCCTAGTATGCAATTAAGCAAAAGGCAAAATAATCAAAATAATTTAAGTTAGCCTGAATAGAAATAAGATACCAAAACTGTATTATCATCAAGAATGAATAAATGAATTGAATTGAAATTTTATTATTATTATTAAATGATTGAATGAAAATAAATTAATTTTATTATTAAATTTATTTTTTTTTTTTATTAAAAAGTCTAAAATAATAGTACATATAACTATATTTCTGATTTAAATTGCAAATAAGTAGATTCAAGATTAACTGTATTTTTTTTGAATTCACAAAAAAATTCTACTTGCTATTTATATTGTAAATTGTACTTGCTGTTTCTATTTTTTGGATCTGTGCCAAAATGTAATCCTTAAATAAAACACATTCTAAATATTTTACTTTTTCTTTATCCATCAGCCATCCGACATCATGCAGCTCCTTGGCGGAGATAATGTCTGTGCTGTTTTTCCAGCAGATGCGTTTGAACTTGAAGTATCCACGTGATCCCTCCAGTGATCGTTTGGTATTGTCCAAGGGACATGCAGCGCCAATTTTATATGCCGCCTGGGCTGAGGCTGGCCTGTTCCCAGTGGAGGAGCTAAAGAATTTGCGCAAGATTGATAGCGATCTGGAGGGACATCCGACGCCGCGTTTGAATTTCATTGATGTGGGCACCGGTTCGCTGGGTCAGGGTGTTGCCGTTGGCGCTGGCATGGCCTATGTGGGCAAGAATTTCGATAAGGTTGATTATCGCACCTATGTGATTGTGGGCGATGGTGAATCCGCCGAGGGCTCCGTTTGGGAATCCCTGCACTTTGCCGGCCACTACAATCTGGATAATTTGTGCGTGATCTTTGATGTTAATCGCTTGGGTCAATCGGAGGCCACCTCGCTGCAGCATAAAATGGATGTCTATCGGGATCGCTTGGAGGCTTTTGGTTTCAATGCGCTGGTCGTTGATGGCCATGATATCGAGGAGCTGTGCAAGGCTCTGCATTGTGCGTCCACCACAAAGGGCAAGCCCACTGCCATCGTTTGCAAGACCTTCAAGGGCAAAGACTTTCCAGATATTGAGGATTTGGACAATTGGCATGGCAAGCCCCTGGGTGACAAGGCAGCGACGGTGATCAAGCATTTGCAATCGCTGATTGTCAATTCGAATGTTAAGTTAACACCCAAGAAGGTGAGCAAAGTGGCAGCTCCAGAGGTGGACATTAGCAATGTGAAACTGTGTGCACCGCCAAATTATAAGCTGGGCGATACGGTGGCCACTCGCTTGGCCTATGGCACGGCCCTGGCCAAGATTGCGGCCGATAATGATCGTGTTATTGCCCTGGATGGCGATACAAAGAATTCAACATTTTCGGATAAATTGCGTAACGCATATCCAGAGCGTTATATTGAATGTTTCATTGCTGAACAGAATCTGGTGGGCGTGGCCATTGGTGCCGCCTGTCGTCGCCGTACTGTGGCATTTGTATCCACATTTGCCACGTTCTTTACCCGTGCCTTTGATCAGATACGCATGGGCGCCATTTCCCAATCGAATGTGAACTTTGTGGGTTCGCATTGTGGCTGCAGCATTGGTGAGGATGGCCCCTCACAGATGGGTCTAGAGGATATTGCCATGTTCCGCACCATACCGGGCAGCACCGTTTTCTATCCTTCGGATGCGGTGAGCACGGAACGTGCCGTTGAATTGGCGGCCAACACTAAGGGCATCTGCTTTATACGCACATCCCGTCCCAATACCAGTGTCATCTATAACAATGATGAAGCCTTTGCCATTGGACGTGGCAAGGTTGTGCGCCAGAAGCCCTCCGATGAGGTGCTGCTCATTGGTGCTGGAATTACTCTATATGAGTGTTTGTCAGCTGCCGAGCAGCTGGAGAAGGAGTGCATTACGGCTCGTGTAATTGATCCCTTTACTGTAAAGCCCCTCGACGCGGAATTGATTTTGGAGCATGCCAAACAGTGCAGAGGACGTGTCGTTGTTGTCGAGGATCATTATCAGTAAGTGGCAATTATTTATTGTATTTATGGGAACTCCCTTAATTGAAATCTTCTTTGCTCTCCTGCAGGCAAGGCGGTCTGGGTGAGGCGGTGCTGAGTCTTTTGGCCGAACACCGCAATTTTGTGGTCAAACATTTGTTTGTGCCCACAGTGCCACGCTCTGGCCCCCCGGCTGTGCTCATTGACATGTTTGGCATCTCAGCTCGCAATATTGTCAATGCAGTCAATTGCATTCTGAAGAAGTGAGCAAAATATCATTATATTAACGCATCTCCAATAGCTGGAAGCTGGCATTTCTACTCTGAAAAAATTTAATTAAAATATAATCATTGTCTCATATTAAATAATCAACAAATATGAATTTTGTTAAATTCACAATAAATATTCTTTCACACAAACTAGTTTCATAGTGTACTCAATAAAATAATGTAAAATGCAGATTAATATCAATTTATTTATAAAATATATATCACAGTTTCGCTAAGGTTGGATTGATATCTGCGTAGCGCTGATAAGTGAGGAATTTCTGTCCTTGATTTAAATTAAATTATAATAAAATTTAAAAAAATCATAGAATTTAAACAAATAACTGTCATTTTCAAATATGCCTGTGTAACCAAAGTGCGTGAATGCCAAAATAATCACACTTTGCTTAGTCGATAAATTGTGTAAGCATATGCAAACCTATCGAATAATCGCTTTGTTAATACTGCCAACAGATTTATAAAAGGTGGCAGCATTTGTACATTTTGTTGAAATTAACTGGCGCCGAAAATAATTTTTTGTAGCGTGGGTTTACTTTTTCATACAAAGTATTTATGCAAATATGGCCAGTGACAGCGAAGAGTATTACAGCGACGAAGAGGTGGCTGCCATTAGCCAAACCAGATCCGGTGAGTAGTGTGAAAATGTGATATAAATGTAAAATTTAACAAATGATTTTTTACAAGGACGCACAAGTCGGAGCAGCCACAGTGGCCGTGGCGGCGGCGGCAGCAGTCGTCAGTCCAATGTGACCATAGAGGACTCCGATGTTGACTCTGATGAAGACAGCGTGCGACCACTGACCAAAAGGAATCAAAAGGGACGCCGCGCCGCCGTAATTGATTCGGATACTGAAGAAGAGGATGAATTGGATCAACGCGGTCTGTCGCCAAGAACTCGTATGAGTATTACAGGTGTGCGTCCGCAGGACCTGAGCGGTGATTCCAGTGAAATCGAGTACAGTGGTGAAGAGTCAAGCATTCATCAGAGCAACGTTGATGCGGAGGAAACTTTTGATGAGAATGTGGAGCGCGAAGAGGCGGCAGCCGAACGTTATCGTCGTGCCACAACAGATGCCGCTCACTCGCCACGTTATAGCACACAGTTTGCTAGTAGCATCCAGGAAACCTTACACTCCACACTGTTTCCCGTCGCTCCACAGCAGCAACTGCAGAAATCCCTTTCAGATTCGTCTGGCAGCGATGTGCTGATATTGAGCAATCGGGATACACCAATTGAAATATCCAGTAGCACAGACGAAGAAAGTATTAATAAGGAAAACATCTCGGCTCCGTCGGCACAAGTGCGTAAATCGCGCAGTTATTCGCCACGCAGTAGCGCTGGTGCCCCAAAGGCCAGGTCTGGCAATAATCTAATACAGCCCACCATTAAAGCTGCGATCAAGAAATCCTCACCACGCCGTTCCAGCAACAATAACAACAATGTATCGCAGGATTTCTATGAGAAGGAAGCACGCAAATTGGCCGAAATGATTTCACAGAAAAATGATTCGGAAAAGCTGTACGAGAAGGTGGCCCACAAGCTACCCGATAAGGGCACACAGATCCTAACGCGCATTGCTACGCTCACTCAAGATATTGAAATTAAAGAAAAATATCTAAATAGTCTAAATGTGCAGAAAGAAGTGCCGAAAATAAATATCTCAGAGCCGCGTGTGGCCAAGCCCCGCAAATCCGCAAATGAGGCGCCCAATTGGGATGATCTATCCGCAGCTGTCAATGCGATAAAGCCTACGTATACGGGCGCTCAGGGCTTGGCCACATTCAATACCCAGAAGGCACTTACTGTGGATTCACTTAAGGTGCGTATATGCTTTCAGTTCAGTTCAGTTTTTGTCTAAATTTTCCTATGATGAGTATTTTTAGAATGGATATCTGAGATGCGTGCTATAAATTGAAGGCGCCTGGGCACGAGTTACTGTGCGGGAGCTGTTCAATAGCCACGCACTGATTAAAGCCACACACGCTGATTGCAATTTTGTGCTTTATTTACTTTATTTTGCTAGAGAAACTGATGCCTTTTTTATATATTTATAGGATCTACACGGCTCATTGAAGGGCTGTCCAGCAGAAAATGTGCTGGCCGATGATCCAGAGGGCTTGAAGGTTAAGTTAATGGACCATCAGAAGCACGCATTAGCCTGGATGGCATGGCGCGAACAGCAGCGTCCACGTGGTGGCATTCTGGCCGATGATATGGGTCTTGGTAAAACCCTAACCATGATTTCAATGGTGCTCGCAGCCAAAAATCAATTGGATAGCGGTGCTGCTGATAAATCTGTAAGCAGCGATGATGAACAAAATGATGGTAAAAAGCGCAAAAGCGTCGGTGGCTGGACCTCAAAGGGAAGGAAGGATAGTAAGCTATATATAAAAATAAATATGCATAATTGTGCACTATATAATATATATTTTTTTTGTATCAACAGCTTATAACGGCGGCACCCTGGTGGTTTGTCCCGCCAGCTTGCTGCGCCAGTGGGAGGGCGAAGTTAATTCAAAGCTGTCGCGTCATCGCGTCACTGTCCACGTCCATCATGGCATTAATCGCGAGTCTAGACCCAAGAACTTGTGCACCTATGATATGGTAGTGACCACCTACAATATTGTGGGCAGAGAGCACAAGCAAAATGATGCACTTTTTGGCATCAAGTGGCGACGCATTATATTGGACGAGGCCCATGTCGTGCGCAACCACAAGGCACAGTCATCAATAGCTGTGAGCGAATTAAAGGGCAAATATCGTTGGGCACTCACTGGCACTCCGATCCAAAATAAGGAGCTTGATGTTTACGCGTTGCTCAAATTCTTGCGCTGTTCGCCCTTTGATGATCTGGCGACCTGGAAGAGGTGGATTGATAATAAGAGCGCCGGTGGACAGGAACGTTTAAATTTACTTATGAAATCTCTAATGTTAAGACGCACCAAGGCGCAGCTTCAGTTGGATGGTAAATTGAATAATTTGCCCAAGAAGGAAATACGTTTGATTGAAATGAATCTCGATACTGATGAAATGAATGTGTATCAAAGAGTTATGGCATATTCACGTTCATTATTTGCCCAGTTTCTGTACCAGCGTGCCGAAAGGGATTCGGATATGAATTTTATTCACGATGCCAAAAAGCCAACATATAATCAAATCAAGAATCCCAATGATGCCTATTACAAAATGCACGAGAAATTTTCTCGCATGGCAGGACACAGCCAACAGGTCAAGTCCCACGAGATATTGGTACTTTTGCTGCGTCTCAGGCAAATTTGTTGTCATCCTGGTCTTATCGATTCGGTATGTAATATAAGTAATACATTCTAAAGTTTAACATTTACCTATTTTGATATTTCAGATGTTGGATGAAGATGGTAACAATTCTTGTGAGAGCACCGATGGAAATATACCGGAAATTGATCTGTTGGCCCAGCTTAATAAACTGACTATTGATGACACCTCCAGCTCGTCGCGTAGATCCAGCAGCGGTCGCAGAAGCAGTGGAGCTGCTGGCGATGATCGCCTGACAAAAGCCTCACAGAATGTGCTAAAGCGCAGCAATCCTGTCTTTAATTTAAAACGTCCTTCAACTAAATTGTTAAAGGTTTTGGAAATACTGAGGACATATGTGCTAAAAACAGATGATAAGGTCATAATTGTATCACAATGGACATCGGTGCTAAATATTTTGCATGAGCTGCTAGAAAGGGAAAGATTGACCTCCCTATCACTAAATGGTACCATACCGGTGCATAAACGACAAGATATTGTCAACGAGTTCAACGATCCGCGCAGTTCAAAACGTATTATGTTGCTGTCATTGACAGCTGGTGGTGTTGGCCTCAATTTGATTGGAGCAAATCATCTTGTCCTATTAGATCTCCACTGGAATCCGCAATTGGAGGCGCAAGCGCAGGATCGCATATATCGCGTTGGACAGAGTAAGAATGTGATCATATATAAGATCGTATGTCTAGACACTGTCGAGCAGCGCATTAAAGCGCTACAGGATCGCAAACTGGAACTGGCCGAAGGTGTGCTTACGGGCAAAGTTAGCACCAAGCTTTCCATTGATGATCTCAAGGGTCTATTTGGCATGTGAGCGCAGTTATCAGGGCCATCAATATTTATATATAGAGATTGATGTAAATATTTTAAATATGTCGTTTAATGTTTTAAGTATATTTCTATAAAAGTTAAAAGATGCTGTTCAGCTAATATAATATGTCTTTAGCGTTGTTCTAAGCGCCCCATTCCAGCCATTCCACAAATAATTTTGTATCTTTTTTATATATTTACAGCATATATGTTCTTTATTTAAGTTAAACTTTATTTTGAAGCATTTGATTTAGTTTACTTTTGCATTTCGCATTAACTACGTTACAATTTGAAAATGTATTACAATATGAGTTTCATCTAAAAATTATATTACTGTTTAAGCAAATACAAAAAAAGAATTGAAAAAAAATTAAGAAAATTCAACTACAATTTGAATAGCATAACATTTTTGGTTCTTGTCGATCCGTACACACAAAAAATACATACATAAAACCTAACTTAGGACTATAAATTTCTTATAGAAGCCGAATGTTACTCTATTTTCGGTAAATTTATTCTTACTCTCTCTTTATTCATACCTCGACCATTAACTTTTCTTTCTAAAATAAATTATATGTATATATATTGTGTGCACAAATAAGTTTCCGACGTTTGATAAAAAAATAGAGCATCTAGGAGGTTATTTAGGAATTTGCAGATATTTAACTAAATGTTGTAGGTTGAATTAAATGGTTACCGCATAAACATAGGGTATTAGTGACTCCGTAATAATCACATAATTTTTTTAAATTTTGTGCCAACTTTTGATTTGATTTTTTAATTTAAGAAAAACTGCGAAGAAGCCTCAATTGTTGATACTAGATGGTAGATGAGTCTGGTTTAATTGGGAGAAGTTGCCATATAGATTTCCAAAGATTGATAATGTGGAGTTTTAAGAAGAAGACAAAGATAGCAATAAAAAAATGCGAAGACAAGAAATTGAAATAATTTATGGTGAAAGATTCGTTTCAAAGGCAAAATAACTTTGAATAAATTGTAATCAACT
This sequence comes from Hirtodrosophila alboralis, assembly GCA_035043045.1. Lineage (NCBI taxonomy): Eukaryota > Metazoa > Arthropoda > Insecta > Diptera > Drosophilidae > Hirtodrosophila > Hirtodrosophila alboralis. The sequence goes on along the minus strand of JAWNNH010000214.1, from coordinate 37,665 downwards.
TTTTACAATAAATTGTTAATTTATTATAAAAAAAAGTCGAAAACTTATGTGTACACATAATACATATTAAAATATATAGTATACACATATATTTATATGTATATAATAAAGACCACATGTTTTTTTTTTTGACATGACAGCGCACAGCCCAAGAAAATCTAACAATAAAAAAAAAATACCAGAGTTAATAAAATAGTTTATTTTTTTTGTTGCAAGCTAATATAATCTCATAGTTAAATATTATACGCAAACATATCTGGAAAAACGTTTTAATTTTTTTATTATTTATAATTATTCAAATGCTGTACAAGTTCTTTAAATAAGTTTTTTTTTCTTTATTTTTTAATAAATTGGTGCTCAAAGGTGCAAGCTTAGGACTAGATATCATTATAAATATGTATGTATTAGTTCATGCTGTGCAGATCGTATTAAGATTATTCAGTTTTTTTATCTTCTAGCACTTTTTTGTATTATAATCTTTTGTGCCATTTAGTGAAGAATTGATTGTATGCATATAGAGTAGTAGTATTATAATAATATAATTAATTATCAGAGCATATTCTCTAAATATTTTTTTTATTACAATTATAAAGCATATAAATCAGCAACAAATGTGCTCAGTTTTTATTTTTTCTTGTTTGTAATAATTAAGATTTCTTTAGATTTAAATTGTTGAGATCAATTTGAATATGTTTTTAGTTAAATTACCACCTGCTAGCCCAGCCCGGAAAGTAATTATGCATTTTGGCTCCTCTAGTTAATATATTTATGTGTTTTTTTGTATGTCATAGTTTAGTTAGCTTATAAAGAAAACAATGTGTGTGGGGTTATCATATATGTATCATATTATATACGAGTTTTTTTTTATATCGTATTGGAAACTTTTGTCGAGATTTTTATAGTTTAAAGATGTAGCCGTAGACTTTCAGTTCCTAGGCAGCTCAGCTTCTAATTATCGCTAGAGGGAAAAGAAAAAATAGATATAAAAAAAGAAATATATATTTAATTATGAAGTGATTAATCGAATTCAATTAAATTTGAGCTTTGCTTGCTTACTAATTAGTTAGAAATTCAATATGCTATTGGTAATAATCTTGAAGACACAAAATGCGGCATAAAACTGTTTTTTTTTTTTTTTAATGGCAACAACGATCCCAGCGTGCCCATATGGGTGCAATGTCTTTCAGCCATAAAAAGCATTAAAATCATTGTAATGCCAGTCAAAAGGCACCGAAGACAATCCAGTCAAAAGCACAGTCCTGGGCCTGTTTACCTGCCCAGAAGGATGAGAGCTTGAAAGCGCTGAAAAGCGCTCGTAAAACCAAATTTTATAGCAACAACGAAAACGAGGACGGTGGGTGCCGGACCCAAGAGCTGTGCCTCTGTCCAGCCAGAGTCTTTGGTACTTGGAATTGGATTCCTGATGCCATCCTTGCCATCGTTTTTGAGGCGCAGCTGCATTCCTGCTACAAGTTCTATCTTTTTTTTTATTTTATTTTTTATTATCCGAAATGTGATTTTTATGATGCACTTTAAGATAATGCAACAGCAGCAGCAGCGGCAGCAACAGCAGCTCTAAATTTTGCTATGCTTGCTTTTCAATTGTCACAGTCGATCTAATTGCAAATCAGCGGAATAAACATTGAAAACCACTTCGATTAGATGTATATTGTATAGGTATAACAAATCTCTACAGTCAAAGAAATTTAATTTCAATTGATTGTTAGTTTTTTAACTATGCATTTAATGTAGACTCTTTTAATTGGAACCTATTAAAGATTGAAGTTAGGATTTGTAGACAATGGTTTTAATTAGTATATTTAAACAGAAAAACAGCATAATAATTAAAATTCTTCCATAACCTTTTCAGATATTCTTTGGTAACTTTATCAAATTTTCGATAGATATTTTGGGAATTAGAACATATTTCTAAGATAATTATCTTTATATTTAATTATTAATTGGAATTGGAAGATTTTATTATAGCGCAAAATGATTATCCTTACACCTTCAACTCTTTTCTGTCTTTCTCTATGCAAAATTTGTTATCGAATTTTATAAATATAAGATAAGATTCTTCCATAATCTTTACAGATAGCCTTTGGTAACTTTATCAAATTTGTGCTAGATTTTTTGGGGTATAGCACATATTTCTAAGATAAATATCTTTATATTTAATTATTAATTATATTTGATAGATTATTTTTATAGCGCAAAATGATTATCCTTACACCTTCAACTCTTTTGTTTCTCTATGCCAAATTTTTTTATAAAATTTCATAAATATACGTGAAATTTAAAATATATATTCTTAAATTCGTTATAGCGCAAATTTAAATAATAATAACACTAGTTTACAAAATTTAGCTTCAACGAGAGAGCTCTCATAGACTTTTTTCGATGTTTTTTATTTATTTATTTATTAATAATGATAGCTTAGTTTATAAAAATATATAGCGTTGGCTACAGAGGCCTTCAGCTACTTTTCTGGATGTATTTTGTGACGCTGATATCAAAAAAAGCAAAACGTAATTTTTTTTCTTTTTCCAAAAAATAATTATTGACAAAACCTCAAAAAGTTGTTTTATTTTTGGCACTATTTCGACTTAATTGTTTATATATACATGAGATCTTATTCGATCTTGAAAAACCTTACACATTACAAAGGTATATGTTTATGGAGATCGAATAAGAATTAAATGAACTATATGCCAACAAAGTTGGAAATGCTACCATTTTTTGCATTTTTAAAAAATTGCTGAATTTAATTTGCAATTTTTAATTTTGAAAAAAATTGTTTTAATACTTTTAATAATTTGTTATATTAGATACTTCTTTTACAAATATTTTAAGTATAAATTTGTTCAAATCGGACAGTAAATGTGCTATTTAATCAGCAATTAGTAAAAAAAACCCAAGAAAAAATTCAGCTTTCTTTTTACTTTTTTTTAGAAATGTTATATTAAAATGGTTTTTTTTTGTATCACATATATATTATTTATTTAATTTTTTATTCAATATTTAAGCCTTTGGGAACAATTCTAAAATTTTATTAAAATGCCTGGACATACAAAATCTAATTATTATTTTGTATAAACCATGACTGGAAATTAAATCCGGCTGAATAATATATGTGTAAAATAATGTAGTTATTTATTGAAAATATGCAGAATAAACTTGGAATAGTAGTGTATATTTTTGTTGTTGTTTTTTTTTGCCTCGTTATTCACTCTACACTAATTTTGTTTATTTGCTCGACTCAATTTTTTACGATCGCCACAAAATGTTCCACTGAAAAATGAGTAGCTGAAAAAGTGCTCAGGGCTCAGGCGTGCGCTTTATGCGAGTCGATGGTTTTTGGTTCTGGTTCTACATATTGTTTATTTTTTAATAATGCGTGTCCACTAAAAAACAACAAAAAGAAAAAAAAAAGAAAAGGAAAACGACGTAACGCGGCACCATAAAAAATCCGGAGAGCGTCCAACACGCAAACCAAACGAAAAGACGAACAATAATAAACACAAGCCGAATTATAGACCTGGGTAGGGATTGGATTGGATATTCAAGAGTTGAGCGAAATTCGAGCAGCGTAAGCTGAAACTGAAACTCTCGAAACTCACTCGCAAAACTATAACAATTTTTTTTAATTTATTTTTTTTTATTTTTTTATATTTTGTTGTTATTTTTATGGCAAGCATTGCATTTATTATGGGTTCCCGTCGACCTCGAAGTCTCGTAGCCCCATACGGTTGGCTCTGGTGATGATGACTGGAGGAGCAGACCATTAAAAAAAATAAGGGATTTATTTTTTTTCATTTTTTTTTGCTTTATATTTTTAATGACGACTCAACGGAAATTAGAAATCAGCGGATATTGTGCGACAACAAGATATATTGTATGTTGTTTATTATTGTATATATATGTATATACATATGTACATATATGTCTGTATTCGGCTTTTGTATTGTTTAAAAAGTGCTTAAATGATCTTTAGAGTGCTTTAAAGAGCATGCAACAATGTTGTTGTTGCAACACATGAAATAATTTAATGAGTTAAAGTTTACTGAAAATGCGAAGCGAATTTGGGGCAAGTTATAAAAATATTTTTTAAGCTGGATTTCAGGCTCTCAGTCTCTTGATGCCATCATAAATGTCGAAATATATTTTTATTTATAGAAAATGTTAACTTTTCATTCAAGGAAATTGATTAAATTTTATTAAAATCGGAAAACTATATCTTATAGTTGTCATAGAAACAATTTGTCAAAAAATGTGTTTTTTTTTTAAATATTTTTCTGTTCTTTAAAATGCTTACTTCAACGCAGGAATTGGAATTACTTTGATGAAATTTTTAATCATTATATCTTTTAGCATACATATAACTATATAAAGTATAACTAACTCTCATATTTCTTAAGATATCTCAGTAAATTCAATTAATTTTAAAATTTCTTTTAAAGCTCATTTTTATCAAAATATATGGTCAGCTATTGAGACTATATCTAGACTATTCTTTTCTATTTCTATGTTCTGCAAATCAACAAAAAACATTTCAAATTAAATATCTGTCTATAGAAAGTAATTTGTGCGCCCTAACAAGCCTCCTTAACAATTAAATCTCACTTAAATAAAATGCCAAAATTTTGTCAGATTTTATACATTCAAAAGAGAGACGACACTGCAGTCTTTCAGCTATAATTAAATTTGTAAACTATCTGTCACTTGCACCGCATATTCGTTAATAAATTTTAGCAGAATTTTCACAACAATTTAACATGAAAATTAGCTTGACAACTTGGCACACGCCAAAATGCAGCAAAATGGACGTTCAAGTTTTTCATTTCTTGGTGCACAAAAAAATTGCTTGTAAAAAAGGAAAATGAAATGAAGAAAAATAAAAAAATATAGAGCATTTCTATTTTATATTATGGCCAGAAGGTGTGCACAAATTTTCATGATATTTGCGCTAGAAAAACGGAAACAAAATATCGTTAAATGGAATCTTATGCATTTATTGGCAAGCATGGGCAAAAGCAAAAGGACACGGACTTAATAAAAAGGGTATGAGTGTGAAATTGAAGTGCCATTCGCAAGGATATAGTTTTGTTTGTGTGTGAGTGTGTGTGTGTTTATGTGTAAAATGAAACAAATGAAATGCATTCAGGAGTTGCTCCTGCCTGAGAGGCTCGTAAAAGTTGCGCATTGTTTGGCAGTTTTTATGACCGCTGCATTTGAAGTTGAATAATTGTTGTGTTGATATTTGCTTGGGGCTCTCCTGATAAGTTTGATTTCTACGAAATAGAAACCTGACAAAGTTAAATGAACTCTCTGGTTAGTTGGCCCTCCTTGCCCCAAATCTCTCATCATAATCAGCATCTCTCTTGGTTGCCGTTTGACTTTGTAGTCGCACTATACAATTTAATTGCAGCAAAAAGTGTGTGGCAGCATCTCTACACTTGCCTAGGCTTAGTTGGGGCCATATTCAGAAATACTACTTATATATAAAAATATCAAAAAAAATAAAGGGATTTTTTTTTCACGCAATTCTTGTGCGTTCCAGTTTTATGATGCACTCGTAAAAACTCACAACGCGGCCTTTGATGCGAAATTTTGCAGGAGATGAGTCGAGTCAAGTCAAATGGACTCGAGTTGAGTTGAGTCAAGTTGAGTTGAGGTTTTAATGTGCCGAAAGGGCGCGCAAACAATCGAAGGATAGCATGAACAAAAAAAAACAGAAATTCTAGACAAGATTTAGATGCTATATTCACTGTTGTTGCAAAATGCGTATATTTTATTACCTTGAACCAGACAGACATTGAAATATGCATTCTGAAGTGTTGTCCGGGCATCATAAAAATTGTGCGAGACAAGGCGAAAGTTTTTGATGTGGAGGCTGCAACATTATGATATTTCTGATATTTGTGGTGAAAAACATATAAATGCCAATGCAATGGGCAAACGTGCAACATAAAAATAGTATCTAAACACGAACTTAGGGCATCTCTATTTCACTAAAGATGTTGCCTCCTGCCATCCTGGCTGACGCCACTTGAGTTTTTAATTAAAGGCAACGGCATCAAAAACAAAAGGCAACAAAATGTTGAAGCATTGAAGAGCGTATATATAATATAAACTAAAATGCCAGCCAGCATGGAAATTTAACACTTGCCCCCAAATTAAGCAACGACGACAACAAATGGCCAAGACCGAATGCTTCAATTGTCAGCACAAAAGCACAAGCAACGTGCCACACGGGGTGGTAAAGTGGTAAAGCGTTGCTGGGTGCCGAAGGATGCGGCTTTTAGCTGCCAAGAGGAATTGTTTTTCATCTGATGTGGCAGCAGCTACTAGAATTGTTTGAGAAGCTTTTGTTGCCACGTTGCAGCCATCAGGCCAAATGATGAAAATGCCATTGCATACTTTCGTGCGCTGCCCCGGAAATGCAACGAACGGCAGCAGCAGCCGCCGGAAATGGAAATGAAAACTGCAAGTGGCAAGTGGCAAGCGGCAAGTGGAAAGTGGCAAGCATAGTCTCGAGCAAACCAACTTAAATTGTAAACATAAAACTATGCTGCGAAATTGATTTGATTAAAGGCAACACGCCTGGTCCTGCATGTTAAATAAGTTCGTATTGTTCAGTTAAATACAAATTGAGTCGAAGTTGAAATACCCTTTACAGAACTTGTTACTCAGAAAGTAAATGGTGATATAATTATAATTGTTAAACATTATCAATTTCTTAACAAAGTGAACAGTTATTTAAGCAGTTGAATATAAAATTTGTTAGTTTAATTTTTTGTTAAGTAATTTATCATCTACATGACAAAATATTTGCCTAGTAAAGTTGCAGTTAGTCTTGTTTTGCTTTAAGTTTTTTCATCACTTCACATTATGTTTAATTGTTCATCTGGCAAAATAAAAAATATGTGTTTTTAGGGAATGTTCTTAAGTACCAGAAATTTGTATTTGTAATCCAGATTTAGTAGGATTCAGGCCCGATTAAAACAGGCAAAATAAAATTAATAATAAATATGTGCTTGTTGCTACAACATTCTGGCAATTTATTTTAATTTTAGCAGTATATATATTTTTAAAATAAATACGAGTAGTTAATATAAAGCTAGTTAGATGTTATTGGAATTTAAAAATAAAATGAAATGTTTAATTTGTTGGCTGATTAAATAGTAATGTTTTGACTGCTGCGAAACAGGTTTCTTTAGTAACACATTTTTAAAATATATATTTGAATTTAAGATAGATTTAATTTTGTATAAAAGACTACAACTTAACCACAATTATTTAAAATTTTTTAAACATAAAAATCCATTTTTTAAATTTCTTGGCACACTTGCGAGTGCTATTTACAGTATGGCATATGGAAAATTATGCTTTTTAAATAACTTCTTGTGGTGAAAACATACAGCAATAATATTGAAAAAAATAATAAATAAATATAAAGATAGTGAATGCTCTAAAATAGCTGCGAAAATAAAAAATTAATAAAATAAATAAATTTATGCTTTAGTAAACATACGAGCATATGCATGAAAAAATTAATTTCTAGATGTTTCTTTATTAAATAATATTTGGCATGAAAAGGACAACAAAAAATATTTAAGAAATATATATAATTAACAAATTTGGTATGAATTGGACAACAAGTTTGTTAATTATATATATTTCTTAAATATTTAAAAATAAATAAGAAATAATAAGAAATTCCTTAGACTCGGGCGAAACTGGCCAGATATCGAGTAGAGCATTTTAATGCGAAATTAAAAAAAATAATAAATAAAAAATGTACACTAAAACAAAAAATTATTTCTATATTACATTTGACTTGTGGCTTATTCATCTACAAAAAAAAAATATTATCCGTACAAAAACAGCAACATTTTTGCAGAAAAATGTCGATTCACCCACTGTGCGCACTCTGCTAACTTGTTCTTGACGTTTTGCCACAAATGAAATTGAAAAATTAAAAACAATTTAGGTTCTCTTTTAAATTAACATAAATTTGGTTTGGAAAATGCATAAATGTCAAAAATTAAATTAAAACTATGGACCAAATGCACTCTGCTAAATTGTTTTTGAGTTGTTGCCATAAAAAAATAGAAAAATGAATTACAATTTAGATTTTCTATTAAGGAACCATGAAATTGGTTAGAAATGTCTAAAATTAAATTAAAAATTATTGAGCAAATGCTTGAGAGGATCTGCTAATTCAAAGAGCACATTTTTTATTACCAATTCTATTGACCAAAATGCTTTGGGTTGGGTTGGGGTTTCTCTACTTACACAAAGAGCACAGCTGCTGCAGCTGCTGCTGCTGCAGCGGCAGCAACATTGCGATACTGCTACGTGGCTGCTGCTGCCGCTGCAACGGCCGCAGCGGACGTTGAGCTAACCAAATGCTGGCCATGATGATAGGCGCCATTGCTGCTGCTGTGCGCCGGCGGCGGCGTTGTGGGCGTACCCGAACGTGAACGCTGCTGATGTTGATGCCCCGTTGTGGCCATTGTTGCCACAGTGGTAACCAAAGTGGGTGAACCGGCCGAATGTACAGTGCCCGTGCTGCTCGCAGGTCTTGAGGCTTTCTGTTGCAGATTGGATGCTGTAATTGTGGTGGCCGTTGGACTTGGTGGTGTTCGACTTAGGGCCAGGGGCTCGGGCGTTGGCGGACGTATCTGCGTCAGGGGCAGGTGTGTAAAATGTGTTCCATAGCGCTCGATGCTAGGATAGGTCAGGTACATGGGCGCTCCGGTCGTATGCAGACCAATGGCCATGGGTGTGTAGTAGTTGTAATAGATTTGTGCTACAATTCGGTTAATTTCTACACGCGCTGTGAAAAATGTTCAAACAAAATTAATTAGTATAATTTTATATAAATTGTTAACACACTGATGGCGCTAAAAAGGCACCTCATATCATTTGGGGGTATGTGTATCTTTGTGTTGCTTTAAATGTTATTTTTTTAACATTTTAAAATATTAAATTCATTTAAGTTTTACAACTAGCTTAAAATCATGATTAACTTTAGCTTAAATGAGCTACGAAAATCTTATACTTTTTCTGTAAATTTCTTAATTTATATTCAAAATATAATATACGCTTTATATTTTAATTAATTTAATTATAAATACTATTATATATTTTATTTTAGAAATGGTTTTAATTAAATTTTATATTTAATTTAAAATATTTCTATCATTTGTTATAAATAAAAACTACTTTGCTTGATTTTTCAACAGTTAAAATTACAAAATTAAATATAAGTCCCATTATTCTATTTATTTTTAAATGCTTTTAAAATAATAAAAATAAATAAATTCCGCTTTTAAATATATTTTATGTCATATAGTTATATAATGAAATATTAAAAATATTGTGGAAAATCCTATTACTTTTTTTTTTTTTAAAATACTTTTAAATTAATAATAAACAAATATTTGCATATTTGTATAGAGAAATGTTATAAAAACATTGTAGAATTTTATAAAAATTTGTTTTTATAAATAGTTAATTTTTTAACACCTCGACTTAATATTTTTAATAATTTATTTCTATTTGCACAAAGAAAAAATATATAAGAAACCTTTTACAAAATTGAATGAAAGTAAAGATGCTTACCTTTTTGAATAGGTATTTAAATGTTAATTAAATTATTATATTATTATTATATTAAATATCGATATTGGCTATTTGTAATTTTGTTTATTACCTTTTCAAAAAGGTTAATATCTCTAATAACATTAAATTAATTTATAGTTAACCAAAGCTAGTTTTTTAAATAGTTTAAAATTAAATCAATATGAATTTTTTGAATTTTATTTTCGGCATCTTTTGACCGATTTTATATAATTTTTAATAATTTTTTCTCAGCAGATATCGACGAAAGATTATTTCAAAATTTGTTGTAAATTGTTATTTAAAGTAATAAAAATAATTCTGATTCTAATAAAACAAATAATTGAAAGTAATGAAAATAATTCTGATTCTAATAAAACAAATAATTTAAAGTAATGAAAATAGTTCTGCTTATAATAATAATAATAATTCTGAGCATCAGTTCATTTCACGCTAATTTTAAAGTAAAAACTTTCTTTGAAAATATGTTTAATATTGATTTTCGAAATTAAACAAATAAATGTAATTGAACTATAAAAATCATATCATTCTTTAACTGCTATATTACAGAGTGACCACTTTAAATAAAAAGTAATCTTTAACTACACATGTAAAAATAATTATATAGAAATCGAAAGACAGCAACGTTTCCTGATTGTACAAAAATAAGAATAATCTTTTTTTATTATTCTGAGTTTTGTTCGATGCAAAGTAAGTGCTTAAAAAATGATGGTAACAAGTTTGTTATAACTATGAATATGTAAATAACTTTGCCTTTGCACGTATTCAAGTTTATCTTATATCGTTAAATTGCTGGTTTTCACACTTTTTACCACATAACTTAAGTATAAACTATTTGAGCCATAACATTAACTATGCTTCGGCCACTAAAATTTCTATATACAACACGGCCCAAGAAGAAGATATGAGCCATTTTTGAAGGCACAAAAACACACACGGGGATAGAACTATGGCCAAAACCCCAGTTTATACCCACAGAACCTTTGTCTGCCCGTTAACTCTCCCCCAAAACCCTCCTCGCCTTATCTGCGTGGCAAAAAGTTTTCAAAATTTTACTGCTTTGGTGCAACATCAAAATGCCAAGTTTTTACGATTACGTTTGCTGCTGCTGCTGCAATTTTACTTAATTTTAATGGGATTTTTTCTTGAGCCAACTGCAGAATGCATTAAACAGAGCCCAGGCACAGGCACAAGGTATATATACATATATATATATATATATATATATATATATATTACGCATGAGTGTGCCAAGTGAAGTTTTTCCTGGTCCCAAATGTTCATACGCATATATACCCCATATATATATATATATATAGTCTACCTATTTACAAACTCTCTTACCTACCAATAAGTATTTGTATTTGGGGGTTTTAATAGCTAAAACTAATACCATGACAAAAGTACCACTGTGCAGTTTTGATGAAATACTAAAAACTCGTTAAATTTGTAGAAAAACCAACATTTATTTTTTGCTGCTTTTGAAATTAATGAAGTAAGTGCATCTTGAGCAGCGGGTTCAAAGTTTATGTTCTTTAACTGAAAGCTAATAATTAATAGCAGTGAGGCTTTTTGGGTAATTAAAGTTTTTGAAAGTTTTGAAAAGTATAAAATATTGAATTTTCTTTTAATGTTTTTGGCAGTTTCAATTAAAAAAAATGTTGTGTGAGTTAATTTAATCTTTGCAAAAGCTTACCTAGGGGTTAAATGATGTAATTTAGCGTATATAATCTTTAATAATATTTAGCTCATAATTTAACTGTTTATGTATTGAAAGCTGGCTCAAATATATATTAAACAATGTATTATATTTTTGTAAGTTTATAAAAAAAATATAAATATAACTTTCCATATATATTTGTAAAAAAAAGCTATAAAAAATATAAATGTTTATTCATCTCTATATCTATATTTCTGTTTTTATAAAAATAGTTCTATTAATTTATGAAATCTTGTATGGCATTGATCGGAAATTCAATATATTTCTGTTTTTTTTTTAAATATTTCAAACAAGTTTGCCTAATAGCAATTTGATTAAAATTTAATCAATATATATAAATAAAGCTGTTTATTTTGGTAGAACGGTAGAAGCTAGAAATCTAAAATTTGTGGCAGTAGCTTCCTATTATATTATAGGTTGGCAATGTGAAAAAATTGTATTCAAAATATACCGGAAAGTGGTTAGAAAATGTATTTTAAAATTACATTAGAAAATCTCAACTGGAGCTTATCAGGTGGTGCAGTTGACTACAATATTAGTGACATTCTTAAATATAATTAGTTTGTTTTCTTTCCTATTTAATTTTTTTGGCAACGAGAGCAGCAAATTGCAACGCACGTCGGGATGATCTAGTACATCATATAGTTTCCATATATAACTCCAAAAAAAGTTACAAAAATAGCCCATTAATCTGTCATACAACATTTATAAATTTGATTATTCGTTTAGCAGTTATTGGAGATTGATATGAATACTTTGCATGAAAATATGCTCCCCTTTTAAAAAAAACCTATTGTTTGTGCAATTATTTTTCCAAAATTAGAATTTTGGTTTGCTGTAGCAGTACTACTAAATATAAAAAAAATAAATAAAATTATAATTAAAAGAAAAACCTATGTGCATCCAAATCGCCTTGATTATGTATATCGATATAAAAATATAAAAATATTTAAATTTTTATTACATTTAACGCATTCAGCAGCTACGAACTGCTGAATTTTTACAGAAATAAAATTTAAATAACATTTAAATAACATTATACTGATCAAAAATGCTAAAATAATGTTATTAATTGAGAGTTAAACTTGAAAATTCTTTTCTTATAGGAAAAGTTAACAAATTAAGCTAAAATAAAATTTTTAAGCATTTTTCTTGCTTTCTCTCTGTACCTCTCTCACTCTTTCTCTCTCTTTCACTCTCTTTCTCTCTCTTGTTTTAATCAGCACGTTTGCAGGCCACAAAACCTTGGCAATAAATTTACAGTTGACTGGGTTACCAGGCGACACCAGATGACAACGAGGAATCAGCTAAAGTTCGGTCAATTTAATGGTGTTGCAACGCTTTTTGTCCAGGCCACGTTGAGGCAATTTATGACAAACTGGCTGCTTATTATTAAGCCAGAAAATAAAGGGGCAAAGGAGTGAAAGGAATGAAAGGACTCTAATACATCATGGCTTCCTCGATATAAAACGTATACGTAAGTATTTTGTATATATCAGTTAGATGTCTGGCACAAGTGGCAGCTAGTTCCGGCATAAGTGTATATATATATATATATATATATATATATATATATATATATATATATGTTACTTGTAGTGCAGTAAAATGTCAGTAGAAGTTGACGCTGCACTTTTTTTCTTCTATTTTACGACCCGCCCCCACAATATGATGTCGTAAAGTTGAAAATTTTTTGCTTCCTGCTGCTGCTGGTTAGAAAGAAAGCATTTCTATAGAGTATTTAATAAGCATTGGCAATTGGGTTTGGGGGGCTCTAACTCAAGCTCTACTTTTATATTTTCGAACTGCAAGAATTGTAGGAATTTGTAATATTTGCGCCCAGAGCTAGGGTTAAACAACAATTCACATAACGATGAGCCGACGTTAAAAGGGTCTAAAAAAAAAAAATATATATATATATAAAAATACATATATTCCGAGTCTATTTTATGCGTTTACAAAATAAAAGACATTGCTAAAATTATGACCAAAAAATAAGGATGAGAAATGTGTCATAAAAACTGCTTTTAGCCGCTGACTCATTTGCTTAAATGGGCGTGAATGCCCATAAATACTTAGTATTGAATAAGTTTTTTAACAACGTACTATGAACTATAGGCATTATATACAAATAAATCAAATTAGAGATACCCTCTGAACCTGCTAGAAAATTACAATATTCACAAAAGTTAACAACATGCATATCTAACTAAAGGTTTTTAAGCTTGACCATAGCAAAATCAAGGTGTTTTTTAATTTTTATTTTCTTACGTAAACGTAAACGTAAGCGCTTGTGTACGTAATATATTTATTTATATATATATAGATAAATATATATAATTTAATGTTTTAGGCAAAACAACATTGTAACTTTGTGTCTTCGTACAAGGCAAATTTACTTGGAAACTGTTTGAGCGATTTTTAGGAAATTTTTGACAAGGTATTTATATCGATATTTATATCGATATATCTACGCTCTCTTGAGTTTTCAGCTCTAGCGATGAAATTTTGCTATAAAGTCTCTGAGATCGTTGGATTTATATACAGACAGACAGACGGACTGGGCTTGATTGAGTTAGCTTTTTATGTTGAGAAATATATAAAATAAATTATGAAAATTGACGTCGCTCCAGCTAGATTTTCACAATTTACCAAAAAAAACACGTCACTAAAAATCTTGCCAATTTTATAAAACAAATATATAGTTTATTTTATTTTAGTTTTACTGAAATAAGCTTTAAATCTTTTCTTTAATATTTTTTTATACTACTATTTGGGCCAGAGATTTTTAGCTAAAGTTCAACAAGCCAGATATTAAAAACAAGATTTCAGAGCTCTCTTTGATCGCAAAAATATTAAAAAGAATTTTATTTTTAAATTTATATTTCAATTTCATAATTTTTATCGTTTTTACCGCAACTATTTGTGATCTGACCAGTTTCAGCATATTAAATATACGTAATTCTTGTGTTAAAAAGAATCAGAATTCTTTAAAAAAAATTTTTTATTTTAGATGTCTTATTGAATATTGAAATCTAGCTGGCGTCATTTTTTGGAATTTGAAAAAATGAAAATTTAAATTTGTTGGCTGGTTAGATAGTACTATTTCGACTGCTGCCAAGCAAGTCTCTCTTCAGTAACCTTTTGTATTTAGAATTTATTTTTGTTCAAACTGTCCGTATATAAGTGGTGCCTGGTGAGAATCGAACCCGAGATCACTGTCGTTCGTTAGGCGGATGCCTTGTCCACTGAGCTATCGGTCCCTACGTCATCCCGGCAACTAGTTACTTACATCAACAGACCCATTTGTAAATTCTAATATCTAAGCCTGCGCTAACAGCTATTTTTCTGCTCATTTATCAAGTTCCTAACTGGACAATTCTATTTTTAGAACTATCCGTTTTTAAACAAACCTGTCTTATTGAATTTTTTTTAAATATGGCATCCTGAATTTTGTGAGCTTTTGGCTAATAATTTTTTTTATTAATATTTAAAGCTTGAGCATTAAATTTACTTTCTAGTTAAAAGATAACAATTAAATGAACTATAATTTAAAGAAAAAATTAAGTCCCTAGCATATTTATTTTGGGTTTGATGAACGATTGAAAATACGAATTAAGGGATGTCCTATTTAAGTGGCGACGAGTGTACGTAGATAATTTAATACCGACTTAACATCTCTGTTATATTAAAAAAAAATTTTAAAAAATTAAAAATTAAATCTGACAAGTGTTTGTATATAATTCTATATCGACTTAGCCGTTCTGATACATATTGTGACAAACTTTAAATAAAATCTGAAAGCCTATAGAAGCAGTACTTAAATTTTAAAGGTTTTCTGTGCTGATCAGTGTAATTATTATCTAAACTAGATTATGAAAATTTCTATACCAAATCTTATCACATCTTATCAGATTTGTTATATATACAACATATATTTATAGGCATTCCCAGCTGCAACTTAAAAAATATCTAAGTAACTTTTTGCAGTTTTCAATCCTTATATTACCCTCCCCTGTCCTGTAACGATTGAAGCATAAACGCTTTTAAGCTTTATAGCGTACACATTTACACGTCGCATTGCCTACCCAGTGTAACCCGATTTTACATCCACCCTAGATATATGTATATATATATATATATACAAGTATATTCATGGCACTTTCTTGCCCCCTGTAGTTGCCACTGCCTGCACGTGTTTAGTGCCTGGATATTATTGTAGCTACTACCTGGCTGCTTTCCCATGGAAATATCCAATAATCAAAGATGAGGATGCAGGAGCAGAAGCAGGAGCAGGAGCTGCAGCTGTAGCTGGATGAACCAAAGCTGGTAGCTTGATGCTTGAAGCTGGAAGCCTTTTGGTGATGGTGTTCGCAATGTCGTAAATTTTTCGCATGCATTTTTCGGTTTAATGATGCATTTACGATGCCAGCAAACGGCGACAACAGCATCAGCTACCAGCATCTCCCTCCCAAGTCCATATATATCCAGTTCACAGCATCAGCATCAGCATCCTGTTCCCAGCATCAATCTGCCAACTTCATCTGCCGTGAAGTAAAATGCTGAGACGTGTAACGGTTCTTGGGAAATGGCAACAACTTGAGAAAGCAATCGTTACAGTTTTTAATGTCATTTACACAAAAAAAAAACAAAATAAAAAAAAAAATTAACACAAATAAACAAAGCACAGCTGATACTCCATACTAAGGCAATTTCCCATTTTTGCAATTATTTTTGATTTTGGATTATTTTCATAGGCTTTAAAGTTAGTTTAAGGAAAATATTTTATTTTTTTTTTACAATTAAATTTGTTTTTTTTTTTTTTATATATAGTAGTATATTTAATTTTTTTTTCTTTTCGTAACTTGGCATATGTATTATGAACTGCTTAAATCGATAACAATATTTATACATAGCTAATACGTAGTATGTATTGTTAAATATTACAAAGACAAATTATCTTAAAGTTTGATCTTTATTTTTTATAGCATATTTATATTTAAATTTTAAAATGTGCAACAAAAAAAAGAAAGACTAACAACATGCCTTTGGACTGCTATTGTATAATATTAATTTAATAATTTTGATCTATTGCATTTTTATTGTTTTCTCACAAAATGTAAGAATTGTTGAAAGCAACACCAAGTCGATAAGTTGTCAGAAACGTATCGATAAATCAGCAGGGCTAAAAATTGTTAAAACGTCGATAAGTTATCATAAACATATCGATAATTTAGCAGGGCTCGATAAACAATGCTTGGCGTTGCCAAATGTGCACATGGTATGTATTTAACCAGGTGGCAACACTACAATCATATTTACATTGCAATATGATACAAAAAAAATAAATCGAATTTTACCTCAAGTTTTATCCAGAGGTTAACGTTAACATCAAGCGTGTCAGCAATAGATCAAATTGTAGCAGATAAATGTGAATGAATAAAGAATGAATAAATTTGTATATTGAGAAAAGTGCCAGATTATATAGCAGTCTAATATATGTTTAAAGTGATTCCAATCATTACAATTTTTAATTATCAACTGGCTAATGCTGTGTAAATTCTAATTATCAATTTATGTATACAATCTAAAGTTAAGTTTTAAAGTATTTATATTGGCTTGAGTTCAGTTTGGTGCTAGGCATGGATACATGTCTTAAAATCTTATAGTTTTAAGCTGAACTATGCTATTTGAGTTTTTTTTTTTTTATTAAATTTCTTTATTTTTTTTATATGGTTAACAAGTTGTGTGCTCAAATTCAAACTGTGGTGCTTGGGAGATCTTGAAGTATATAAATTTTATGCTTAAAATTAAAAGCTCAGCTTAAATATGTTAGTAATCCTGCCCTGACTTGCATTAGCTTGAGTTAAAGAATAAATGTAAATATATATATTTATATATATATTCCATGAAAATATCCTAGACACCGTAAGTTGTGACTTAACGTTAGTTAACTCAGCTCAACTAATACTAACCCAAGACAATATTATTATTAAATATATAACTAAAGCTAAACAACCGATGGGTAGATTTCTAGCACGTGGCAAATTCTTCAGTTGATTTGAAGATACTTTTCGATTCTATAGATGACAGGATATTGTGTATAAATGTCGCTCTCTGTGGTATGTTGATTGTAGATTGGATCATCATCTTTAGGGTATGTTGATTGAAGAAATGTTGATTTTACATCAGTGTGTGTTGATTGATGAAAATAGCAGCTGTGATTGAGCCCCAGATAGCACATATATATTTGGTTTGTTGATTGAAGATATTTCCAAGTAAGTAGTAGTAGTTGTTGTTTGTTTGTTTGTTGGCTTACGATATATTCGAAATATAGTATTTACATAGGATATTTTAAAGTTCAACTTTAGCTTACGTTAACGCGCGCGTAATTGATTGAAGCTTTAAGTTAAGTTAATTATTAAATATTCAATATTTATGTATTAGTGTCAATTTGATGATGAGAACAAAATAAATATATAACTAATACAAGTTCTTTAGCTTTTTGTGCATTTAATAGAAAAATTATCATCCACATTGCCGCGTTGTGTTGCGTAGCTCACCCCCGTCATATATATTTAAATTATGTTGACGGGAGTATTCATTCACAACATATTGGCCTAACAAATCGAAAGATATATGTAGCATACAATAATTATATAAATATATATAGTTGAGAATATTTGTATATAATTCTATTATATTGCATATTTAATTGGAATACTTACCCTCCTCGATGCGACGTGAAGCCTCATCAATGTCTGCGCCCGCATCCTTTAATATCACATACATTAGCGGCATCAGCTCCCAAGGATAACGAAATTTTTCTAAAAGCTTTTGACAATAATCTAGGAAAACATCTTGGCCTGCAAATAAACGAAATTAAATAGCATTAGTCAAATTATAAACATTTATAAAATATACTCGAATATCATTAATGTTACCATCCCATTCAAGCATCCGCTTGTAATTAAATACAAAATTGTTTAATAAACAAATCAAATGGAGACCCATTCAGAATATGAATATAAATAAATACAGCCAAAGTGGAGCCACAAAAAAAAGAGATGTTGCTATGCGTATACGCAATTCCCATTGATAATCTCCATTTCAATTGATTTTTTGACGCCTCAGCAAAATCAATCGAGAATTGAAAGACAAAGGAATCAAATTGTCAGACGATGCTACTTATGTTCAAAGTAAACAAGGCGGTAAAAACGTTGGCATAAATTGTAATCCAATACGATCTCAGATATTTGCAGTATATACATTTGAATTTAAGGCAGAGTTTAGGAAAGCGTAAAAGGTTGTTAGCTTGTGTCTTTATAAATGAAACAAAATTCAAATCAAGGACACATGCATTTAAATAAAATTAACTTTTCTACTTGTAGATAGAATATATAATTACTTCTCTACAAATAAAACACTTTGTTAATTCGTCTTTTGTTGAATATATTATGTGATCGTGTTTATATATGTATATATATTACTCCTCGTTCATAACCTTTTGCTTAACTTTGAATATATTTAATAGAAATTGTTGTCAAGTACATTTTGATTGAAAAAACATAAATTTTCATTAATTTAATGAATTTATATATATATTATGTATACGGGCATTTCCAGAGTGACGCTACGTGACAATCGTACGCCTAAATGTAAAAAAAATGTCAAATTTGTAAAAAGTTTTTCTTATATCTGAGTAGCAATTCAGTTGAACTATATTTGGTAAAAGAGATGAAAACATTCGACCTTTGCGATTAAAAGATATAAGCAAAAAACAGCCGTGGCGTTACGTGACAAGAATAGAAGTCGATTTCGACATAAAGTTGTAAAAGCGCAAAACTCTTAGGTATTTCTACATAAAAAACGAAGATAAAGATCTTATTAAGAAGTGGATATGATTATGACTATTCTAATCAACTTTATGGTAACAAATCTTTGCTCAAATTAATTAAAATTGTATTAATAATTTATATTCATAGTTTTAATGTATTGTTTGTTATATATGTATGTTTATTACTTTTTAAATATAGATTGTTTTAATCAGCAACTGAATCGTATTTCTGGGAAAAAAATTTATTTGGATTTCCCTGTCTAATTACGTAAATACTATATACTTTATAAGATTGCATGTGATTTTTCTTTAAGTTTTATATAAATCATAACAATTAAAGGTTTCATTAAACGGAAAAACTACATAAGTACTTTTGTATAACATATATGAATATGTCCTATATAGTTTTTTGATGTTTACACTACAAGCGTCATATTATGATGGAACTTTTGATAGGATTAATTTTAACTATCAATATTTAATAATGAATAGAATTTCCTATAATTTTTTTTATATATTTGATTTGTTTGCCTTGACACACTTATAGCTTGGTTATCACTGGAGATCGAACACGGGTTTTGTGTGAAAGGGGTTAACATTTTTGCTCTGATACATAACATGATATAGTAAATATTATTTATAATATTTACAAATATTTTATACAACATAAGAATGTGTTTAGTTTATCGATAACATTAACATACTATCTATAATATCCATAATGTCTTCAATTGCTTACAAATATTAAATACAGCATAAAAATATGTTTATTTTATCGATAACATTAACATATTATCGAAAAAATTCTGAACTACATAAGTAATTCTCAATATTTCTTGCATTTTCTTGGACTTTTGCTTCTGTCTCTTTTGTTGTAGTTTCTCTTCTATGTATGTGTTCATTATGCTGTGTTTGCTTCTTTGCTACGTCTGCCATTTTTTTTCTTTCTTTATTCCTTTTTACCTACATAACAGCAGCGGCAGCGGCAGCAACAGCAGCGACAGCAGCAGCAACAATAACAAAAGCAAGAACAAATGGCAGCAGCAGCTGCGCTGCCATCGTCGCCGTCGCCGTCGTCGTCGCTGTCATCGTCGGTAGTTTCCGTAGTAGGCGGAGCTTCATAGTCATTGGCCCGTTTTATTATGTTTCTCTTCTCCTTTTTCGCTTTTGCTGTTGTTGTTCATATTGTTGCTGTTGTGTTGCATGCTACTGCTGCGCTGAGTAGTTGCTGCCTTGTTGTTGTTGTTGCTGTTGTTGCTGTGGCGCACGTTTTGCATTGGTGAGCACAGCATTTGTGTGTGCATGTGTGTATGTGTGTGTGAAACGTGTTTTATGCTTTGCCTGTGTGTTTTCTCATATTGTTGCTGTTATTGTTTTAGCAGCTGTTGCTGTTGCTGTTGTTGTTGCTGTTGTTGTTACTGTTGTTTAGTTTACATAATTTGTGTGCTCTACATATATGTACATACATACATATACATATTTATACATTATATATTCATATATAAAGCGCTTTGCCTGTGGCACGCATTGCATTTGTTGTCTGTATGTATATGTATTTGTTATTATTATTGCTGTTGCCATTTTAATTTAGTAATTAAGTCATTAGTTGTTTTGTGTGTAGTTTTATTAGCCAGAGTTTTTTTTTCTCTTTGCATTTTATGCTTAAAAATTATTTTATTAACCGCATATAAATTTAATAAATTGATTTATTGTTGTTTGCCGCAGCAAGAACAGAAAATCACATATGATTGGCCAATTAGTTTTTGCTCGCTTTTTAAATGGTAGAGAAATTTTTGGTTTTGTTTTTAAATATATATACAAAAATAAAAATAATAATAATAAAATCCAACCGCTAAAATTTGGTTTTATACTCATCAATATTAATATAAATAAGCAAAAAAAAAATTTTGTATTTGGCAGTTCGCGTTAATTAATTTAATTGACTTTCTATGAAGTTCAGGCAGATTTTGAATATTATATAAAAAATTTATTTTATTTTAATAAATTTGTTGCATTTCAATTTATTATCGTTGATATATTGTATTTAAATATTAACCAAAAAATTAAATATAAATATACAAGCATATTAGGATATATTGCTCATCTAATTTTAATATCTTGGATTTTTTTTGTTTCAACAATTTGAAGCTTGAAAATAATCGATTAAATAAATAAATAATAAAAAATAAATAAATAAATAAATAATAATAATAAATATTAGCTGTTATCGATCGTTGTCCTTTTAAACACTGTTGTATTTTTTATTTATTATTATTTATTATTTTTCAATAATGTCAAGTCTTAAAATATATTCCTATATATAAACATTACTAAATTAATGACAACTAAAATTAGTTTTGGGAGTTATGGAACTTGTAAATATTAAAAAAATATATTTTTTGATTATTAAAACTTATGGTATTAATAAGAAATTCAATTAATCCCAAAATATCATTGTTAAGTGACTAATTTGTGTGATTTATTTATATGCTTATATATAAGTTTCTTTTTGAAAAATTAATTTTTTAAATCGGCTTAGTCATATGCACGTTATAAACCATCAAAAAATCACAAACTTAACAGAAAAAGGTTTTAACATAGAAAAATGTTAAAAAAATATTTTTAATAATTATAAAAATAACTTTTGCAATTGAGGAAAAAACTTAAAAATAATTTTTGTATTTAAGGTTGCTAAGTAAACCCAAAATAAAAATTGTTTTTGGCAATACTAAAAAATGAGCGGCGGACATTGTTATTAAAATAACATGTAAGATTAAAATGTCTTCGTGACGTATTGTATAACAACTTTTATAATATTCAACTAATTCTATTCAAATAAGCGTTATTCTACACAGAATTAATTAAAAATTTGTTTAAAATTTTTATAAAAATTAGTGCAGAGCAAACTTTTTGACTAAATGGCGATCAAAGTCATAAAATTGTAATGACAAGAATTAAAAAAAAAGCTAGATTAACAGGCTTTTATCTTGATCAAAACTAAAAATTTAGAATATATATATATGTTATTTAAAAGGTTGTTTCATAAGCTTCATAATATTTTTGGCTAAATTTTATACGTTTGCCACAAAAATTGATATTGCCTGTTAAGTGCAAAAAGTGGCTCGAAGACGATTTTTGGCCATAACTTTAGATTTTAAGAGTGACTTTAAAATTTGAAGAATGCAGAAATACTTTATTTAAATAGGACTACAATGTACATATGGTCATTTCATATAATCTAAAAATGCCTGCACAGTATAATTGATTAAAGTTTACATAATTTCGCATATTTGAATGTTATATACAAGTTAAATAAGCTTACCAAAAGTCACAATATTAATTAAATTAAATGTTACCAGCTTATCAGCTCAAGTATAATTTTCAACAATTGCTGCAAATTGCATTTAAAATTTCAAAAAAAACTAAAATATTCCTGAATAAATGCGGGCGCAGCTTTAAAATGCATTTTGGAAGTATTTTAGGCAACGCCCATCTCATCTTTGATGGTTAAATGCATTCAATGTGACCCAATCGTTGATGCCCCCAACATCATGTTGCAGCTGCAACATCGAGTGCCACACCCACTTTTTGGGAGCACATTTACAGTTAGCCAGTAAACGATGCCATTAACGCGCATAAACGCAGCTCTTTCACTGCGCACAACAATAATACATATGTATATCTATATAGTTGATATACCCATATAAGTTAGTATATATTCTAAGTATATATATACTAGTACTACTACTACTACTACTATAATGCTGCTTTCTGCTGGTATTATTACATTTATTACTGTGCAAAGTGCAGCTAACTCTCACTCTATATCTCTCTCTCTTTGGTTGCTTTCTCTCTCTCTTTTTTGTGTGGCATCGAATCCGAATCCTTGCTGCATCCTCTTTTTTTATGCCTTCATCTTTATTTTGTTTTTGCCAGGACTTCGTACTCGTTTTTGTCGTCGTTTAAGTCGTTAGCTAAGTTTTTCATCGTCGTTTTTTGTGCCTCTTTTATGAGTTTGTATGCAACACGAAGTTGTTGTTCGTGCCACTGCCACTGCTGTTGCTGCTGCAGCTGCCAGCATCAATTTTTATATTACCCCTATCTATATATGTATATATATGTATATATATATATAAAGACTTTTGCCAATTGCAGGCATTTTACGGCCTTTTCGAGAGAGAGAGAGAGAGAGAGAGAGAGAGAGAGGCAGAGTCGCTTTGGCGTCGACTTAAATAAAGCCCTTGCGATGTTGCATCGTGCCCAGGTTGCTGCAACTCAAAATCTAATATGCCAAGCACTCAAAGCAACTAATACATATTACTTTATATATAAATATATATATAGTTTCACATATGTATCAATACTCACATGCTTGTTTTCATTTAAAATATATATACATTTTAGATAGGAAAACGTAGAATAATATTCTCAAAAGATTTGAGAAAATCAATTTTATGGCAAAATTATTTCAGTATTTCAGAAGCTAGAAACTTTACTTAAAACAACAAATTAATTCGCTTTGAATATAATGTCTTGTTAAAAGCTTTACAAGTTTTATAATAAAACTGTATAGAACATATCAAATTTTATATTGATAAATTTACATACATATGTAGAAATTTAAATTATTTTGCGTATTTCAGGACCTCAACCTTTTTTATGGCAGCTAAAATATATAGTAAAGTCGGCATCGCTTATGAAAAAAAACCAAAAATATATAATTTATAAATATATAAAATATAAATATATTTTTAAACATATTTAAGAATTTAGTTCACTATTTTAGAATTATAAAATCATAAATATTTTAGTATTAGAAATAGATTCTAAAAAATATAAAAAATTCCGAAAAAAAGCGATAAATATATTTTTAAAGTATTTAAAAATCTAGTGCAATTTTTTAGAATTATAATATTATAAATTATTCTTTTTTTCTAATATATATTTTTTATTATAAAGTATTTAAAAATCTATTGTAATATTTTGGAATTATAAAATTATAAATTATTCTTTTTTTTATATATATTTTTTATTATAATATTTAAAATGAGAAATATTAACATTCAAACTTCAATACTACAAAAAAAAAAAGAAAAAAAAACGAAAAGGAAAATAGATATTTATAATAGATTAATATTTCATTTAACATATATTATATTAATATATTATTAACATTATATTAAAAAAAATATTGTACGCGGTTGAAATATTAATATATTTAATATAATATTATTTCATTTAAAATATATTATATTTATATATTATTAATTTTTATGTAAGAAAAAATATTGTAATTGGCTTATATATTAATATATACAATATATAAACTTATATTATATTAATAAATTATTAACCTTTTATATAGAAAAAAATATTGTAAACGCTTTGGAAATATAAAGTGCACGGAAATCCAACATATTCTTTACATTATTTAAACAAAATTGGCAATTAAAAATTTTTGGTATACCCATTTAAAATAAAAGTATCTAAAATTAAGATTCTAAATGACTGTATTCTTCACAATAGGCAACACAACTCTTTTATTACTGTAGAAAATTGTGAAAACTCAACTTTAACTCTGACAGCAAGCTGTAAAATTAACTTGAGCAATAAAAAATAAGAAAAAAAACACTGAAAATTATTTTGATAAAATTTTGTGTTTCAGCTGAATAACTACCGAAAAGTATAAGTATGAGAAATGTGGCCGTAAACTTACCAAGTGGCAGAGTATCTGGAGAATATTTGTAGATTTGCTGCAGCATCCGGCTAAGAATAGAGCTTCAATTCAGAGCCCGCAGCCGGCAAAGTCGTAAAACGTAACAACAATAAAAAATAATAAATCGAAATATTCACAAAATGTGCAGCATGCAGCAAAAAAAAAAGGATATGAACTGAAGACAAATTGATGCATCGAGTTCCGGGCAATGTGGAGCAAATGAAGCTGAAATATCTACAATTTCTGAACTCTGACTAGATGTGTACCATATACAATCCAAATTGCAAAATAGTATATATTTAAGGAATGAAATTGTAAGAGGATTTTTAATGTGGCATGTGCCACAGCAGACACAGATGCAATGAAGTGTTTCCAAAGGCATTTGAATATTATACAGCTAGATAGATGGTAAGAGAGTTTTTAATCTTGTTAAGTTTCATGTATCGAAAAAGGACGTAACGTGGCTAAAAATATTTCCAAAAATGTTCACCGTACTGGCAATAGAATTATTTTTTAGTTTAACATATTTTGTAATATTTTATAAACATAATCTTAAAAGAAAATGTATAGAAAAAAATACTGAAGTCCCGCTCAGTGCAATTTAAAAAAGCTTTTAACTTTTTTATGGCAAGATAAATAAATTTAAGATTCTTGCAAAATATCTTTCAATAAAAGAAAATATATTTTAAAAATCTTCTCTAGTTTAAGATATATAAAAAAGTGTTGTATTGTTCATATTATATCAATCTTTATTCAACAGAAAGGCACAATTTTATTTTGGGTATTTTTATCAGATATATAGTATATATAGATACCTATAAATATGTGGTACCCCAAATATTGGTCTTGAAAATTCAGGTAATTTTTAACCATAATAAAAAATAAATATAGAATATATAGAAATAGAATAAATATTATTGACCAATACAGGCAGCGAAATTCAGTTAAAGACATTTTCTTAAATAAAATTGAAAAAAAATTCCTAAAAATCTTTTTTTATTTTTTTTGTTTAGCTATATAAAATATGCAACAAATAAAACCAAAACAAGTTAATTATATTCAATAGAAAATTTACAATGTTTATTAAAAAGAAAAAAGGGCATTTTTAGTGCGAAATTCAAATAAAGGCAGTAATTTCTAAACCTTTTAAAAATAAATGTGCGCAGAAATTATAGTTTATTTGGTTTTTATTTGATTAATTTAAGTATAATTAATATTAATAATTTAAAATAAAAATATTATTGGCAAGGTTTTTAGTGAAATTGTGAAAATCTAGCTGGATTGACGTAATTTTTTGGAATTTGAAAAATAAAAAGTTAAATTTGTTGACTGGATCTTACCATTTTTCAAATTCCAAAAAATGACGTCAATACACCTAGATTTTCACAATAAAAATATAATTTAAAATGTATATAGATAAAGACAGATATCTGATCGGTTTTTATCTAACTAAAGATTCGACTATACAGTGGGAACTTATTCTAAAAATCCACAAATACACCTTATATATTAATTAGTTCAAAATATATGAAATAAGGCAATGAGTAGGGCATAATTCAAATAATTTTTATTACTTATTACTATTTGTTTTAGGCGAAATATCAGCCAATATAAGTAAACAAATAAAAATCAAAAAAATATATATGCCTTTCCGCATGACACAATTTATAATAAATATATAATTGTAGGCTATTTGTTACAGTATTACACTAATTTCTTCCACTAAATTAAACCCCACTTTTCCCAACACATCTGACTAGAAAGAACTGACCTGATTGCCTTTTCTATTTGGTATTCATTGGCTTGCACTAAATCCGACAGCCACTAAAGCTTAACTTGGCTTACAAATCCTTAAATATTTAACTTTACTTTTTACCTTTACCAGCCAGGGTAGCTTACTGACAGGACCTCTAGATACTACTCCCAACATCCTGTGTCCTGTCACGCATTGTGCATTCGTCAAGAAATGCAGTAAACGCTAATAAAACTGCATGTCGCATTTTTATGTGAAATGATGGATGGGTAGGGTTGCTGGAATAGGGTTGTCGCGCATCCTTTTTGGCATTCACGCCGGAAGGCGGAAGTTGGCAACGCTTATCCTCTTTTAGCTGCTTTTAGCCAAGTTAAGCTTGTTAAGCTTGGCACGAAAGCAGTTTTAATCTCAAAATTAAAACGTTTGTAATTTACCAGCAACTTTACGACTTATATACGACTAAAGAAAATGTCTAGCTTTTGTTGTTGTCTTCGTCAACTTCGTCTTCATTTCTGTCATCGTCATTTTCGTAATCGTCCTTGTCGTTGTTACCGTTGTTTCTACCCATCGTTGTCTTCATTGTCCTTGTCTTCTTCTTGTCGTTGTCGTTATTCACTTGAACTTGTGCCATTCATATCCACAAACATTTCCCTATCCCAAACTCTAACCCTAACCTTTTCCCTAGCCCATTCCTAGCCCGTCCCTAGCCCGTTGCTAGCCCATTCCTAGCTCGTTCCTAGCCCGTTCCTAGCCCGTCCCTAGCCCATTCCAAGCCCGTTCCTAGCCTGTTCCTAGCCCTTTCTCCCAACTTGCCATGCGTCATTTTTGCATGCATTTATATAGTTTATTTTTATTATAGAAACTAACAAGCTTGTGCTGTCGATTTATTTTTATGACTGAAAAAATTTCTATATATATATATATTTTATTATTTGAACTTAACATTTTGACTTGCAGTTATTATTTCAGATTTTATTGTCTTTTATTTTGCATAATTTGTAAATTAGTGTTAGATACAAATTAGCAAAGATTATATAATGGCCTGAGTTGTAAGGTTAGTTCTAAGTATTAGCTGATTAATTTTTATTAGCATTAGTATTATTATATGTATTTACATTAATCCGTCATTGATCTGTTATCAATTTGTTTGTTCACTTTACCTTGTGGCTTATCAACTGCCAGCTGAGTATTTATTTTAAATTTAAAAAATTTTTTTTAATTCAATTTCTTACATTGTATTTGGAATTATGCAAAAAGAAAATTACATGTGTAATTTGTGCACTAAGTAATAATTTATAAAATTGAAGGTGGAATATGATAAAATGAAATATTACCTTGTGGTATGGCAGTTGAAAATAATAAGCGCGTTAATGATATAATTAATATGAGCTGATGTCACGTAAAAATGAATATAAATTGTTTTTGAATATATTAATAATAATATATTGGGACCTTCAGCGACTCGTTGTTGTGTTTTTATACTTTTAGAAAAAGTCCGAATATTTTTGGCTTTTACATCAAGGTTTTTTTTTTTGCACCTGTTGAAGGCTGTCCTTCATTATGGAGGAGGCCTTGAATAAGGTATATTTATGGAAAGTAAATAAAAAATAAACTAGAGCAGGAGTTCTATAAATAAAGGTAATTGAATTGCCATTTGAATTGTTGTATATTTTATTTTTAATAATATAAAACAATAAATATGTATTCATTTAAGAAAGATTTCCGCCGATTAAATAATTTCTCATGAGTATTATTATATCAACAAGCTCAAGATGGTATTTTTATTTCATATATTTTTTTATTTCTAATTTATATATTATATATATATATATATCTATTCATATTGCTTGTGTGCTTGACACTTGCCAGTTTGGTTGTTATAGCTGTCATATATATATCTATATATAAAAATATAAAATACCTATATTAAAATTTTGTATTTTTGGTCTTTAAATACAACAATGTAAATGCTGTGTATTTAAATTGTTGGCCAAAATTTAAAATGTTATTTCGGACATTTGTCAAATATTTTGGCAAATGATTTAATATTTTTTTTAATTTTTATTGAGATTTTGTGCTATAAATCAGCAATGATTATATTACTCTTGTACAATTTGACTCTTGTTATGGCAATATTACAATATTAAAATGTAGATACATATACACATAAAATAAAATTACTAGTTTTTTCTTTAATCCGATATAATTCGAACTACTTCGGAATTCGTCATCAGGAATTTTTCACAGCGTCCTGCTCGTCAGCTATGGAGTTTAATACTATTAAATTAAAAACCTAAATTGACCTCGAGCCGACCAAGCTCATCTCCTAACAAACTAAGGTCACCAAAAAATAATAACAATTAATTATATATAAATTTAGTCTAAGTTTAACACGACTAAAGCTTTTTGCTATAATATGTTAGATGATTGCCTAATAGATTATTGCTATTTATGTTAAATATATTTAACTAAAACTTTACAATAATTTTGCCAACTTTTATCAGCATGTAAAATAATTTGATTTAAAATAGAATTGCCAATGTCGTTCCAACAATTGAAGCTAAACAAATGAAATCACACATCTGCTAATATTGACGACAACCCTCCCTCATCTCATCTCACCAAGAAAATGCGAATTCTAGAACCGCTGACAGGGCAAACAAGACGAGTATGTGGAAATAGCCAACCTTTGAGACGGCATTTCCCTTTGCAAACACTAAGAAACTGTTGCTACAACTACACTTAGAAAAATATAAGCAAAAATATACAAAAAAAAATTAGAATTAATGAAAAACAAAAAAAAACTGATATCTGCACTGTGCCGAATATATTTACCCAGAAAAAAGTGATTTTGCACTGTGCCGAATATATTTACCCTCACAAAATAGTTTTTTAAAGCAAAAAAAAATATTTTTAATTACAAAATTTTATTTAAGAATGCTAAAATTCTTCCAAAAATAAAATCAATTCATTTTCAAACGATTTTTTTATTCTTTTTTTTTTATTATATTTTAAAGCTATTACAGAAATTATCGTCAGAAAATTCAGATGCATAAAATTTAGGAATGTTGTGAACTATGTATTTGTTTATGCATCTAAATTTACTGACGATAATTTCTATTATAGCTTTTTAATATAATTATACGATTCGGTTAGATCTGATAAACGTGTCGCTTAAAGCTAAAAATACAACCGGTTAAATTTGCATTAAATGTAGAATTTGAAGCGAATAATTTTAACAATTTATGAACAAATCAACATTTTTATTCTATTTTAAAAAATATTATAAATTCCATAGTTTTTTTTTTGATTAGTTGAAATATACGATGATTGTGTGCTGAACTTAATATTAGATTAAACCCAGATGTTTTGCTATGAACTTTGCTCTCAGTGTAATCGCCATATAAAGTGAGTTAGCTTCCGATTCCATTTCCCGAGCGTTTCTAATGACATTGTTAGCACGCGTGGGGACTACGTCAATTATTTATGGATACACGTGCCGGGCATGACAAGTTGGTAAGTTTTCTACGGCGGCGCCAAATAAAATATCAAAGTCTGTCAATTGAAATGTCAAATCATAATAACAATTAGTTAAATTCCAATATGACACGAGTAAATCATTTTTTCTCTTATATAGTTGTAATATTATATTATCTGTGTTACGTTCGCTGTGCCATAAACCTCAACATTTTATTTATTTCGATATTATTAACGACGTTTACGTTTCACCCATTAACAAAACGTTATATATTAGAAATAATTGTAATATTTTTTTATTTTTTTTTTTCAAATAAATTGTGCACAGTTTGTAATTTGATATTAGGTAATTGGCGCCGGTTCAAGCGCAGCTGACGACGCAGATTGCGCAAGATTTAAATGTAAAATGTTTTAAATAATATCTAGATAGAAGTTGATATACCCTTTGAAGAGATTACGCATGACTGGGAGTATTAAATGAACTGTCCAATTTCTTGGCATGTACGACCATGTTTCACCATAAATAACAGCTTTAATTAGACAAAACTCTCGGCGGAGATTCCTAACTCTTGGCTATTATTTATAGCCTTCGGCCCAGGATTCTGCCAACACTTTTCCGACTTTTTAAAAATTTTGCTGTAAATTTAGAAATGACAACTAAATGTTTTGACACCACAGCTGTCAAGGAATTTAATTTATATATATATAAATACATAGATTGAATTGAAGATTATATCAGTATGCTAAAGTGTGATTTATAGAATTAAGATTATTTTTTATTGACATAGAGTATAATATGAAATTGGATAGCAAAAGCATTTATATATAGCTTATAACTTTGCTGGTTAAAGCAAGATTTATTAAATACTATTTAGCCTTTCATTAAGTTGTAATTTATGCCAATAATATAAGCTAAAACAAGACACTTGGAAATGGCAATTTCCCAAAAAATAAATTGCCGAATTAACAAAATTTTTTAAGAAGAATTCCTATGATAATTAATCAATTAATATTCTTAATAAGTAATACATTTCTCCCACTACAAAATATTGTAAATGTTTGTGCAAGACTTTAGATTTTTAGTGTGATTAAAAACCCTTCAAAAATTGCCAAATCAACAACATATTTTTAAGCAGAATTCTTATGTTAATTAATCAATTAATTATATTAATCAGTAATCCATTTCAAACCCTAAAAAATTCCGTAAATGTTTGTGCAAGACTTTAGATTTTTAGTGTGATTAAAAACCCTTAAGATTGTCACTGTCTGAGTGCCCTATAATAAAATACATTTGTACATATATTAAACACTTGTTGTAGAACTCACGTTGCGAATAATTTCACTTTCAAATGCACATGCACGCTTATCACACTCTCTTATCAGCATTGATAACGAGCTTTACGTTGATTGCACAAGTCGCTGTGTGCCCTTTTTTTTGTGATAAGCACAAACGCTTAGACTCGTTATCAGTGCATGGAGTTAACGGTGTCTCTAGGATTGCCGCCGGCGCAGTTGGAAACGTGACGAGTCATGAATTGACACTCATGTGTAATGTGCATTTGTGTGTATATAAAACAAAAGAATCGACTATGTTCTTCATTTATACTCTATACACAAATTGAACTAACTTTAGACCCAATTCAAACGAATATTTTCTCTTTACCCCACTGGGTACTTACTGAGTGTATTAGAGAATTTAAAATTTTATTGAAATTACATTTTATTTGGCTTGCAGCAATTGCTAGACAACAAACAAATCAACTTTGTGGCAAGCAAAGCAAAAGGTTTTTGATTTAGGAAAGAATCAAATCATTGGCACTCGCTTACTCGTCTAGAAGCTTGATATACTTGTGTTACTTGTTGGCTTGCTCTTCTCAACGAAACCGCTATGTGTCGATCAAGTGCAGGAAAATGGCTTAAAATCATGGTAAATCAACTCTGTGAGCTTGCAATTGATTTCAATTACAATCAATTCAAGTAAATTCAAAGATTTTCGAGTTATGAGAGTTTTAAGTCAATTACACTTGTTTGAGCGACTTAAAGCTTAATATACTTGTACATAAATATAAGCTTGCTCTTCGCAACTAATACTTCAAGCTGTCAAGTGCATTTAAATAGCTTAAATTAATTTACTTGGCAAGCAAGTCAAATCTGAGTAATTTGTTAACTTGCGAATAAGTTAATTGTCTTATTAAACATTTGCATAAATTAATTAAATGAGTAGCTGCCACTATTTTAAATGAAATTATGGACAATTAATAGAAAGTATTGGTAAATAAAACTGCAGCAACAGTTAAGGAATAGAGTATACCAGAGTCGCAGGCTGTCAGAAATTAAGCAGAATGAAAATTTACAAATTGAATAATATTTCTATAAGTATTCGAATTTCATACAAAATCAAAAGAACACGAATTGCTTTTGGCATGGGCGTTTGTTCTACTTTGGGTAAGTAGTTTTCTGGTACTTATAGAGTATAAGTATGATAGACATACATATGTGGGCTACTGTAACTGACATGGGCTACCATTAAAGCCAATTGGCAATTGGTCTTAGCTTAAGTGGCCAGAAGCCAGAGCTAATGTGGCCAAGCAAAGTTTTAGCTACTGTTCGCTCACTAATTTCATACATAATTTTGATGTGCCGAATTGCAGGCTTCAAAAGCCCAGCAGCATTTTGTGAAGCTATGTATAAGTAGATATATAATTTTAGACACGGGACTTTACTGACATATGTATGTACATATGTATATAGCTCTCTCTTCCTTTATATATGAGAGGCAGCGATGCTTTAGCGGTAATTCGTCTTATAGACAGACGCCAAATGCTTGCTAGACTGTGGCATCGTAAAATGTTCCTTTGCGCTTTTTACGAGCGCCCCAAAACGTTGACGTTGATGACGACGTTCAACTTGTACAATAGAAACACAAAATGAAAAAAAAAACAAAAATAAAATAAAAAAAAAAATATACTATTTATTTGGTCGAAAGGTTGGTTTTCTACGTGAGTTTGACGCTCGTAAAATTAAGAATGAAAATCACCAAAAATATCGCACTGAACGTTGATTTTTTGTCTTTCGTTTTATTTCGTTTTGGTTTGGATTCGTTTGATTTTGGTTCCTTTTGCCCGGTTTTTATTACCGCCCCTTAACATTCGCGTTAATTGCTGTGACTGTGATATAAATCAGTTGATATGACGCCTGTGTCCTTTAAATAATGGTATATCACCGCACACTCTCTCAATTGATTATTCGGACCAACCCTTGAATCAATCACATCATTCAATTTTGTATATTAACGCTCTCCTTTGATCTGTGTCCCTTATATCATATATCTTTTAACAAATTTATACAGTGTTGTGGATTATGTGTTAAGTGTCTTTTTGGCATAATTTATTCAAGCCGTAAATTTATATAAAAAAAAAATAAAAAGATAGATAATAGATAGATTAGAATGGTATGATTAATGGTTTTTAAATTAACTTTGTCTGTCAAATATTGCAGGGTAATCTATTATTATTATTATTTTTAATATGATCTTCAATAAGTCGTTGGAATTTTCCAACACTTTAACTTCTTTTGAATAGCTTTTAAAAAATAATTTTCAGCCCATCTATTAAAATGCAAAATGTGGCAGAAATATCTAAAGCCATTAATTAACCGACGAACTCAGGATTAAGATATATTATCGATTATTAAAATACTTAAATTAATAATATTCTGTTATATTTAAAAAAGTATTTTTATAATTAATTAAAAAAGTATTAAGCCTGTTAATTTATTACCCAATTTATTAAGTAGAAATCTGTACAAAATTTAATATATTTATTATTGAAGGCAAGGTAAGATCGTATTTATTGTGGTTGAAAAATCAATAAAATTGCTTACAATAATTTCCATACAAATTCTAAAATAGTGTGAGTATTTTATTCAAGTTTTATTTATTGACATTCCACTCTAAAATCGTTTTGCAAAAAATTTAAATTTCGACCTTACAAACTCGAAATCACTTTCATTACACGTCTTGATGAATTTTCCAAAACATTGGCTGAATGATAAATTACTTCCGGTAAGTTTAAACTTTTTAAAGCTAGCTAACTGATTGTAAATGACACTTGGCATAAAATACATAAAACTGGTTCAAATTGTGCAAGAGTTATTTGAGGAGTTGTCATAAATATATATAGACATCTAAGCAAACACGCTCAGATTATATTTGGACATTAATATGTAGATTAACAGAGCCTGTCTAATTGTTAAATCGCTACAAAACTGGAATTTGATTGAAATTGTTGGCAGACCAGTAGCTTAAAAAAAGAAACTATGAAAACTGTATCAAATCAAGTGACAATTTGAATGCAAATAATTAAAAGCGTGAAAAAAATGGTTGTTTGTCGTGACGCCGAAGGTATATACACTTGTAAGGGTCTAAGAATTTTAATATTCGACCGATCGTTCTTATGGCAGCTATATGATGAGCTAACAAATTATTTCTTAAATAAGCTATTCAAGCAAAACCAAACATTTTGGAGTTAAGGAATATTCAAGTCAATTACACTGGCTTAAATGACTTGAATTTTATACGCAACTAAGCCTTCAAGCTTTCAAGTGCAATCGAAAAGCTTGAATTAATCTTCTTGGCCAAACTTGCTTAATTGTTTGTAAAACAAGCCCGTGAAACATAAATTTGTGAATGAAATACAAACAAAATTTTACAAGTAATATTGAAAAAATTAATAAATCAATTAAGCTACAAGCTAGATATGTAACCAGATATGCTCAAATTAATTTTAGGTTGTTTGACAGATAACCACGCCTGTCTAATTGGTTAATAGCCACAAACTGGAATATGATTTAATTGTTGGCAGACCAGTAACTTTATAAAAATATCTATGAAAACGGTATCAAATCAGACAAGTAGCTTAAAAATATAGCTATGAAAACTGTATCAAATCAAGTGACAATTTGATTGCAAATAAAAGCGTGAAAGAAATGTTTGATATCGTGACGCCGAGCTATATACACTTGTAAGGGTCTTCAAGCTTACAAATTATTTCCTAAATAACCAAAACCAAATATTTTCGAGTTTAGGAATATTCAAGTCAATTAAACTGGCTTAAATGACTTGAATTTTATATGCAAGTGTTTGCTTGCTCTTCACAACTAAGCCTTCAAGCTTTCAAGTTCATTCGAAAAGCTTGAATTTATTTTCTTGGCCAGTCGAACAAGTCAAACTTGCAAAATGGCACAAACCTGTAAAATACAAAATTTATGAATGATATACACACAAAATTTTACAAGTAATATTTAAATAATTATTAAATCAATTAAGCTACAAACTAGATATGTAATCAGATATGCTCAGATTAATTTTAGTTCATTAATAAGTTGTTAAACATATAACCACGCCTGTCTAATTGATAAATGGCCACAAACGGAAATATGATTTAATTGTTGGCAGAACAGTAGCTTAAAAAAACTATGAAAACGATATCAAATCAAGTGACAATTAAATTGCAAATAATTAAAAGAGTGAAAGAAATGGTTGTTTTTGTGACGCCGAAGGTATATACACTTGTAAGAGTCTTCGAGCTTACAAATTATTTCCTAAATAACATATTTAAGCAAAACCAAACATTTTCGAGTTATGGAATATTCAAGTCAATTACACTGACTTAAATGACTGACGCAAATGTTTGCGTGCTCTTCACAACTAAGCCTTCAAGCTTTCAAGTGCATTCGAAAAGCTTGAATTCATTTTCTTGGCCAGTCGAACAAGTCAAACTTGCAAAATGGCACAAACCTGTAAAATACAAAATTTATGAATGATAAAATTTTACAA
Source organism: Hirtodrosophila alboralis (assembly GCA_035043045.1). Classification (NCBI taxonomy): domain Eukaryota; kingdom Metazoa; phylum Arthropoda; class Insecta; order Diptera; family Drosophilidae; genus Hirtodrosophila; species Hirtodrosophila alboralis. The sequence goes on along the minus strand of JAWNNH010000214.1, from coordinate 1,678 downwards.
GCAATATTTAAAGAATTAATAAATCAATAAGCTACAAACTAGATATGTAATCTGATATGCTCAGATTAATTTTAGTTCATTAATAAGTTGTTAAACATATAACCACGCCTGTCTAATTGATAAATGGCCACAAGCTAGAATATGATTTAATTGTTGACAGAACAGTAGCTTAAAAAAATAACTATGAAAACGGTATCAAATCAAGTGACAATTTGATTGCGAATAATTTAAAACATGCAAGAAATAGATTATAATACCATTTTGCATTTGAATTATGTTTTAATATTATGGTCAAGAACCTCGCTGTCATAGTTCAGCCATTAATCAACCGAATGCATATGGAAATTAGCAAACCTTTTAATGATAGCCGCAGGGCGCACATAAATAGCCCCCAAAATTCAAATGCAATTAACAGATTAATAATGGCCTATTTAGTAAATGTGTTGCTTTGTACACAATTTTGGCCGCAGGCTTATCAAATCGTTGGTCATTAATTACACATTTGATTGCCGGCTTAAGTACACACATCCAAGAACTGAGATATAAATTTTTTTTATATTTTGTTTAAATAAACAAGCCGGTGCAACGACGCGTATGCTTAATATAGAAAATTATTCCTGCGCTCCCACTACTTTACATTATATTGTTGCCAAGGCAGCCCAACAAAGTTGAGAAACTTAATTGAGCAGAGAGAGAGTGCATTTGAAAAAAATAGCAAGAGAGAGCGTAAATTGTATAAACTATATTTATATATAAAACTGGGGAGAGTGAGACAGAGAGTGCGAGTGTGAGAGTAAGTGGAAGAGAATGCAATGCCAATATTTGCATTTGTTGGCGATTATAACAGAAAATTGCTTACACGTGCCGGCTGTCGTTGATAAGACGGGGGAAATGCAACGGGTTGGAAATGCTGAGGTCCGAATAGTGACAGCGCGGGAGACTGACTGTGAACAGCCCAGACAGCTGTTATTTAACAACAAATGTGTGTGTGCGAGTGTGAGTGTGTGTGCCATAAACAATTGCAAGCTATTTTATTTGACTTTGTTATTGGCTTGACGCACAGTCTTGCATTTATTGAACCTTTGTAGTATAGGAAACATTTGTAAACTTTGATAAAAAATATTTTAATGAACTTTTCTATAACAAAATAATTTTTTTATAAAGATCTGACTTAGTATTTTATCTACAACAAAATCGTTTAAAATATAACTTTCTATTAAGACTTTTTACAATAACCATTGTAAAAGTAGTTTCATATTTAAATTTTTAGCATAAAGTCTTATTTTATACATATGTTAAACCATATTATAATAAACTTTACTATAACAAAATCTTATATTAATAAAGATTTTACTTAATATTTTATCTACATCGAAATCGTTAAATATCTTTCTATATAAAAAAAAAAAATATAAATTAAAAATGTTGACTATTTACCAAGAGTTTTTACAATAACTGTGTTAAAAATAGAATCATATTTAAATCTTTAGCATAAAGTCTGACTTTATACAGAAAATGAATAATTAAAAATGTTTTTAAATTATTTTTGTTATGGACCCTATACCCTATACTCATTTAAAATGGGTTAAAAAGGGGCATAAAACTGAGAATATGTAAGTAACAGGCATAAAAAACCTTCTCCGACCTTAAAAATTATATATATTCCAAATTACTCCGT